>VXBI01000139.1:286711-427261 GCA_013397375.1 Toxostoma redivivum | reverse complement strand
CTCGCCCCGCCCCGCAGGACGGTGGCGGCGAGCGGCCCCTCCTCTGTGCTCCGCCGGGGCCGGCTGGGCAGCCCGATCCCACAGGGCCCTGAGCCGCCCCCTCGGGCCCCGAGCCGCCCCCACGGGGCCCTGAGCCGCACCCTCAGGCCCTGAGCCGCCCTTCGCGCTGACAGCGCCCAGCGCTGAGGCGCTGCTGCCGCCACCCGTCCCGGCCCCACAGAGCTCAACCGCTCAGAAAAGGCCGAACGTTCTTCTGAAGGACACACGCCACTCGAAAACTGGGGTTTGTAGTTTTTAGCTGTGAGAACGACACTTAAGTGTGACCATTAAAAGTAATTACTTTTCTTCCTACGTACTTCACACTTCAGTCCAAGTTAAGGCAATGTTTTCTAGACACCCCTGAATTTGCCCTCAAGAAGCTGACATTACGTGTGCTGGTGTAATGATGTTAAATATTTTAAGGAAATGACACATACAGGAAAAGCAGCCAAATACTTTGAAAATCAATTTACAGCGGAGGTACCAAGGGAATAAAGCTGCTAAAAACATGTCTGTTTTCTCAAAATGGATTCTTTTACGTGGTATGCAAGAGGCCGATCCCCACAGAGAGGTGACGTGTTTGATTTTTGTACAATTCTGCACAGAAAGGACTACTGGGTGTCAAATCCGCTAAGCCAGCACAATTACTATCAAAAACTATCGCTATTCATACATTCAGTAAACAAAGGCATTAATATTCACTGGCTACAAGCTACGTAGTTCTCTGATAAATTAGTATTCTATCTACTCTTATAGTCTACGTGCTCAGTCTCTTCTTTTGAGTTGGTGAATTTCATGAGTTGGTGGCCGCAATCTCCCCTTGCCAGAATTACCTTCTATCTACTTGGGGCTGACTTCAGCACAGTTAATTGAGTTGTTTTTGTTAGTTTCTTCCTTATCTTGCTGGTTCTGCCAAATGTCCTTGTGGCTTGTAAATTTTGCATTCTTTGTTTCCACTATCACTAATACATCCTTCTCCCAAACTTTGTTAACATCCCTCTGGAGCTAAGATTATTGAAACATTTCAAGCTCTAAACCTCAGCAAGGCAATTCTACTGACAAGTAATTTATCTTTCTAACACCTGAACACTGTACCTTCTGCCACAGACAAAGGTAGCCCTTTGCAAGAGTCCTAAGCCCTACTCCTATTTTATTAGCAGATGAACATTAGATAACGGCAATTATTAAATATATTTATTCATTCCAACCTAATTAAGTAGCAGATTGACAAAACACCCTCCATACCTATCCTGAAAATCAGATATGCAGTGGGTAACAATTCTGTAGGCACACAGACCTACCTGTAGCTTTATTTCTTGCTCAAGGGAAACAGACTGCCATTAAATGCTAGTGCTATGGATGTGGGAAAAAGATGTAAGTATCCTCTAAGACATATTCTGTGTTCCATGTGTGACAAATTCCACAGTTTGGGGGCCTAAATTTTCTCTACCAAGTTTATTAAGCATACTGGTCAGTAAATTAAATTCACAGTTGGCTTCTTAAAACCAGAGACCCTTTCCCACACAGCTCTATTGAAACAGTGGAAATCTTTGCCAGGAGATACTGCAGATGTCATTACTCAAAATTTCAATTTCACTTACTCCAAAAGTGATTGGACAAATTTGTAGCAGTTGAAAACAAGCAAGAGCTATTAACTGCCAAGGCAACACTTTTTGCTCAAGAAAGTCCTGAATTGGAGAACAGAGAATTACACTGACAAAGTTTGATGCCTGCTGGCACAGTTCCCCCACCTTTCCCCCAGACATCCTCTAGTGAATGTTATTTATTTTTACTGGGGAAGAGCACAAACATAGAGGCCTCCCCCAGCTTGCAATGATACAGAAGCATTTCTTGCTTTGGGAGAAATGGCAAGGATCAGCTTACCCGAGGACTAGGGACCAGACTCATTTCAGCAAAGTTGCTTTCTTCATCAGGGTATCACTTTTGCCACGTAACAAAAGAGAGGGGTTGGGTTAGCAGGACTTCAGGTCAGTTCCAGCACAGCCTTCACTTTGTAAAGGTCACTTTTCTCTCTCGCCTGGCCATAGCAGCAGATAAGCCCTGGGTGAGGTAACTGGTGGAGTTATGCCTGGCAGGCAGTAGATTGTGTTTCTCAGAGCAAACAAGCAGCAGCTCTATTTTTGACATGTTTGCTATGATGCCTGCATGGAGGATGCTCTCAGAAATCAAATCCAACTTGATTATGAGCTCCTCAGCTGGAATGAAAGGTGGGGAAATGCTAAGCTTGGTGCTCCTTTTGCCATAGAATAAATGAGAAAGGCCAATGAAAGAACAAAGAGAAAGCACAGCACAAATCTGTAAATGCTAAGTAGATTTCTTCCTGGAAAACATCTATGTCTCATGATGATACATTTCCTTTTATGTTTTCGTAGGCCATCCCAAAGAGAGGCAACATTATGATCACGTCTCATAAACCCATTCCTATTTTTTACTAGAAAATCATTTAATAACAGAAGTACAAATATAAGGATGATGGCTCATTCATTCAGAACTACAGCCTTCAAACCTTCCTAATCTACAAAACCCCACAGCCTCTCAGTGACTTGCTAGTCATCATAATAAGTTGGCTACCATCAGCAATCCCATGAAAAATGTGCCCTGCATCCATTGGAAGGACAACAGCGGGGTTTAGACCAGCATGTTGGGATTTCTTGACTGTTAAAATTTCTCCCAATACTGTAAGCAAAAATATAACATTGATGAAAGAACAAGTAGCCAGTATCCTTGCTATATGCCACAACACTGCAACTGGAACCCTAGATAGGCTCTGGGGAGGTATCAGGTCTAGTTTTTCATTGCTCCATTTGGTAGAATTCTGAAACAGTAGTAGAAGTTGATAGCTTCATTTACAAGTAATTAGATCCATCAGAAAACCCAGTGAACAGTCTCTGCCTCCCTTGTTAGCAAGTCTGCTAGGTTTCCAACCAGCCACTCAGCAGTGAAACTCAATGCCTAGAAGTGTAATAGTATTATCTAGCTTGAAACTGGTAACACACGCTGAAGGTTTAACCTCTTCACTGTGGTGGTTTTGATTTGCTGGGTTTTTTTCTTTTACTCAGGCAGCATTGTTTCTAAGCAACATGAGAAAGCAGCCATCCTGCATAGCCTAATTTCCCTGGCACACAAACTGAGGGGCAGAGGCAAAAAAGGAACAGCAGCATCAAGAGGGAATTCCTCTTCATAAATACCTGAAGTCAGAGAGGCTCCCAAACCCAGATCCTGAAGGCTGTTGCAAGAACTGACACAGGTAGAGCATGATTTCTTCTGTACATTTATGAGATAGAGCATACGGGGACAATATTCATTAACAGCTGTGTGTATCATGGAGCAGAGGAGTAGAGCATGCACTTTCATGTTACAATAAATTGGTGGGACAAGTGCTGGCTTCTCTCTTTGCTGTAACTTCATCTCTTACATCCTGTCTTCTTCCCAGTCCATCCCCTCTTCCTACCACATGGATCTGATTAATAGACACACAGTAAGGAGAGGAAGGCATTGCTAAGGAACTGGGAAGTGGCAGCGGGTCAATAGATTGCATTATTTGAGAAAATATACATCACTGATGGGGATGCAAACAAGGTGCAAGCTGATGCTCAAGGCTGATTCTAATTTTAAATGGGCTCATTCTGTCCACTTCCCATTACTAAACACTTTACCCTCACTTTCAGTACTGCGTATGTTGTTTTCTTTCTTGATTCTATTTTTCTCATCTCCTATTTTAATCATACTTTGGAAATGGGTTTTGCTATATATTTGTAAGGGGTCTCCAAGTGTCCCATTCTCTTTATTTGTGATTTAGAGAATCACTGACAGAGATACTTTGTAGGATGCATTTTTCTCTCTCCTAGATCCACTGAGTTTATGTTACAATGACAGCCAGAATATGGAAAGAAAACTCCCGAAGAAACAGATTGAAAAACTCCTGTAAGTAGTACCTGCCCACAGTTGCTTTCACTGCACTTGAGATTGACTTGTTTTCATTGCAAAGGGTTGTAGAACCTAGGTGGATGACAGCTCTCAAACCTTAGTTTTCTCTTGCTGGAAAGTATGAAAAGACTTCCTTTGTCATGCTCTTAATTTTGTTACATTCAGTCTGCAGTGGGAGACTTGATTGCACAGGTGACAGCAGAGATGTGACAGCCCAGAACTTGCTCATTGAGAGCAACCAGGATGCTGCAGATTTCCTCTCTTGCAATTCAGCCAGGGCAGCTGCTGTCTGTAAGGGGTCTCCTTGCTCAGGCAGCAGCATCCCATGCTCTTCAATGCAGGATTGCCCAGCAGACAACTCCTAGGGGATGTAAGCACTATTCCATCTATTCCACACAAGTCCTGTGCCCATTTGCCCTAGGAATGCTTGCATGATCAGTAGCACTTAGTCTGAGGAAAGGTTACAGAATCAGGTCTCCCCTGAATGAGAAGGACAAGCACCAGTGAAGCATCTCTTTCATTCTCTTGGCAGTACAGAGCTCAGAGTCTCTTGGCTGTACTCAACTCTTCTGTTGAGTCCCCAGACTTTAAGTAATTGTTTCATATTTGCACTTCTTCCCATATTTTGGAGCCTTTGGAGAAGATAGCAGCGGGCTTTGAGGAAAGCTAAGATTAGCAGAGATGCAAACAACTAACAGCTTTCCTACTTGGGAACTGTCTGTGAGACATCCTGCAGCAGACTCCTAGCCCTGAATCATAGTAAATTTAGCCTCGGTCTTGCACTAGCTCTAGAGTCATCTATCACATTTCATATGCACTGGTTTGCTTAGAAGCAGCTGTAATTCAGCATTGTTTCCTTGCTTTAAGGGGAGATTATGTTGGCATCAGACTACGAGAAAAAGGATTCGATCCAAGAGGACAAAGGCAGTCCACCTTTCTAGATGACATGGTAATCACCAGACTTCCTACTTCCTATCCTCTTTAACTGCAGGGCTACTGAGAACTCTGGAAGATGGCTGCTTGGTACAGTAGCTAAATAACCTGTCCCTACAATGGCCAATAAAAGCTCATTACTGAAAAGAGTACTTAAATTAGCTGTGAATAGCCAATCCTGGTGTAGTGTATCCAAGATAAGTAAGGATTTTGCTGATTTTTTTAGCAAGAAGAAGCAGAAGGCTTTTGATAAAGTTAAGTCAACTAACCAGATATTGTTCTTCATAAATCAAAGCTGTAGGTGCATAAGAGAACAAAGTCTTCCTGCGTATGTTTAAAATACCTCAAACCTCCTTGAGTATTGTACAACATGAGGTACCCAGTGTGGTTACAGCTCACATTTCCCTACGATACTCTGGTCTTTCTGTCTTCAGTCAAGCAGTTACAGTCAAACACACCACATAAGGTTCTTCTGTCTTTCTAGGCCCATTACAGCTTAGCCCTCAGTGTTGCTTTGATGTGGTTAAGTGACGCAGATGCTCAGACTCCACTGACAAGAGAGAAAATGTGAGTATTGCAAAGCCAAGGTCCTGCTGGTGCAGTGACTTACGCCAGTGTGAAGATGGAGTAAAAGCAGAAGTGAATTGAGCCCAGGACTATTTTTTGTATTTCTAATACCTGGCTAATCATCTTCTTGTTCGAAACACCATACAGGAATTTTGCAGCTCACAATCGATACACATATCCCAACCGAATTGAGAGAGAAGCTATGATATTATCTTCATATGCTGGAATACTAATGGTAAGAGGCCAAAAAAGATGGCAGCATATTTTGTCCTATGGCAGATAGAATAGAAACACTCCCTATACCTAGAATGTCTATGTTCATTGAAAGCACAGTATACAGACAGTGCAAATATTACAAATGCATCTCTGTTTATCAAGCAGTTATAAAGTTTTACTCAGCCTTAGAAAAGAACATAGGCAGTTTCAGTAGGTGGTCCTGTGCATGTGCTTGTCTCAGCTAAGTGCAAAATGGCAAGCAAGTTTCAGGACCAGATCAATGGGCTCGTACTAACAGTATGAAACATTACCAGAAGCTCATGTGAGAGCTGTTTAAGAGAAGGGGATATGAGCTTGATTTCATCCATTCACTTGAAAGAATACTACTTCTGAGAGCTGAACCTCTCTTCTAGCCTGTCTTCATAGAACAGCATTCCTATAGAAGAGATCTTTGAGATTTACAGCATGAAGCCCTCAACAACACACTGGCAGAAATCTGCAAAAGTGAGTGGCTTGTTTTTTCAGCACATCTGTAAAAGTGAAGTTATTCTATAATATCTGTGCCTTTTTAAAAATATGCTACATTTTAAACTGAAGTAATTAGCCTTTTACCCCATTAGTAATAGCAAATGAGTTCCAACCTTCTCTTAGAGCAAAAAGCCAAATTATTCACCACTTCCTCTACCTTACAATGTGGTAGGGAGAGGCAAGAAAAAGGCAGTCCAGTTACTGACATCCACATTAAGGTGTAATCCAGGTCCTGCACCTTTGCCATAATGAGGTTTACAGAGGAACATTCCCACCACTATGCTCTAATTATCACTAGTGTGGAGTGGGGAAAAGAGATACTGCCTGCTTCACAAGGGCCTTGCCTCTGTTCAACACAAGTTTCCCTAGAAATATCACTTTAATCATAGAATTGCTCTTTAAAAAGTAGGAGAGGTATTACAATCTTTAATTCATGACTTAGATCAAAAGAAAGTATTCTCTATGGCCCAGCTCCATAATGAAAAAGCATTTGTACTAGAATATATAGATTTTTTTTTCTGTAGCATATAATTTATAGATGCTTCCTAAGCAACTATTTAAAGCTGATGTGGAATTGTAGTCAGACTAGAACAGATGGTTCACATGTAATTCACAGTGTTTCTGGTGCACTTAACTTTTTTTTTTTTTTATCTCAGACATGATTAGCTGTAATATTAGTGACAGACTGACACCCAGTGTCCAGAAAGTGCTAGAGCTCATTCCAGCCCACAATTACATGCACCAGCATAGCCTTGGCTGTAACCTCTCTTAGCTGAATTCTTCCACATCAAGAACTAGAAATGTCACATGTGATGTAGGAGCATTTCACAATATGTTGTTTAGAAGGAGGGATCTTCCTCTCTGCTCTTGGGAGAAATGGGTGGATCAACTGTCCCTCTTTTTGCTGTGAATGTTACACTGTATGTTTTTACAGTCTTGTTTCTTGTGGACAGGAATACTTTCCTTGATGAATTTCCAACCCAGGATATTTTTAGAAATCTCTGTTTTGAGTGCTTACCAGACACTGCGGAGGAATGATGTTTTCTTGAAATGTTTCCAGCTAGCTACTCATGCTGTTTCCTGCGGTGGGGTGTTTGAGTTTGCATTTGGGTTTTGGTGGGCTTTTTTTTCCTTTGGGAGGAGGAGAGGTGGGGCTTTTTTAGCATCGATCTATATTCTGATGTTGTGCAAGCAGAGAAAAACAAAGAACAGAAGTAGTATTTCTGCTCAGCTCTTGTTACTGTCCACTTGCCTAGATTTTGCCCCTTGTGGACTCAGAGATACTTCCTTAATGATCACAAGGTAGCAAAGTCAAAAAAATTTCTGAAGAAGAAGATAAGCCAATATTACCAGGCTCTTCAGTTTCTGTTTCAGCCAACAGCATTGCTTCATTTTAATGGGCTAAAGATCATTCCCATTCTACCAGAAAGGAATGAAAATGCTTTGATGAGCTGGGAAAATAAGGATACTTTATTTTGCAAAGTTCTAATCTATTCAAGAGGTTAAATCTACAGTTTTAAATCAACAGTGACTCTTGGAATTCAGCTTATGCTTCCGTAATAGTCCTAGACTCAAAAAGCTGGAATCCAGCCCATCTGAAAATTTAGTCTCTGTGGATTTTTTTTCCCCACTGAAGTAAACTGGTGGAGATTTCCTGTTATCTCTCATCAGTTTTGAAGCTTTGGCTTAAATCTCCTTGTAAACCATGTGCTAGCTTTATTAAGATGTATAGATACTTAGGGAGCCCAAGTCACACCCTTGAGGCAGTTCAGATGGACACTATAAATGGTGCTCATTTATCCACCAGGACTGCTGAAGCACTTAGCTTCTGCTGACCAGAAGAGTGTGCCCATTGTCTTAGCACACAGTTTCTGCACGTATATGAGTCTATGAGTTGTTGTCCTTTCAGGACCACTGCATTCAACCTTTCAAGATCTCCCTGCATCCATCTGCCATGCTGACTGCCCCTGAAGCTGCAGAGCATGCCCGGAAGCAAAGTGAGCACATTTCACCCCAACTCCTACAAAGCCAGGGCAAGGGAACACCAGGCAGCAGGACTTGGCCCAGCAGAGCCACCAAGTTACAGCCTGCTGAGCTCCAACAGCTGCACATAGAAAGGATGGTGGAAACCTTGGGCTGTGCCTATTCTCTTGGGAGGATGAGGGGGATGTAGAGGTGTTTAGTCATTGTAGCCTGAAAATGGCATCCAGCTCAGGCTCCTGAAATTCATGACAATTGCAAAAGGTGCATTTTCCTTAAGTAGAGGTAAACAAGATTACATGTCTCCAGTAGAATCAGCCTTTATGTCTGTCAATTATTTGCTTGCTTTTATGCCTGGACTAATAGTAGAAGTTTTGAAAAGGTCAGTTATGCTACTGGCCAGTGAGAGCCACCTACAGCTTGCTTATTTCTTTTCCAAGTGCAGCAAAAATGAGTGACTTCAGGAGCATTAAAGAATTTGAAGCCAGAACCTCTTACCTCCATGTATTGCAAGTGGGCCCATGCAGTAGGTCTGTAAATCAGCCTGGTGGTACTCCATAGGCCCAAGATGATACAAGGCTCTCTCTCTCTCTTTCTCCCCCAAGGCATCAAGTACCAGACACTAACAGCACATCAAAAGCAAGGCCCTTGTTCAGCAAGGAGAGTTAAAAATGACTGCAAGCGACTGGACACACTGACCAGAGGAAAGCAACAGGGTGACAAAGTAGGTGTGGAGAATTCACACAAGCCAGTAAAACAGTTTTTGCAATGCAACAATGTCCCAGTCTTGTCTACCCTTCTCAGCTTTCTTTAGCATGAGATGTTTCATAGTAACACTAAGGAATGTCAATTCTAAATTGTATTGCATGACATTAGCAGGAGGTGTCACTCATGAGCTGGAAAGTCAACTCCAGTAATACACACATGGAAAGCATTCTTCTGCCTAATATCACTGGAAAACACCCAAAACATTTACTACCATCACTTTTAGGTTAAAAGAAAGCCTTTTAAAAAAGAAATTAACAAAAAATTGATTCCATAAGGAACCCAGCAATGTCAGATTAGCCCAGCATGATCATGAAAGAGGTTCTGTCTTTCTATTTGTCTGTGATTTTGCTAAAGCCTTTTGTTGCTAAAGCCACTGCTCTACTAAGCAACAGAGCTAAGAAAACATTTCAGCAGCAGTGCTGGATTTGCTGAACTAGAGTAAGGGGGCTCTCCCACAGCCCTGACTTAGTGCATCACATGTCACACACCAGGAGGGAAGCTGATCCTCCTTGCAGTCCCCATCTCTCCTGATGGATTCAGCCCTTCCTGCTGTGCTTGCGCTTATTAACATTCGCATCCTGCAGGGAGCTACAGAAGCAAAACAAGGAATTTCTCCAAGGAAGCCTGGAACAAACTCAAAAGTGAGGAAAGCAAATGAAGCAAAGACATAAAAAAGACCTAGACTTCATGTACCTCATTTAGTTGTAGGTGAGCTAACTGATGTCTTCTACCTTAACTTGGGTAATACATTTGCAAGTTGTGTTTTAGTTGGGGTTTTGTTTGCTTTTAAATCTTCACAGCCATTCCTTCCTTTCCACCCTCATATCTTGCATCTAAGATATCCATTCCTCTTCCATTAGCCACTTCTCTCCTGCTTCCTCCTGCCAGTGTGTTAGGAGCTTTCATTCTCCCAGTGCATCCCTACTGCTCCTCAATGTACTCGGCTACTTTTAGAGACAATGAGCGGATGTAGCACTTCAGAGGCAGGGAACACACTTTCCCTTTTCCACAGTGCTTTGCAACTCCCATACACAATCCAGCTTTGGGCAGGATGATGTGGGCTGTGCCTCTCAGCACTCCGCTTTAACCATCCTGCCTTCTTATTTTGGTAAAGGGCTCAGCTAAAGAAAAAGCATCTCCCTGCAGTGCCAAGTAGCACTGAAGTGTCTCTGCCAATCCCAATTTGTACGTCTCCTCTAATGGTTTATTCTTTATGTCCATGCTGTGCTGCCTAACAACACACCCCATTCCCTAGATGGGCTTTCACTAATCACAGCTCAATACATTTACAAATTACAAATTAACTGGTGAGTCTCCACTGAAACAAATTCAGTAGAACCACAGGCAGCAGCCAGTGACAGGACCTGAGCAAATTTCATCCCAACTCAAACAGCATCAGTCTGACCCTTAAAAGCCAAATCAGAGAGAAATTGTACTTTGAAATTAGGTCATTACAAGAGGGGAGGAGGGGATATTGCTGCTGAGCCTGTGAAAGAACAATGATGAGGGGGTGGTTAAGATTAAACAGCTAGAGAGATTAACATCTCATGAATGTTTTTTGTTCACTGACCTGTAATAAAATAAACAGTAAGACTAACAAATAGGTGATTAGCCTTGTTATTCCAGTGCTGTCTTTGGTGTTAGACTACTGCCATGGTCTTCACTTTTCTTTGGCTAATACTTTGTGGTTTTATAGATAAGACTGGTGAAGTTAAGAGGAGTAAGCAATAGAAATCTTATTGTAGTGTGCTATACTTACTATATTATTACTTATTTACTTATGCTAATAAATATAAACCCAGTGTTTTATTTTCAGAGTGCAAGTACCTGCCCTTTTGCTACTCCTTCCCCTGTTGGCTGGCAGGCATCTGATTGTCTGCACACAAAAATCAAGCCCAGCACATCATATGGTTTGCTGCTCACATGTTCAGACAGCCAGAACTAGAGAGCTGAAAGGTGTTTGTGTGTACACCACAGGATTGGTGATTCATAGCCTTCTGCTACCTTGACTGGAAATTCCTCCTTTCCTGAGTTATATTGTCTCCAGAATGAAAAAAGAAAAAAGGTCTTTCAGTGGCTAAATCAATTAGTCAGAACAACTTCAAACTCTTTCTTCAGCTATGCAGAAAGCAATGGACAGAGTTCAGAGCTCAGATGCAATGCAGAGTCATGAATTTCTTCTACGGAACCCAGAAGAGACCTCTGATCGTATGTGCACCCTATGCATACATTTGGTGCCTACCATTGCACTTCAATACTACCCATAGTGGGAAAGGTAAAAGGCCATTCTAGCTCTGTTCTTCCTTAGCACTTGAAATCATGGAAAAAGGGCACGTGGGGAATTGAACAGGGCATTATCCACTTTACCTTTGATGATTTAAGAGGAAATTTGTACCCCAGAGGCTGACTCCAGCAATAGAAGTCATGGTGGCATCTGTCTATCACAATTCATAGCACAGTTTATGACACTGAAATCAGATGGTTTCAGCTAACACGCTTGATTGGACAACACAGCAGCTGAGGCACAGACACATTGTTTGCTGAACCATAGATTCTAACTTTTTACATTCCTCTACACAAGTTTGTGAGTCAGAGTTTTTACACCACAGCCAGAGTCACTAGAGCACTGCCCATGCAAGCAAGAACAAATTTCTCCCTAATTTCTGCTATGGTAATCTTAAGACAAGTCACTACTGATTCTCTAGCTAGTCTGAAAATTCTCACTTATTATGGTGAAGAGCTTTTTTCTAGCCAAATGTCATGTGGAAACATCTAGCATCAATCATGGAAAAGTAAAATATCTTTTCTCCCCAGATTGGTTTATCTGTTGGACAAAAATATAACCAATCTGTTCTGAAAAGCATCAATTTTGTCAGGTTGAAAAGTAATGTAAGTCCACAGTACTATATATCTTTGAGAGGCAGCTGGCAGCAACAGCAATTACCAAAGCCATGAGAAAATCAGTTTTACTCTGTCTCTCTAAAACATTGTTAAAGATGCTGGCTTCACAAGGGGAGTCATGGTTGAAAGAGTGCTTAGAGGTCCTCAAAAAAGAAACCTGCCCAGACAGGCTGTTACAGAGGTGATCTGCCAGGTACTTCCTCACAGGTATTTCCACTGCCAGTGCTAAACACCCATTTCAGTGATGCACATGTGTGGTGTGGTTGCCAAAGGCATCCAGGGCTATATTTCATGGCCTTTCATGGGGACTTGCCAGCAGACAAATATCAAGTCCTGAACAGCATACTTGCAGTAACAGCAGCAATACAGCAAGTCAAATACAACAGGCAAGCAAACATCATGACAAGGAAATCCAACAGGAGGAAGGCAGGTAGTCTAAGGTAACACAGTCTAGGACAAAAGGGCTAAATATACTAAAGAGGACAGAAAGGTATCTAACCTGTTTGGAAATGGTGAGTGCACATTAGCCCCTGTCATTTAATATGGATACAGTAAAAAAACATCAGAGAAGTGGTTTGTGATGGAAGGCTGTGAAGGTGGAGGTTTCATATTTCCCCCATCCATTTCTCCAGAAGACACTCTTGTCTTTCTCTTTCCTTTCTTACTACAGCACTGAAAGCCCTTTTCTTTGGCCTGAAACCTAAGCAAAGCTGTGCTCCACTAAGTCTCCCAAACTGTGCTGTGCCCTCCCTCCTTACGGCCACAAACACTCCTTTGTTCCATTGGAGGTGGTGGCTATGTAGTTGAAAATAGAGCTCTTTTAAGTAAATTAGATCTACGAAGGTGTTCATCTGTGTGCCAAGTTACTAATGGACCATGTTGACATGGTCTTCACATGCTTGAATGAGTTCCCCCAAATACATAAGATTATAAGTCTAGTTTTGGAGTGCACTAGTTTGTTTCGATCAGAAGCTTCATCTACTGGTGACATAAGTCACTTTTATAACCAGCTTTGCATATTCCATGAAACAGTTTGTTTTTCAGTCAAAGATTTAGATGCAAGGAAATGATAATCAACACAGAACAAGTCAAGGGTTGTTACAACCCTTCACCAAACAGGAAAAAAACAGAGGAAAGGTTTAAAAATAGAGGAATACTGTTTTCTCTAGCCTACTATCTGTGCTTTAGTGTTAAAGCACTCTGCTTTAGAATTAAACAACAATTCTTCTGAGTTCCACATAGAGAGCAACTTGAGTTTAATGCTGTTTTCTCCCTCTGAATTTTTAAGAGACTTTCAAAGAGAAAAACTGAACCAAGTGACACAAACTGATTTTTTTTAGTGTTAGTCACACTGATAAACATCTAGTAAGAACCACTCGATTTCAATCTTTATAGTCTTCCGGGATGCTGCAATTAATCACACACCAGGAAGAGACTGAAACTTTTAATCACTACTTCCTCCTCACGTCTGTGTTAAAATCTGTACACAATAGAAAGGATTAGTAGGCAAAGGCTAACAACACCACGTGAAGTAGAGACTTTTCCTGTCTCCAGGATAAACTATGTGACAAAGTATTGAAATGGAAGCAAAATTTATGAGCTGTCACAAAAGGAAAGTTTGCCATGGGACAAACTTGGGCAAGTGGTAATCAGCACAGGGTGGGGAAGGAAAGGAACAGACCTACACCAGAAGCTGCTCAGGTCTGCTGAGGTTGAAAGCTTTCAGGCAAAAGAAGTTCTATAAAGAACCATTTTTATACACTCATACACGTGCTTGTACCTATCTCACATTGGGTCAGATGGACCACATGAAACAGTCAATAGCAGCTCTAAGTGTAGTCTACCCTACAGTTACATGGTAACTTGCACACAGCATCAGCAAATGCAGCATAAAACACAGAAAAAATAAGAGTCCCCCATGGGAAATGCAATAAACATCATAACTACATAAAGACAAAACATGAGAAATCCCCACAGCTTAGAATGGTCTCTTTTGTGTTACCTTTTGCAGATGGGGCATTAGAACTCTAGTATATAAAAGCAAACACAATGTCAGCTCATAGCTCTTAACTTTCATCTCAGAAATTTTCAGAAGTGGGAAAGAGAAATGGAAACCCCAGTATGCCAGTGCCCTGCTCTGATACAGACACTAGGGTGGACTATGCGTCTTTGCAAATGTTTATATTGTGGATCATTTTTTATGAAGGTAAGAGCTTCTGGGCCACTGCTGTGAATGTTGCAGAGACTGCCTTGACCTGCAGCCCTCTGTGAAATAATGCAATTCCTTTAAGGCAAAAAAAGGCTGCTAGAGTGTTTATGAGAGCCCAGTTACTCAGAACACCATTACCTTTTTAAAAGGAAGAATGATCCTGACTTCCAGAAGTGGTTCAGTCTCTGCAATTGCATCAGGTCTTGGCATGTAATATTACCAGTGAGTTCTGCTTAGCAGCACATCACAGTGCTGGGTATAGTTTATCCTTTAAGATTATATTTGCACAGTCTCTCCAAGCAACTTGAGAGACAACTAAAGTTCAGTAAGGTGATGCAAAGTTTCACTAAAGATGAAGGAAGTAATCTGTTTAATATCAAAGCTATTTCCAGGGCCTTTTCATAACTTGAAGATACTAAAAGAAAGTGGATTGATTGTTCCTAGGTAAAGAATATCTTTACATCACCCAGGGAAGGGCTGGCAGGGCTAGCTGATACAAATTTCTGATGTGGGCTGATGTATGCAACTTACTGTGTTATCATACAATGATTCTTGAACATGTTAAATCAAATTTGCAATGGGTACAGTTTTCCTAACATAAAAGCTGTGTTGGTTAAAGTCAGGCAAAGGATTAATACTTGCCAAGGTACTTCTCTTATTATTTAGCTATCTTTTCAGTATAGGCCATAGCAGCAGGAATACTCCACATCCCCATACTCATGAAGCTCAGCAGTTTCCCACATGGCAATTGCCTGCACACCATGGGAGCATATGGAGTGACATAGTAATGTCTTAGTAAATGTCTTTTAGTAGCATAATTCTGAAAAGGCCACATTATTCAGGTCTGGTCATGAGTAAGTGCCAGACATCACCCCCAAATCACATGAATATATTTGCTCCTATTGTCTTGATACAGAGTCCTTATAAATCACATTTCTTCAAATCATAAAGCACCTTCCATTTACTTGCTATCATGTGTATGATCATATCTTTTGTTGGCACACCTCAGCTCTTCCCTATGGGTAAAAATTAAACCTTTTCTATTAGTTTCAAAAGACTGAATCTTTTTGCAATCCCATCTCCAGAACAGAACACAATTTATCTGAAACACACATAGAAGCTGGCAATGCTCCTTTCCCTGTATGCCTATCTTATTTAGTAATGTCAAAATCAGTTAAACTTCTGTGTTTTCTGTTTTTGCTATTTGCCACTGCAGAATTCTGTTTCCCACAATATTCAGCTCCATAAAAAAGAAAAGCCCCAAGGTCAAATGTTGGGTCTTACTGATATTTGTCCCAGGCTATGTCCATCTCCCTGAGAACTGCTCCCTCAATGCCTGAGGTGGCTCTTGCATCTTGTATGAAATGGCTAAATTCAGGGCAGACTGTATCTATTGAAACCTTGGGAATAGAGAAGAAATCTTGACTGTGCAGTAAATGTGAAAAATCGTGTCTGCAGAGGCTGGCTGACTCACACTGAGTTACTGCTATCATACTAAATAAACAGTGAATGCTTTCCAAAATCCTGGTTCAAACAAATTTTTCTTCAGTACTATAAAAAAATTAAAGTTGTGCAATCCAGAGGGAAATCTGATTTCTTTCACATTTTCAGAGGAGAGGAGGAGTAGCTTTAAAATATATTCACAATCAGCCAGTGGTTCATGATAAGTTAAGGCATGATAAGTTAAATAAGTGTTAAAGGTCAAACTGCATATTGCTGGTAAGTGTATATTTACCATGCTCTGGTAAGTGAAGGGAAAGGTCTGATTCTTTCAACTAAGCTCTCTATTTTCACAAGTTTTCAATCTAGGAATAGATCTCAATTCTATACTTACCAGGGATACTACTGTTTTTCAGCAAAGTTCTGGAGAAAGTGAAAGCAGTACAGAGAGCATAGAACAACTAGGACACTGCAACTTTATCTGGTATGTGTTTAATTTTAAATCACTTCATCTTGGCTTGAAATGGTAGGCTTTGATTTTGTTTTGTCTAGCAAACATTCTGATAATGGAGTCCTTGAATAATACTAAGCAACTTTTACAGCAGTGAGGTAGACTGCTTAAAACTCACATCTCTCCTTGCTAATGTCAGAGACTTCATTTAGCCATTATTTCACACTCACATGACCCATCAGTAACAGCCTGTTAGTGATCCTCACCAGCCTTTCCCTGAAAACACTGGACAGGAAAATAGAACTATTCTTTGCCCTTCTTGTCCTTTCTTTTGTACATGGGACATTATCTCTGCCCTCCTGCCTGTCCTTCACTGCATGAAGTAGGCTGTTCAGCTACTGTAAATGTTTGGTGTACATAAAAACACCATGCTTCAGCCAGAGAGAAATGGAGCATGAACAACTTGGCTCTCAGGGCAGAGGTGTGAAAAAGCATGTTTCCTCTTGTTCACATACACCTAATATTGTGCATTTATGGGAACTGCACAGTGTAAGCAATATGTGTGTTAGCACGCTTAGCTAAACAGATTTGCAAAATAGCACAGTTGTTAAGGTACAATATCTACTCGTCTGCTTAGAACAGGAAATCAAAATATTTCATTTGTCCTCAGCAGGAATAAAACAGAGACCAGTTCCCCAGACAGCAATTAACATATTGTTACTTACTGCAACAAAGTATCTGGTTCAATTAGTGCAATTAAGAACCTCGGCTCTGTAGTGATGTGTAAGATTACATGCTGGCATTCCTCTGGCAAAAGGCAAGATCCAACAGAAATAACTATTCAGAGATCAGGGTGATTAGTAGGGTGTCTGGATTCTAGATTCTGCTGCATCCTAGAGCTTAGGGGTGGCTAAACTTCTCCAGAGTTTTCCACCTGAGACATGGATGGTGGTAATTCCTAGTTTTTAAGGACCAATGAGAAGCTACACTTACTCTTGTTTGCAAATGTTTAGAGAATCTCAAGGTTAATTGTTAAGAACAATGGTGCTAAAGTAGAGGAACAATGGAAATTCACAGAGCATCCAAGTTTTCACTAACAAGTCATCTAGGCTCCTGCAGCTTGCTTTAAGGTTGGTAGCAGGCACAACAGGTGCTGGCATGCAGGCTGTATTTCTCTACAAAAGCACTGCCATTTTCAGATTACTCCTGTGCTTGAGTTTTTCTAAGGTGCAAAAGCAGTCCATCTCCATGTAAAAGCAGCTAAAAAAAGCATGTAAAAGCTATCATAACAGTGTAAGGATTAGGGCAGCTGCAACAGATGGAAATAACCACACTCCGCAGACCACAGATAACGTTGTCTAACAAGATACTCTGGCTCCAGAGTTTACAGTCAACCCAAAGCCCTTCATGCAGTGTGGCAGAGGGTCCTAGGAACAGGATCCAAGGAGAAGTTGAATGAGTACTTGAAAGACAAATCCACTGAGAGTTTTTAAAAAGAAAGAAACCTCCTGCTCAGAAACCTTTTGAGCTAAAAAAGCTTGAGGTCCTGAAACGTTAATGAAATGTCATATATATTTGCTTCAAATCTACCTTCCCTCAGTGCCTACTCGTGGAAGTTACTTGGCTGGATGGCCCATCTAACCCATGATGGCTGCTCTACATTTGTTGCAGTAAGGAATACACCCGCCCTGCTCAAGTTCAAGGTCTCTCAAGTTCCAAACTTCATTACCAAGTCCACTGCCCACTATACTAATCTGTGAAGGACCATGTGGCAAAAACAAAACTGCTCCACAAAGCAAGAGTGATCACAGACAGAGCAAAAAAAATGTAACACTTCTGAGCCTGACAAAGATCTTTGAGAAATACAAGCACAGGCCTGCATATAGAAGTTGTTCCTGTAATTGAATTCAATTTGCTTAGCATTAACCATGGGGAAGAAGTTACTTTTGAGACAAAGAAAGCATACAGGTGTTCAGAAACAAACGCTAGACTCAAAACACACTCTTCCCTCAGTCTGCATTCAGTGTTAAAGGGCACAATTTCCTGGCTGAGGAAGCACCTCCAAGAGAGAGGCTGACAATAGTGATACCATTTACAACAGCCATTAGAATCACCACTAGAGCTGTGTAAAAAACAGGATAGCTAAAAATTTGTCCCTGAAGTTTTGCAATTTCATGAAATCACCATAGAAGACTCATAGTGAAAGACACATGCAAGAAGCCCAAAACAAGTAGCATTTTGGTTGAAAAAGAAGCCAATGAACAGAAAGACCCAAAATTCCTTCATGCAGTATGAGCAAGAAACATGAAAATGCACTGCACATTAATAAAATTTGTGAAGTTTAGTTCAAAGATGGGTATGGAAGGAGAGAAACAGGAGGCAAGTACAAGAGAAAAGGTGTCACAGTTACACCCTAGCAAAAATAACAAAGATAAGAACAGCTGAGTGAATTGAGCAAACAGCCTAGAATGGGTATAGCTTCTTGTAGGCAAGTACATTTGTAAACATCTTTATTTGGTCTACCAACAAAAGATGCAGAGGGGAAACCTCAAGTGGTTGTTTTACTATCTCTGATAAATTTACCAAAGCCTATAGTGTACTTGACAGATTTCAAATAGTAAAACAGTTTGACATAAAAAATACTTTGGTTGTGTTTTCTGTCTAGCTAATTTCCCTTTTAGTTTTTCAACTGCTGAAAGAGACCTAAAGTTTATATCATCTTAGATTTTTAAGACGTCAGGAAAATAAAGTTGAAATAACTTATATCAAACAAATGTAAGGAATATTACCAAACAATACCGCTGAATTTAATATTTCTAACTTGATTTTACTGCTGCTAAGATATGGCAGTCCAACAGACCTAAAAGAGGTCAGAGGGATCACTTGGATTGGACAGAACTGTCTTGTTTTTTTCCAGTATCATTAAGAGATGTGAAAGCCTCAGCACGATTCAGATATAGCAGAATTATTCCTTCCTTTGTCTCTCTTCTACATTGCAGAAGATTTCTAGGAACCCAGGATTGGGAGCAGGAGATGGGCACAAAGTTGAATGAATGTGTGATAAACAGAAGTCATCCACAGAGCTATAAAAGAGCAAATGGGGTTTCACTTTTCTCCAAATGCTCCCAAAAACTTGTCAAAAGGCTGCTAACAGGATGCTTTCAGCAAGAAATAATGCTAACAGTTGCTCCCCACTTTCAGAGTCCCAAAGGGACATCCACCATTCTCGAGTACTAGAGAAAGGAAGACAGCAGTAATGGTCTGCACATCCTATAAAAAATGGATATAAGGGCTTTGCTAGTCTTGGGGCTCAGTAGAAGTGTCCCTATGGACCCTTGCAGTCTTTGGACTGCTTTGTACAGCCCAGGCAAAACCTAGTCAGCTTTCAAATACTTCTCAGTGTGATTGGGAGTACTTTTGTTACATTGCAGATGTCTTTGAGGGCTGCTCCACAGACCCATCAGACCTGCATGACTTCCTCAACTGCTGATAAAGTGGAAATCAGCTGCTGGATGATGTATGAATGTCCCAACTACACAAGCCATCAATACTTCCTGAAGGTGGAATCTCTCCTGACTGCCAGCACTGTGTGGGCTTCAATGTAAAAAAAACAAAAAACAAAAACAAAAACAAACCAAAAAAAAACCAAAGAAAACCTTTCAGACCTTAGAGAAAAAAATTCTTCGTTTATGATTATGAAAATCCCAAACTTCATCTGTAATGGAGCCATGGACTAGCTCCATGCTTGAACTGATTAAAGGATGTATTTTTCATCTTGAGTTGTCCCATAAAAGTAATGGCCTTCACAGAAGTATTTCTTCTGTGAATACACTGGCAAGTTGACAGCAAAAAGTATCATAATGGAAATGCTGCTTACCAAGCCTCCAGCTGTGTCACTGGACAGCTTAAGATGGAGCGAAGCATTTACAGTATTTACCAGGTTTATTAATAAAAATTATTTCTAGCAATGACTATTTGAAATGCTACAGATACCAAAATAAATCTCTCAGTTGCTTATTCACTTCATGATTAAGAAACACCCAATGAACAAACAGTCCTGGTGCCCAATAGTTTCTGCTACCATTTGGCATTAAATCCAGATTTCTGCACAGGATTGAATCGCTCCTACTTCCAGCTCAAGGCCTACACTGTGCTCGTTTGTTTAGCCAGAACCTCACACCATTTGGAGGCACGAACTCATGTTGACCCTCCACAGCACAGAAGTAGCAGCTTTCCCTAGGGCCTGGGGTTAGGAACCAAAAGAGAGACCTGCTATATTAAAGATTCTACAACCAGTTCAGTGTGCAAGTGGGCCCCCACAAGTCTCTCACATACTCTAACAGCACACTGTTTACACTACACTGCAGAATCTTTAAAACTCCATTTCAAGTTTTACAACAGTAGCCATCATTCAGGTCTCTATACTCTTCCTGTGCTCAGGAGTCAGGCTAGCCAAGTCCCTGGGATATTCACAAGGGCACACCTTTGGTTTCACATCCCACTCAGAAGCAGGCAGTGTGTTTGCAGCCAACATCCAACTTTGGGATGCTGTAGTACTAATATTTTGCAATAACCTCACCTCCAGTCAAAGTTAGAGCTTTCCTAGGCTAATTTTTCCTTAATTACTTCCCTTCATTTGCCTTTTTCTCCAAATCAAAAGAAGTTAGGCTCCAAGTTGCTATAGCAGACATCCTTGAGACAACCTTGCCCTACTCAGCTAAGAGGGAATTAAATTCAAACAGATCAACAGACTACTAACATCTACACATCCTTCAGTCTTGGTTGCTGCTAATGTTGTTTTTTTCCTGACACACTGATTGCTTTCAGGAATCATGCTGCAGATTCATACTGCTGAGCACTGCAATATAATGAAATAATTCATTAAATACCCTCTTAACTAAAGCAGAATGATTTGAAGTGCAAGTATGGTAACTTCACTGATCCCTGGCTCTAAGATTGTATAGTAAAGGATGGCTTACTTTGAGTGAGAAGTCAATTTGATGAAAGAAGCAGAACAATTTTATGATGTAATCTTGTGCAGTAACAACTGGTGCCTTCAAGCATCTGCAAAAGAAAGACAGCTGTAGCACAAATCTACATGTTAGCTCTTGCATAGCTAATCTAAATGACAGCAGAGGAGAGGGGCAGTTCTAAGACTCAACTTACGTCCATGTATTTTTGCTGTTTAAGAACCTAGGCAGATCAAAGCATATAAACACATACTATCTATTTGGCTTGAAAGGGTCTTTGAGAGGTACCCACACAAGAACATTCCTCACACAACTGCAAACTTAAGGCTTGTGAGAATGGAGCATATACTACAAGAAAGGGAGCAGAAGAGATCGAGTCACTGCCTGCGCCTGTGACAACGGTGGAGTCATTATACTGAAGGCCCCCTGTGGAAATAAGCCGAAAGGACAGGCAAGGACAAAAATACTCACCAGGGTCCCAGGCTACCCTAGGGTAAATTCCTTTCTGAATTTAAGTCTGGTGACTGGCTTAACCACGCATATCTGAAAGCAGGGCAGGCAGGGGGACTTAATGCTATTAGCCAGACCATCACCTACCAGCTTTGACTGTGGCCAGTCTCCAACACTTTGAAAGAAAGCAACTAAAATCTCTAGATATCAGTTTATATGTCAACGGGCAAACAAATTCCTTCCCATTTTCAAATTTTAGGAACAGCTAACAAGCTCTGAACTACCTGGGGTACAAAGTGAATATATAGTAACAGAAGGAAACATAGGGT
Organism: Toxostoma redivivum; assembly: GCA_013397375.1. Lineage (NCBI taxonomy): Eukaryota > Metazoa > Chordata > Aves > Passeriformes > Mimidae > Toxostoma > Toxostoma redivivum. The sequence goes on along the minus strand of VXBI01000139.1, from coordinate 405,532 downwards.
TAGGTTTGCTGACTTACCTAACAGAATAATTGCAAACTCATCTGGCAATCATAGCCAGAGAAATTCAAATCACCTTTAGCAAAATGTCATCACAGAGACCTTGGAGTCCTACAAGGACTAGCTTGCCTCTTTCCAATAGCCACACCAAATCCAATCTCAAGTTATTTTGGCTTGACTGTCCAGAAATTATCATCCAAAAAGTCTTATTTCTTTACATTCAGCGGAAGCTATTTTGATAATGGAAATTTTACATGCAGCCACATGGCCATTTGCTTGCTTACACTGTTACACTGCAAAGATTACTCCATGCTTCTGTGCAAAAGCCTGTTTATAAAAAAAAAAAAAAAAAAAGTGGAAGAATTGAGTGGCAGGTTCATTTCTAAGCTAATTTCTAAGTCCATTTCTATTTCAAGTCTTTCTTGTTGGTAAACAAAGCATTAGCTTTAAGACATCTAGAAAAAACTCAGCTAAAAGCTTGCCATACATTAATCTCAGCATGATTTCTGTTGGTCTGCGGCTTGGTTTCAGTAGAAGCCTTAGGGCCAAACAACAGGCCTGAGAATGTCTAAAAGTCAAATACAGATTTTTTTCCTGTTTTATTTGCATCCACAGAAAATAAGCACAATTTCACAAAAGCAGTACTATAACATGTGTGGCTTTTCCTACCCCTTCAGAGGTTCCTGGACTCAGTTTCAATCCAGAGTAGTCCATTTGTTTGTTAAATCTTTCCTTAATACAAAATTAATGCCTCCTCCTTATCCACACCCTTCTTTCTACCCATTCTGTTACCTGGACTTGCTGACAAACAAGTTCATTCCATAGTAAAATGACTGAGTGACTAATTTACAGCTCCTGATGAGAGACATTAAAACCCACAAGTAATAAACAAAGTATGAGAAATAACCACTGTTGTAAACAATTACCACAAGACAGCAGCTAAGGAACAATGAAATACTAATGAACACTGCCTACCTGACTGTTTAAGGTCCATGAAACAATTGATACATAATTATGGAAGAGCAGACAATGAAAAGTCTAACAATTATCTCACAGCTGAAAACAATCCATAAACACATTTTAAAGTACTCATCCATAGCTGGCAATGCTTCTCTTTACACCTTCCTCCATTCTTTGATTTCCATATCCTTTGCTGAGTCTTCATGTAGGTAAGTACACTGAAATATAAACTCACCTAAGATTATACTCCACCTGCAGAGACAAACCTGTAACCCACCTTTTTCCACTGACCTCTTCCATTATTGCCCAAATATCTTTGTAAGAAAAAACTCATAGCAAATACTAAATGTCTGTACAGGGAGAGACTAAACTTGACATACATCTAGTGATGCAGACACCTCAAAGCCACCTCAGCAACCCTGCAGGGGGCTACCTGGCTTAGGAAAACCTCTAGAAGGTCAGACCAGGATACCACTCACCCTGAATGACACAGGAACAGACTGTTCTGCTGCAAACCACACGTGCTTTACTTTCCATCTAGAGCACCTATATAAGGCAAGAACTGCCTACACAAGCAGCACTGATTGCCTAGGCCCACTAAAATAAGTACATTGCTACAACTTCAGCAGAGTGGAAAATGGCTGCTTTATAGTCTATGAGCATCCGAATTACGGGGGTGGCAGCACTTAGCCAGGGAGGAGTCTCCCATTTCTATCAGAGGATGGTTTTTTTATTGCTTCATTGAAGGTTGTTGCAGGACTGGTGTGTGTAGGAGCAGCTGCGCTTACAGGAGTCCGTAATGCAAAAAAGCAGAGCAATATCTGAAGGGAGGATTGGGATTTTACATGGCTTTGCTAAGGCCTGACTTCTTCAAGGGGAGCAAATTGTAAGAGAAATTTTAAATAAGCTGTTGTTTAGTCTAGAAAAGGCCACAAAAATGTGATAAGAGTCTGTAACTCAAAAGACTTGCTAGAAAGAGCTTCCTTTTAACGAATTACTGCAGAAAGGCCTAATAATAGTGGTTTTGCGTTTGCTAGAAAGGTGATGCAGGTTGGCTGTAGGGAAGAGCTCCCAGCAGTAACTCAAGCCCTGAGGTAAGTCTCTCAGTGAGGAAGCAGGCTCTCTTTTTTTCCTAGACACATTTCACTGAAGGGACTCCAGTGTGGTTTAAGCACAGCAGATCCTGCCCTGGGGACAGAGCTAGACTCCAGGCTCTTATTTTTTTCTTGATGGAAAAAATTATGTTACATCCTCAAGGCAGCAGAATATTGCGGCTAGCATCAAGTACCAGAGCACATGTATCACACAACTAAAAATAATTTTACAGCCTCATTTTTGTCAGTGTCCCTCCATCCGTGCTAGATACTATGTTTAGATATTGCAGTAAAAGATACTTGCACCACTCCCACAGCAATGATCCACATGAAACAACATTGAGCACAGATTAGCTCTTAAATTTCTCCAGGGAAACTTCACTGATCTTCTAAAAACAAGACAAATATGCAAAGGCCTGTTGTAGGAACATATCTCAATGTGTCTTTGGGCTCTTTTCTTCCTAGAAAAAAATTAATGTAGCAGACACTACAATGATATTGCACAGTCAATTCCTTTGCAAAGGATTTCCAAACCTTGTATTAAATCATCGCAAAAGTGTTAAAATCCCCTGAAAGTAATCAGTTGTATAATGAATGGCAATGCTTCATTGTATGAAGCTGTACAAACCCAAGCGAGGAGATGATCCCGTGGCAGAAGGACCAACGCTGTGGCCAAAAGTTGCAGAACTGTGATTCTCCCAGCAAACTACAGAGATGCCCCATGTCTCCTTAAACTGCCTCCTCCCTGCTTTGGAGTTTGACACAACATTAATTTCCAGCCTCACATTCCAAGGGAACAGGAGGACATGGAGGGAATTCCCAGGGAGTGCTCTGCTAGGCATGCAAAGAAGATCCTGTTATTGAAGGAGCAGGAGGAACTGCTGGAACTTCACTGGAGTGTGGTGCCTCGGCTGGTCAGCACAGGCCAGTGTGCTCAGGCAGGGCCATGCACAAGCTGAGGGATGAATTTTTGTATTTCTCCTTTGGAAATCTAACTTTTTTGATGGAATCGAACTTTGGTTCCTTAGTCCTATGCAAGCTCTGCATACAAGGTAGGGGGCTGCCTTACAGGGCCAACAGATTAGATGTATGGTTGTATCCATGCTCCGCAGGTATGATGGCAGGCCTCTCTGGAGCACATGTAAAACACCTGTATGTGCTTGGTAACCTCCATTACTTATGAAGCAAAGCAGTGTGGAGGTTTCCTGAGGTGCTCAGGATGGCGATGCTGACTCTTTACGGGCACGCTCCTGGTGCAGCCGAGGGACGCGGGCCGGGCAGGGACCGCCGGCTCTGCGGGCAAGGTGCCGCAGGCTGTGCATCGGCTCTGGCTCTGCCCCTGCCCGCAGCCAAGATGGCGCCCGCGGCTTCCCCGCCCCTCGGCGCGGCCCGGGGCGTGTGCGGGAGCGCGGGCGGGGCGGGCGATGTGGCGAGNCCCCCTGCAGAAGCGAGATAGCGCCACGAACGTTAAACACCAGACCTCTCCGTCACCGGGGAATAGTGTCAGAGAGCAAGCGGTGCGACCTGCCGCCGCCCGGTTCCCCGGGTTGTCTGTGGGCTTTAAGTGCGGATTTGTTTTTTCCTTCCTCCACCAAAGGCCTGAAGGGTATGTTTTCACTTTCAGAGATTAAAACTGAAGCGGTGCTGGCGTAGAACGGACATGCTTGATACTTGTCTGCAGTTGCTTGTGCTGCACTTCGTTGTTTACTCGAAAAGGAGAGACTGAGACCCTGTCACTTGGCTTCTTCCCGGGTTATGATATAACTAATAATAAAGCAAAACTGTGGAAAGAGCACCTGGGAACTGAGCATGGTAGGATCTTGAAGAGAAAAGTAGCTGGGATCGACGGGAAGAGGAAGGGGAGGAATGGCATCCCGAGAGAGGCTGTATGAGCTTTGGATGCTTTACTGCAATAAGGTAAATGTTTGTGTTTGTTTGCTTTCATCCTCTTTTGTTTGGTAGTCAGGTATTTAAATTGTAGTATCTCTTTTCTTGGAAATTGCATGGGCATTATTAGCTTCTGCAAGGATGTAATTGCATTTCTTAGACTGTTTACAGCCTCATACTATGGTTTGCAGTTCAGCTTGGTCTTTTTTATGTTTGAGATGAGAATTGCAGTGTTCATGGGTCAGTTTAAGCAGTTATTGTACCTATATATTTTAACTATGAGAATGCATACGTTTACATAATTCTTTGTTTTGTAGCACGTTAATCTGTATTGTATTGATTTAATTCAGTGCTGCGTAGTATTTAGCTTTGTGCTTACTTATTTCTGAACAGAGTCAGTTCATTTAAACTTTATTAGCAAAACCCTTCCTAAAGAGCAAATTTGTTAAATTACTCCAGAGTCTGCCTTTGCTGGCTAATGCCATGATATCTACATACTCCATTATTAATGAATTTCCTTCACCTGGCAGAAATAATAAAAAAATGCTGTTCTGCCTCCATTTGCATTTTATAGTTTAAAGCAGTTACTGTGTTTAAAGCACATGTCCTAATTGCTGTTGGGTGTGCTGAGTATGTAGAGAAGTTGGATTGCAGATTATTGGAACAGGTAACTGTAAAATAAGTAGCATACAAAAAATAGCAGTAAAGGTGGAGGAAAGAACCGATCTACTGTCGTGCAGGAGCTCAGTGGCCAGCGTAGCTTTAGTTGGCCTTATTCTCTAGTTTTGTTTTGCCTTTTTGCAGTCTCATGCTTCATTTGTATTTCAGTTTCTTTAAGACTCCAATCTGGTAGGACCTTAAGGGTAGAACAGTCCTTCCCTTGTTCTTCCCACCTCATTTCTAGAGAATGCCCATCTCAAGAGCTTAGAATGTGAGATGTTAACTACATACCATTTAACACAAGTGCACAAAGTACTTGTTTTAATTGTATCGTTTCCTAATTTTTGTGCAGCCCTAATCCTCTACATGTTAAAACTAGTGCAAGTATAACGGCGTGGTATCAGTTCTTACTGCTCCCGGTGTGGGTGATCTGCTGGGTTGAACCTTTGCCTTTTAAACCAGTGTAGTAATGAATATGGCAGTACGAAGTGGAGTAGTGCTGGAGAAGATGGATGTTTTGCCAGTGAGTTCATCGATGTGAGAGGAACAAATGCATTTGGAATACACTCAAAGAATCCAGACTTGACTCAGCTTTGGGAGACACTAAGGCCGCAGAGATGAGCCAAGTTCTGAATTTCTTTGCTCGGTTGTTCTTTGGCTCTTTCATCCCTTGTTGTTTAAAATATTATTTTCTCTGTCTTGGACCTACTCCCCCTTTGCTGGAACCTTTCATTCTGATTATATGCTATCCATCTCCATGTTGTTCACATAGCAGGAAGTTTGTATGAGGGAGTGCTATTTAAAATGAGTAGTTTAGATCTCTTAGGGGGTGTTCAGTTTCTTTATGGGAATGATGATCTCAGGTGGCAGAGGATGGGCTATTTTAAGAAAAATCATCTTTTCATGCATTTGGTCTCCTCATTAGCTATTAGCTAGTGACTTTTTTGACCTTTTTTTCTTTAAGACCTGTATATTAAGGGCATGATTAAATGAATTTGTTGATAAGGGCTTGTTCCTAAGAAACAAATAATATCTTTTAAAAGTTAAATAGAGCGTCCTCAAAATATGAGGGCAACTGGAGTGATTCAGAAAAAGGGAGTCTTCACTTTTTCAAGAAGTGTTAGGCACAAAATAGTTTTTTCCTTATCTCTCAACTGGTTCAGGTTAAAATGATATCTTATTCTACTTGAGGCAGGCATCCAGAATTAGTCTTGGATTAAGATTGGTGAAATTAAGAGCAGATGAAGAAGCTCTGTCTCCATCTTGGGGTGTAAAATGTGGGAAACATTAATGTAAATTAGTTTGTTCAGTCCATTTGGAAACATCTGTATATTGTGCTTTGTTCTCAGAGCATCTAGCACAATGGGAAGGTGTAGCAATAATTACCAGTGATAGGATATAGTGGTTTAGAGAAAAGTTCTTTATACCTGGGACTGCCCTGTAGGTTGCACTGCAATGGAGAATGACATTCCGGGGAAGAAAGATAGGAAATTTCTTCAAACTAGAAAAACGGCTGGGGAATTACAGTTGAGTAAAGTAGGAATTTATTGTGCCACAAATCCCAAATACGTGGCTTTAGCTCTTGCAGCTACTCCTTGATGCTTCAGATTGTTGCTAATAGTCTTGTCTTTTGATAATCGGGTCCTTCATGATAATCTTTTAAATACAGCAGCAAGGCTTTTCACAGCTTTCAACTGCTGCATAATGCTGTGTTACCATCTTACCAGCTATCCTGGGTCATGACTCTTGTTCTTTGTGATCCCTTGACATCTCTGCCAGCATCAGGTGTCAGTTGCAACACTTAGTTTTGTGCAAAGTATCATTAGGAAGGCATTTCTCCATTTTCATTGCTCTTGTGCAATTGAGGAATTGGAGATTTGGGCAGACAGAAACATTAATCAGGCCTTCTGCAGAAGCAGTCTTTGGAAGATGCCGTGTATGAGGTGATTTAATTTTTCTGTTTTTTTTCTTGTTGTTGTTGTGGGTTTTTTCTTGCTTTGTTTCTTTAATTTTTTTTTTAAAGATAATGTTTGAGTGTTTGCAAGAGTTTGGTTTTAGTTGGTATTCAATTGTTTTTCATTGGCAAGTTTCTAATATAAGGCTGGGATTTGGTTTTGGACTTTTTTTTTGCTCCTTCTGTTTCCCTAAAAGCTACAGATTAGTCTACTGTTACAAATTAAAGTTGTAGCCACATTTGATTTACAATGCTTCTGATGTTGCATGGAAGCACTTTAAAACTTCATTAGGTTTAGTAAAATTTAGATTTCAGTGACTGGGGTTGTTACCACCGTGTTGTATTATTCATGGTCAAAGTCTATTTTTGTCTTGAGTCTTTTGTGGTTTTGGTTTTTTCTCTTCTTTTTTTCAATTTGATGATGTTGTTAAAGTTTCTGCAAAGAGTGCCTTGTTAAGGCACTTAACTTCCTTAACTTTCTGATGATTTTCAGTTTAAAATGGTTTTAGTGGTTGGGGGAATTTTTTTCTGTTCAGTGAACTGTTAATGAACAATGTCTTTACTGAAATATTGATATGGATGTAAACTGCTGTCTTCTCATCCAAATGTTGGAATATGGGCGTTTTAAGATAATTTAATTGTATAGAATAAATAGCAAAAAGTTTTTCATTCAAAAAAGTTGAATGCCAGTTCAAAGCCTTCAATAACCTACACAGGAGCTTGGAACACTTCTTACATAAGTGCATACAGAGCAGATACCTGAAAATGCTTTACTAATATAAGTGTACAGCAGGAAAAGAGCTCCATTAGGTGGAAGAAAAGGACATACTGTCACGTGTGTCTGTGACTTCTTTAAATTTATGTGACTGAGGCAATCTACCAGTTTTGTCTTGTAACATTAGACTGTCATGGCTGTAATATTACTATGATAAAATTGCTATTGTAATATTGGTTTATTAACCTTTTATTAGATATTATAGATCAGTATAGAACATTTATTTCTGTTTCATAATCCTCTGAAGTAACTTTTGCTGCAGAATCAAATTAAAGAGATTCAACCTCTGTCTTATCTGTAAGATTTTAACTGTATTTAGTTCATCTCCAGTTGTTCTGGTAGGTATTTCAGACTCTTAGACATAAAGCGTGTCAGGATTTCTGATATTTTGAATTTTTTTCAGAAAGTCTTCAGATTGCCTTTTATATGGATATTTTTCTAGTCTATGAAAATAAAAGAGATACTAATTGCCTTCAAAAGGGGTTTCAGAAGCTTTAATGCAAGCACTTAACTGCTATATGCACATCAGAAAACCTTCAGCTTTCATGATACTACAATGGTCCTGAGCTTTTTCTTACACTCTTGTCCTCAATATAGCCCTGATTTAATTTAAACAGCGCCTTTTCCTGTGAGATGACAGAATGATTTGAAGGGAAAGCTGTGAATGTTCTTCACTCAGTTTGGAGTCTGTGGTTCACATTTTAAAGAGGGAATGTTCATGCTTAGTGTCATTGATACAGCCGGGACTCAGTGCTAGCTGATCATAATGATCTGGTCTTTACTAATGCAGAGAGCTGAGGCAGTCACATCCCTTGCTGTGTTAAGAGCAGCAGACCTGTGCATGAGCTGTTACCTTAAATGTGCTTTCCTACCTTGTGCTGTACTTCTCATTTGTTTTTACAAAATATGATTGTATTGAGATAAATATGTTGTGGTTTTTTTCTCTGGCTCAGTGAGGGATTTCTATAAATTATAAATATCTTCTCATTTAATATTGTAACATTGTTTCTCAAAGAAATGTGGGTTTAGCCAAATTATGCTTTGTTGTGGTGGGAAGCATGTAATTCAACAAGAATACAATAATCCTTGACGTTGAATTGTAAGCCCCATGTGAAGCACTGACCTTTGCATCCCAAATGTGATCTCATCCTGACTTGGCTTGCCCTTGTCTTCCTTCTGTGCAGTTGCTGACTTGTCAGTGATGCAGATCATATTGCTATATATTGTCTTTGTTAGACTTGATAAAGAAGTATTCAGCTTACAGTTAGACAAATGTGTGAGCAAACCAAATGCTCAGTAAAAGTAGTTTTTCATAATTCACTGTCATGCTAGTTCCTGCCTCTGCTGAAACTAGTGAGTGAAGTCTTACAAGGAATTGCTGTGTAAGATATCTTTTCTGGTGGTTGTTTTAAGTAAATCCCTGCATTCCTAGGGAGTGTAACTTGTAGATCATGCCACAAGCCACTTGTGGCCATATGGTGGTAAAAATATCTTTGTTCTGTCTCTATTCAAGAGACTGAACTAAGAATGGATACAGATAAACAACAACAGTTGGTCTTAATTTCTGAATTAACTGCTATTTAAAGAAATGTCTCCTAGTCCAAGAACTAACATAGTTCTCATATTTACAAATATAGAACTTTTCATATAAATAACTGACATGAGTATATGAGACATCAATCTCTTGAGTGGCTGTTTCCTTCCTTAATTATGGGCCAGGGTGACCTTGTGCTGGTAGTTGTTCAGACACAGAACAGAGGGTGACACAGACAATGCAGACTTCAGATTGCAGATAAATCTAAACATGCAAAGATGTAAGAGAACCATTACATTTTACAACCTATGAAGAAATTATTGTTGCTAATTCTGTAATATATTTGGCAGTACATATATGTAGCTGCTACTGCTGGATAAAGTAGAGTCTGAGGTTTGTCTGTGTTTTTGATGTAAGATTCGGGGCTTTAGTGGTGTCCGTCCAGCATGAGGTTAGAATTCCCACATGTCTACGGGTTTGTGGATCAGTGCTTTACAGAATCAGTGAGACTCATCCAGCTCTGAGCATGCCAACAAATATAATTCAGATCTAGCTTTTATTGACATGAAAGAATCGAGTGTCTCTTAAATAGAATGATATATCACAAAGCTACAGACACAGGCTTCTCGTTCAGTGTGCTGATGCTCTGATATAGAGCGGATTTAACAAACCCTGGGTTGTTGTGTGTCTGAGTTATGGCTCTTTTAACGTCAGCTGGGCAGATCTGGGGATAACGTGTGTCCTGATAAAAGAATATTGCCTAATCAACTCAAATATGCAGTATGTTTGTGCTGGTTGCAGAAATGAGAGAAAGGCTTGCTAGCTGCCCATTGAGCAGCATTGGAGCTTAAGGCCTGAATCCAAATGTTCTCAATAGATACTGTTAAAATATTTACAGGCTTTAGAAAGGTTAAACAGCTGCTGTAGAAGAGAGAAGAGCTTCTCTAATTACTGAGCTTTTCATGCTGAAAGAATTATATGTTAGAAATTATTATATGAAAGAATTATACAAACATCAAAATGTGCACATCTCAACAGTACAGATAAACACCTTTTTCCTTTAAAAAACCAGCCATCTTCTCAAGTCTAACTTTTCCAATTTATTGTCTACTAAATGGGAAGCTGCAGTGGAGGGTGATGAGAGATACAACAGGGAGCACAAAGAAATGAAAACTGTATTTGATTATTCTCCTCATAAACCCTGTCTTAAGTTTGGTATCTCAGGCTTCGCCAAGTATCTGCAAATCTAAACATTAGCTGTGAGTTTTCTGTGCTGGTAAGATGTTTGTGTGTTGATGCATTCTCTGATATTTAAAGCAGTTTTGATAGTCTTAATTTATGAATGAGGATTGCATTTGCCTTTAGTAAGCAATGGGAATAAGTGATATTAAATATATAATGGGTGGATAAAGCTCTTGGGAGTAAAGCACAGCATAGAAAACAAGTGTGTTATTTATAGAAATTTGGCTTTAGTTTATTGTGCTGATCATTTAAAAACTGAACCAGCAGAAGTACAGTGGATGCCAAACAACATTTGGACAAGTAACCCATGCTCTGCTATGGTATAGTTTTTGAGTTTTTTTTTTTTAAAGTGTGCTTTTGAAAAGTGAATTTGAGGTTTTTAAATTATACCCCTTCAGTGTAAACATGAGTTATACATGCAGTGTACAGTTCAGTTTTAGTACATTAAGTAAGGCCAGGTGAGACTGAGGAGGCAAAACCAAATAGTTAAATCCATAGCTAAAGACAGAAATCTGTTTTAGTTTATTTTGGTGTAATCACATGACACTTTGAAACAAATACAGAATTTTTTTTTTTTTTTGCTAAGCTATACTGGAGTTCTCAACCTTTATCTTCTAGAAGACATGGCTAGACAATGTTTAGTTGTTGATACTGTGAAATAGGCTGTTTTAGTGTTGTAGCACTGTCCTGCTTCCTTTCTGTCTGTGATAAACTTGTCTTCTCTTGCACTACATTGAGAGTTAGAAACTCAGTGAGGCAAAAGCTGATTTTCATTAAATTTAGGCTAATCTTGACACTGTAGACTTTTGATATAATTTTATTTTAGTTGTCTTTTAATTATTTCAGATACTTCTTTTTCCCCTTAAAATACAGCTTCCAATTGGTTCACTATGCCAACTTTGATGGGAAAATTGAATGTTAATAGAATGTAATTTGTTACAGTATAGTAAATTCCTCATAAGTGCTCTGTGCAGTGGACTCCAGAAAGCTGAAATAAGGTATACCAATTTGTGCATGGGGCTTGCCTAGTGGTACTTTCTGTCAAATGTGAAGATATTAAAATATGCGTTCACATTAATTAGATTCATCCCATGGATGGCATTAGCCACATGCCAGTTTCAAGCTACAAGGCTATAATTGTATCATTATTCAACAACAGCAACAATAAAAAAGGCAAGAGAAACAAAAGTAGGGGCTTCTATTTTAGTAAGAAAATTTTCATTTTGTTTTTCCAGTTTTGTTGGAGATCTGAAGTAAAAAGGAAAATGAGTAAAAGTACTTGGATTATCTTTAAGGCAATACTAGAAGATGAAAAATACTTTTGTTTGTTTTGAAAAGACAAGAAAAATATTAAACTTGACTTTAAAGTTTGTGAGCTAAATTTTATCATGATTGGCAGCTATAGGCTTATTTTGGTATAAATCCCTATGCTCAAGAGATTTTTTAATTTATCCCAAAATAGTTGTTTCTATCATGATTCACTGTAACTTCCATTTATAAAACAAAGCATTACCTCTCCGTCCCTTTTTGCATTTAATTCTGGAAATGCAGCACAATGCTTGTGTGGATGCTGAAAACGGAGATTTATGGTTACTTTCTGGGAACTTTTCTTCTTTTGGATCCACTGATTAAAAAATCAGTATTTTGATTATAATGGAAAGCTGTGGCCAAAGGTGATTCCCCAATTAATTCAAATTGATTCATTTGAATTTGTCAAGGCAGTTATACCAATTTAGAATGGTTTATCATGAAGTCTTTTACTAATTCTAACTGTGGTGTTGCTGCTATAACAAAGCTTTTCATTTCTTATTATATGAAATGTTCACAAAAAGCATAAACATTGTGTCATGTTTCAGAGTAAAGGTTGCTAGGAGTTCTCATGCTGGAAATCTGGCCTTTTATGTCTGAAAACATGAAGAGGAGAGAGCTCCCTTAACACAAATCTTCTAATTCCCAAATTAATAGTTTATTTCAAACAGTGTTGAGAAATGTTCTGAATTTTGCATTTTGCAGGCTACTTCAATTAATTTGAAGAGGAGTAAACTCGCCAGTAATCTAAAGTCAATGTTTCATGTTTACTTTCCTAATGTTAGATTTTGTAAGTCTAATTTAACCTTGACACCAAAGGATTTTAAATAAAATGCTTGGGGATGGGGGATTAGTTATGATAATGCCAGTGCCAGTGAGATTTTATGGTTATGCTTCTAAGCTGAAATCCACTTTGAAGGTTGACTGAGAGCTAGCACAGGAGTCAGACCCGGCTGGCTGTTTGATGGCTGCATGTTAAATTTAATGACTTCAAACGACTGGCTTGTTGAACAAGTCGGGCTTGTCTGATAGTTGGACTCTGAACTGCCCTGCAGGGAATTTTTGCCTTTAGAGCATGGAATGTGACACTGCAAAGAGCCTCGGGTGGATCTAGCTTTTGTTTTTAGCAACTAATACTTCCTGAACATATCTGTAAATTCTCCTGAGCTTTGCCCTTCCAGTTCTTTGCCTGAAGCCTTAGAAATGGAAGTTACTACTAAATCAAAAAGAAATGCTTTATATAAATACATAAATAGTGTTGATTTGAAACCTTGGTTAAGTGTGCCTGTATTCCACAGGCACAGGGCTTTCAGCTGGGAGGACTTCAGTGCCAGTTTTGTAAAATGTTTTCGTTTAACAGGGAGCTAGCTGTAAGACTAGTACTACCTGGCTTCTTAATGGATCTAAAAAATCTTATACTGGTTTAAACATTTATTGTGACATTCTTGCATAGGCAGACCGAAAAATAAGAGTGTATTAGAACATTTCCATAATTGATTTAATCAGTTTTCATAGAGACTAAGAAAGGCTCTTGTAATTTCCAGACAATTTAGTATACCAAAGACAGGAGCCTGTCCCATGCTGGTGTAGATTTTGGCTGTAGTTTCTTTTCACATCATTGCCTTAGTGAAGGTCCTGTCTGTCTGAAGGGCATCAGAGTACATCCCCCTTGACTATTGGCTTTTCCTCAGTGTAGTTCAGTGCTGAAGGTGGTGAATTGGGAGCTTGTTTCCTGTTCCACCACCTCTAAGAGCAGCCTTGCTGGAATTTATACATCCATATTGCAAGTGTTAACGCTCCATGGCAATCCTGGTAATTGGCAATGTTTAATCACAGTATTGCAGGGCATACTGGGGACCAATACAATGAGTTTATTTAGCAAATGTTTTACTTTTTTTTTTCTAGCATTGTACTAACTATGGAAAAGAAAAAAAAAACCAACCCTAACCCTTCTCTGGCTGTTTCATGGGAGATGGGTTTAGTGGGTTATGGTTTTGAATTTTTTGAGGTTATTTTCACTACCTCTTAGAAACACTCCAGTGCTCTTGCCTGGCAGTCCTCTTCTTTAAGGTGTAAAGAGCTGTAGCAACTTTTACTGTGCTGAGAGGATCTTAGGGAAATGGAAGCCTGAAGGGTGGTGTGTCATTGTGCAGGGTTGGGTTATTTGTTTGTTTTTTTAATGAAAACCAGAAGTATTTAGGGAAGGGAAAGAACAAGGAAGTATTTTTCACTTTCAGGTGCTCTGAGCTACATTTTATTTAATAGGACAAAGAACTTCTTTTTCATTAGTGCGGGTGAGTGACTGCTAATCACTTGCTATAGCAGTTTCATAGGCCTTCATTACAGTGGGCTGAACTCAGAAGCCTAAACTTTAGCCTCTGCACACTTGTAGCTATCAACAAAGGATCTTTATTTTGTTTTTTCATAGATTTTCACTTTTCTTACAATGGCAACTTAAAGATAACCTTGTTAAAACTCTGTTTCTGTTTATCACTATGAAGAGAAATGGCTGACTTAAATTGGATTTTACCTTCTTGGAGTTCAAGCCATGGGGAAATTATCTTCTGGAAGTTTTAAGGCATGCAGTTTCTGTATGTGAATTATTATTCAAATAAGTTACATAAATTTGTCCTGCACAAAAGCTAGGCAGGTTTCAGATAAATAAACTAAAAGCTTAGGCTTGTAACTTAGAAGGCTTTAAGGTTTCAGAAAACAGCATTTCTTATCTTGTAGTAATTGGAAAGTTGTAACTGGTGAAAAGCATTTTATTACCACTTACAAGCTTCTTCTTGCTTTTACTGCTGCTGAACAAATCAAAAATGTCCTTCTTGATTTCTTGCTGATCTCATAGGACGTGTCTGCAGAGTGTGTGTGGTGGGGCTGGAAAAGGATACCAATCCTCACATTGGTTTATCACAGTTCAGCCTTGTGGTGTATTATCAAAGCACACATTGCTTTGTAAGCTGTGCTTTAAAAGTGGATCTTCAACCAGCACCACAGAAAACAATTTGGAGCTGTTTTCTGACATACAGCCTCCAGCTACCTGTCTGCAGAATGATAACAAAAGAGTAATTTTCAAAGAGGGGAAATACATTCCATAGTTCTTGCTGCTTCTACTGGTAGCAAGGCTTCTTGAGAATTCATGATGCTTTATTCTGGTGTTCTGCTGCTTCCTTAGGAGTGCCACAGGTTTCATGTAGTAGCTGACAATTTATAGTGAATCAGGTGGACCTGAGGTTGTAGTTCAGTGATTTGTTGCCCTCAGTAGCAGCATCCTATGGGATGTGCCCTTCTGGCACATAATGACACAGGTATTTGTCATATTGCAACATGTACTGGCTTGGAAAGTTGATCTGGCATTGGAGAACACAAATGTATTCATGTTAAAGTAAGGTTAATTCATGTTCTGCTGTTAATATGGTTTACCACTTCTGTTGTGGGAAAACAGAGGATAGTTGAGAAGGTGGGTGGGGGGAGAACTTGACAGAAATATATGATTTTTCATTTTTCATTCCACCAAATTTAAACTCCAGTTTCAGTGGGAGTAGCTGACCTCAAGAAAAAGCTCACTTCAAGATAAAGAGGCTGGGTAGGGTAATTGCATTGTACATAAAATCACAGTGTAAACAAAACAGCTGATACCTGTTGTTATTGCTTGGTTTTATTATGAACTTGGAATTTTAAAGCGCTGTAAAAAGACTGTTTCTTCTAAACTATGATGCCTTGGATTTGGAAGAATGTACGATGCATCTGACTCACATAGGCATGTCTTCAGAAATGTATATATTTAGCTGTGTTTTAGGACATTTATATGTACTTTGCCAAGGGTAACATTTACCATTTTCAGTTTCCTTTCTTAAAACTGCTTCTGTAAAATGTAGGTTTCTTGTACCTTTCAATAGGGACTGGTGCCTAGGATCTGGAATGATTGCTGCTAATAAAGAAAAAAGAAAACCTGGGCCAGATTTGAAGTTTGAAAGCTGTTTATAACTTCTGTTTCTAACATTTTTGAAATTACTTACATATCTTAATTGTAGCCTGTCTGCTAAATATTTAGTCACTTTCTCCTGGAATGAACTTCTGCTTCACAAGTGTTCATTTTTGTTCGTTTCTGGAAAGGAGGCATGCCTCTGTTAGCTGGTGTATAATGGAGATCTATTTCTTGGTTTCTCATGTTGCTAAGTGATCTTGTTTACTTTTTTGCCTTCATGATTTAAAAAAACAAATTGTCCAAGTGGTTTTGAATTAGTGCTGTTGCTTGGATGGAAATCTCTAGATTTGACTCTGAGTCAACTATTGCATAAACTGTTTTCTACTGGCACATACCAGTAGTGCTACCTGGTATTTTGATATCAAATCTGATTATTTTAATAACTTGAAATATTAAATTATTAATTGACTGGCAGGGGATTGAGAAAGAAGGGAGTTGGGTTGACTAGCGTGCTGCAGGGAATGATCAAAGAATACTGCAGTTCTTGGTTTTTAACAGGACTGGGAATTCTAGTGGCAAAGCAAATTGAGCAGTATGTGCTCTACAGGTAGGCAAAAACTTCTGGCTGTTTCATAGCATGGTTTACTCTTGCCATCTGTGCTATTTCTTGAATATTGTCTGCCAGTGTTCTTTTATTCCCAGTCTGCATTGATAGCTTTGCAGAGGCATTGTAGTTCAAGGATAAAGCTTGAAACTGATTTAGACTATATCATTAAGAAGGAGCAAGGAGGCATTTAATAAAACTTCATCTTTTTCCCTACCCTTCCCCATTTCCCATCATTGACTTTCGTTAAAGCAATTTTAAGTCAGATAGTGTTGTTATTTGTACATTTTCTTTCAAGGTGACCAAGAACAACTGTTTTTTTTACACAAGTTTACTGTTAACAATCGAGAATGCACCTGAGCTGTGTCAACAAACAATTTTAATTTGGGAATATGAATAGAATCAATCTAGTATTTCTTGTTGGATTTCAAGAAGTTTCTCATGCTAATGAGCAAGAGTTTGTTCAACAGGGAAAAAGTCATGTAAGTTTAGTTTTTGCACATGTATATAGCCGTTATCATGAGAAGCATGAACATGTGGAAATGGTGACATTTCTTCATTACTTCACTGTGGTTGCTTTGTCCTTTGTAGCCTCAGCTGTATTGTAATTACTAAAATGGTATCCTGGTTTTCCTTGTCTTTATGATCCTGTGAAATAGCTTGCTTGCAACTAAAATTACTTGCTGTGAAATATAAGAAAGTTAGAACTTTAAATACGTGAACATTTTTGAAAAGCTGGGATGTCTGAAGACAGTGTCTTCTACTACTTCTAAATTATTCTTTTAGGCAGGCCTTACTTCTTGTCTAACTTTTGGGTTGATTTTCTATATGTTTGCTGTCTGAACCTGAGAAATGTGTATTCCATACTCATGTTCTTGTGATAATCCAACAATCTCTGTAGCTTAAACCAGTAACTTGGAAACCTTGAAATTACTCTTTATCTCAGCCGCTTCCTTCATTCTGTGTTTTGCAATTTCATGTTGAGGACAATCGGTAGGTGTGTTTGAGTTAGCAGTTTGGTGGTTCAGTGCATGTTAGACATGAGAACAAGGCTACATTACAGTTCCATAACATAGTGCTGTTTTGACAAATTTTTAACAGAAAAAGGAAGGGAGTGATTACTTAGATAATTGAAAAATTAATAAAAGCAGAGATGAGAAGGATTATGAAGGAGGGAGAGATTAGGAATTAAGCAGAAGAAGGGAAAGTAAGACAGGAAAAAACAAGAAGAAAATGCAGTAAAGTCAGTGGAAGCAAATAATCAGATATTATCTAGCTGAGGGTTTTATTTGGCACCTGTTGTCACAGTGCATGAACGCATTTTATATGATTGTGATAGTGAAGTAAGTTGTGACTGGATGTTTGTGACACTTCTTGCTTGAGTTGAGGGTGGTTTTTGGGGACAGAGAAGGGGTTCCCATGCTTTATAACTGCTGTACTTGCTGTGAAAAGATGATGAGGTTCTGGATTTATGTGTTTATTTTATTCTGAGGTCGTTGTTTTGTTTTTGTGGGTTTTTTAAACTTTTTTTTCCCTGTGGAAGGCTCTTGTAGGTAGCTATTTTGTATTGACAGGACTCTCTGTCAGTCTTTCTTGGTGACTTTCTTTTTCACTGACTGCTGCAGAAGAGTGTGTGTTAAAGATATTCACTGTTTGCTCTTCGATCTTAACTCTGCAGGGAAACATTATCTTATTTGGAAACATCTGTGGTAATATAAAGACAACAAACAAAAGGGAGGAGATACAGAAGAGGGAAAAGGAGGAAGAAAAATGTTTTCAACTTCTGCAAAATGTTGCAAATTATGGGGTGGATTCAGAAATTATTTGTAATCTCAAATACTTCAGGCAAAAATTTTAAAACTGTTTTTAAAATTATTTGTAGCATAGAATGTGTGACTGTGTGCATGAGTGTTAATGGGCAGGACTGCACAATCCTTGCAGAGGAATATGTTAACAATGGGCTGGCAACTTGTTTTTGAAACTTAAGCAGCTTGACTTCCAAAGTAAGACTACCTCAAATGCATATTTTGACAGAATTTCCCTGTGTGGTTTGCAGTGGTCTAGTATCTGTCCTAGTTCCTGAGACAGTGTCCAGCCCTGAGGGACTGCTGATCACAAACACAGTCTTTGTGCTGTACTAGGAGCAACTAGGAAGCTTAAATATAATTTTCTGTCTGTTTTATAGCTATCTAGTATGCAAGTCACAGTTTCTACATTGTCTTTCTGAACACCATCTGTCTCTCTTCTCCTATTATCTGCATATTGACCTATGAGTGAAGCAAAAAGAAAATTATTTCGTGATTAGGATTGCTGTTACGGTTCTTATTTAATTTATGAGCCATAAGGAGTGTTGTGTACTAGTGTTTGTGGTATCGAGACTAGAGCACGTTCTAATAAGTCTGTAAAGCTGGTATGGATGACCCTGGAGAATAAGTTAAGATTGCTTGTGAGGGGAAAAGCTAAAATGCTTTGGTTGACACTGGTGCCAAGAAGAGGAGACACACAAACTAATGAAAAGAGCAAAAATATCCCATCAGCACAATGTGGCTGAAGATTTCAAAGTTATACCAGTGGTTATTTTTTCTTTTAGTTCTAAAAAATGTGTATCCCCTCCTTTCTCCCAGTTGAAATGCATTAAATAGAAGCTTTTTATTTGAGGCAGTACTACAGAGTTGTTGATAGATGACCTTGAGTACAATATTGCCTAATGTTCTCTTCCTTTCTACAGAAAGATCCAGATTACCTGAAGCTCTGGTTGGATAGTTTTGTGTCTAGCTATGAACAGTTTCTGGATGTGGACTTTGAGAAGCTGCCAACGAGGTATGTAGGATTAGAGACCTGTTCATCTTTCCCTGATACCTGAAACTAACCTGGCTGAGAGCCCAGTCTTGTTCAATGGCAGTGCTGCCTTTAAACAAAATAAAGTTAGTTGTCAAGTGACACTCCCATTCATTTGAAGGTTGAATTGGGTTGGGAATGATGAAACTAGGCAAATACTGGTATTTGCATTCTATTAGGAAATTGGTATGAGTATTTATTGTTCTTGCTCATAGAAATATAATTGTTATTCCTTGTGTTCCTCATATTTTTTTTTCAACACGTGTTAATTAAATGTTGCATATGGAACAGTGTTTGCTATCAGCATCAACAGTGGCAAGAGAAGCGAGATGTAGGTTGAGAGTTTATAATTTTATTTCAAGAGTTGCTTTAAGATTAAGGACAAATGAAATGCTCAGTGAAAGATTTGGGTATCTCAGGTGAGAACATTTACAAATTAAAATATGCACCATTTATAGGTTTGAGAATTATTTCCTTGCATCCATGAAGACGTCAGGGTAAGAGTATTGCTGACTTCCCCCATGTTGCTGACCAAAAGCTCCCACTTACAATCATGAGGGTCTATTGGAGCCTAATTTCAGAGTTCCGTATTTAATTTTTTAAATATGTATGCTGTGTTGTCATGATTGTGTTTTCATGTCTAACTTTGAAAATGAGAGTAAAAACTTAGGCATTGGATGTTTTCTCTTGCTTTTGGGGTGCTTGGATGAACTAGAGATTTTAAGAAAAACCAAATGTTAAAGGATTCAGACTTCATGAGAACTGGTGTCAGTAATATAGCTGATACCACTAATGGTATTTAAAAGCAAAGAATGATGCTCCTTGCATTATGGCCACATTCCAAGCCCTGTTGAAATCAATGGAAATTCTTTAATGGGCTTTGGATCAGATCCTGTTTGAAGTGCAAGCGATAGCCTCAGCTGTTACAAGGAAATGAAGAATGCTGCAACTGGATCGCAGCAGATAAAACCTGGACTTCCCAGCTCTTTGTATTAAAATTTTCCTCATAATGCCTATATAAGTGCAAAATATATAGTGCAACTATCAGTAAGCAAGACCTTCAAGTTAATTCTGTGCTCTTTCTGAAACTTATTCTGTTGTACTGTCAAAAATGCATCTTACTATGTTTAGTTAAGGAAAAAAGTTTGTCCTTTGACACAGGTTATCTTTAACATACTGTTTAGAATTGAAATACAAACACTGGAACAGAAGGATGTCTTGATATCTTGAAATCTTGATGTTTGATTTTAAGTTTTTAAAAATCTATTTGTACTCTGAGTTTTAAGTGTTTTTTAGTATGTGTGTTCATGATTTTCATGTTGGTTTTTTTGGGTTTTTTCAGCAACATAAAGCTTAGTTATGCAGAACAGTAGCAGCATCTTCATTGTGATAAATGGTGACTTTACTGAGTGTAAAAATAATGTGTGTTTTTCTGAGCTTAATGACAGGATTAGTGATTTAGTCTGGAAGAAGAGAGCCATGTGGATTTAGACTCATTTGTGTAACAGATGTAAAGAAAAAGCTTCAAAACAACATAGGGATGAAGGCAGATCACTTCTGTGTTTTTATGTCTGCATTAAAAAAAGTCAGATACTAGAATTAACAAAGAATTGCAGTTTCTGCCCATACTTGCATTTATGATATAACCAGGCTTGTGAAAAGTGGCATCTTTTTGGGCTTTGTCAATTTGTATTGCAGGCCTTTACATTGTGAAAACAGTAATGTGGGGCCCATGAAAAAGAAAAGTTGGTCAGTGTGGAACCGCCGAATGCTGATTTCCAATTATTCCAGGGGCCACAGGACCCTGTGGACTCACATTATTTTTTTTCTTTTTAACTGGATTCCTTATTAGACAACTAATTCTGTCTGTTGGTCTTTAAAAAAGTATGATGCTAACTAAAATGAGAAACTGACTGCACCAATATTTTTTGTCTTTTTTTTTTTCTTCTATAAATCTTGGTATGTTTTACAGCTATATGCCTGAAAGACCTTGTGTAGTGAAGGCCTAATGCCAGGAAATTATGAGAAACTGTTTAGGGAGAAGGCTTGTACAGATTGCTGGACACAACTAACCTTTTGGAAGACAGACATGAAATTTTGTGTCAGTCTAAAACATATGTGGGGGTTTTTAGCATCCAAGAAAATACCAGTTAAGAAATGTAAAGATTCTATTACAGGTTTGGGGGGTTTTTTTGTTGTTTTTCTTTTTTTTTTTTTTCTCCTTCATGGAAGGACTCTTAATTGGCACTGTCACTTGCTGATTTAACTCAGAATTTTCTTTCTATAAATTAGATTATCTAATTTCCTGAAGTCTGCTTTGGAAGAGTGAAAGATGCTAAGAAGTACAGAATTAGGAAACCTCTAAATATAGTGTGTGAGTGTATCCAATATGATTTGACTGTATAAGTAGAGCTTATATAGTTATGCAGCTTATAGGCATATACAGCTTCAGTTCTACCCCATCTTTGTGTCTCTACTCTGTAAGAAATGGCTCGTTGATGATGTTATTAATACTTCTGCTGAAAAGGTGAATGCAGCTATGCTAATGGTTTGATCAGTGAGCACAAAAGATCAGCACACCATTATTTCCCTCAAAACACGTATCCATGTCATATACATTTACCACAAAAAGGATAAAACCTTTACCAACTGGTGTGAGGATTTTTTCTCCTCAGAGAGGAACTCTTATTTGATTCAATAATTTTAAAAGTAAGAGAGGCCTCTGGAGTGTTGTCATACTTTTTTTCTGCTTTTGGTTTGCATGATCTTGAAAGAAGGAGCTTAAAGGAAGCTCAAGCAAAATACCACAGAAACAGTATTTTGTTAACTTGCTGACTTGAAATCCACATAAAAATGATGCAGAAATCATGATAGGAATGCTGGTGACATGGTTGTGTGATTACATGGGGATTGTTGGAAAGTATAGCCTGGTTTGCTGCAGCAGTTTGTTCCCAAGTGCTTACCACTGGCAGGGGAGAGTTCCAGTGTGTGTTTGTGCTGGAATAGGTGCGTACAGTGTGGAGGTGGTTGTTCCCTTCCAGACACCTGACACAGTTGGTATGGCTGCATAACCACGTTAACATAATGAAGGGAATTATAAATAAAAAGAACCCAAATTTGTCAAGTTCTTTCTCACGTTTTTGAGGTAGGATAGCAGCAGTCAAATAACAATGTCAGATAGGGTATGTTTTTTTAATATTAATTTTTTTCCTTAATTTTGGAGTACTTACTTTAAACAGTGAGTCTGATTGGAAAAAATTGGTGCTACATATCAACAAGTTTAAATCTTTGTTTTAAATCTAAGCTTTTGATGGTATAGTAGTAATTTGCTCTGGGGTGAAAACAAGCTTGATTATTTATCAATATTTACATTTATTTATATACTCTATAGTGTATTCATTTTGTGTAATGCCAATTAGGATTTCTCATGCTGGTCTCACACATCTCTCCCAAATTCTCATGGGTTGTGCAATGCACAGGCAGCTACTGCAAAGAAAACATTCTTTGGGATGTGAGGCGTGAAGGGTATGCTGTTTGCTCTCTTAAAAAGCATTTCATGATCTGACTGAAAAAGACTTGTTGGCCATTTTAGGGAATTAACTTCTGGAGATATGACTTCAGCTGTCAAAAATTATGGTTTTCCTAATACTGAGAGGGAATTATCAGAATCTGAAATACAGAATCTGAATTGTCAGATTATGAGAAACCATGCTTGTAGTTCCAGAGTGTGAATCTGTCAGCATCTTGAGGGGTGAAGTAGCTACCAGAGAAATTGAAATTTCTTTCTTGGCATTTGTGTTGGGAAAAAAAGCAGTTGCTCTCAGTTTTGTGGTTAGTGTCTAAACTGTTGCTCTCAGTTTAGAGCCTAGGCTATAAAATTTGTGTTAAAACTCTCTGAATTCCACGATCTGAAAAGCAAATTGCACAACTGTGTGAAGAGGCAAGGGAATGAACAATAGGTGATTGTCTAAGTATAGATAGCATTTGCTTTCTAGGATATGGGAGCTTTCTGTCACTTATACCTGTCCAGGTGTTTTACTAAACCGTGTCTCTGATTTTCCCTCCTATAAGGGTTTCCTTTTCAGCATTAGAAGCTAAACCATAGATTGTTCCCCATTTTCCTTGAATAATAGCGGTTGTGTTGTATAGTCACTGCATTTCTGCACACCGTTTTTGTGTTTTTTTGCTTGCAAAGATGCAACATATGTAGCAGTTGTATTAGTGAGGATTTGAGCTTGCTGAATTTTTTTGTTGTAATTTTCCTCTGGCTTTGGCCATGTTGTAGTTATTGGCTTTTGTAAACTGTAAAGCTCTTGCTTGTGCCTTCCTTTTCCTGCATAGAGTTGGTAGAGGATGTGTCATGGTAAATAGCTGCTGCCAAAAGCTAACTGTTTTTAGCATGTGCAACAGTGGATAAACAGTTTTCATCCCAAAATAAGTTCTTACAGATCTGTAGATTTTTATACTGTTACTGAATTAGGTTTCCTAACGCTTGTTCCTGGGTAATTTTCTTATTTGGAAAAAAAAATTAAACCACAAATAATCCCATTCTTCATGTCTTGGTTCTCGTTGGTGTGTTTCTAAAACGTTTTAGTTTGCAGAAAACAATAGGCAAGATAATTTTGTATGGCTTTGTAAAATTTATGTAAGAATGACATGAGGTTCACTGTGTATAAATACCAACTAGGATTCAATAACTATGTAATAATTGGCATCTCATTTATTTAGAAACTTTTAATCTTCAGTGGAAAGTTGAAAATGTTCTTCCAAATATGTTTTGTTCTCATCTTTCATTCTGCTGTGGCTGTTGCAGGGATACTGGGGATTTCCCAGGCTGCCTGTTAACCTGAGGAAGATCATGCAATTTCTTTGTGGCAATTAAGGCAGCTCATTGCATGGAGGAGGATTTAGGAAGCCACTTAATGAATTTTAACACTTTTTTTTTTTTTTAACGTAGTTCATTGCTGGGGAAAAGAAAGCTCAAGCTGGTGTATTGCCACCAGATACTTCCTTGTGGTTCATTAGGAATTGTTTGTGATGTGTCAGCTGGGTGACCTTTCCCACAGAACTTCACTGGAACACTATATGAGTACCTGGAAATCGATTGGCAGCTTGGCATTTGTATGATTGACAATTTTGTGTCTGGCTTTTTTCATTAGGGTGGATGACATTCCACCAGGAATATCGCTGCTTCCTGATAACATTCTTCAGGTCCTCAGGCTCCAGTTGCTACAGTGTGTCCAGAAAATGTCAGATGGCCTGGAAGAGCAGCAGCAGACTCTGTCACTTTTACTTGTGAAATTTTTTATCATCCTTTGCAGGTATTTGTTCTAATTGTTGCCTCAACAAGGTTATTGTTTTGTTTAAGAGATCTTGATGCAGCCTGTAAATATAGATTTTAATGACACATACAGTGTAATTTGATACCTTCCAGTAGATACAGAGAAATGACACTTCCCACTATCTTCAAAATAAAGGTGGAGGGAATAAAAGAGAGAGAGGGGAGCACTGCAGTCATCTTAGCAATAGTGTTTGCAATAGGAATAGGAGGGGATTAAACACTAAATTCCTTGTAGCTGTAGAAGATAAACCTATGGGAATTCAAGATATGATGTACCTTGTATAAGAAATACTTTTAAAAGAAAAGGTGCACTCTAACAAGTGTTAGCTATGAAATAACTTGAGAGAATTGTACAGGAAGCACTGTTTTGCATTCTTAACATGCTTAAAATTCCATAAACAGCTTGTGAAACTTACTACACTACACATGCAGCTGATTTCCTTCTGCAACTTCTGCCTGAGAGTGTAAAATTCTCTTGACACAAATGAATAAACTATTTTTAAGGATCTATAACTCACTATTTTTTCGGTTTGCTCTTGCAAAATACTTTTAGAGAGAGGAAAGGCATAAAATATGACGGAGAATCCCCTTTACTGAGGAGTGTTTGAAGCAGGATTTTTGAATACGTTGGCTTGCCTTACCTCTGAAACAATACAAAGAGCTGTATGGCAGTGTTTAAGTGTCCTGGAATATTGAATATAACCTGAGTGGATGGTGGTGTAATATGTTTCTGAA
The DNA here is from genome assembly GCA_013397375.1 of Toxostoma redivivum. NCBI lineage: Eukaryota > Metazoa > Chordata > Aves > Passeriformes > Mimidae > Toxostoma > Toxostoma redivivum. The sequence continues at coordinate 380,672 of VXBI01000139.1, read as the reverse complement.
TTGTAAACTGGTGTCACCTTTATTTGCCGAAAAGTTCTCCCATGTCATCATTCTGGTATGTGATTTTGTACTTCAAAACTGAGAAATTCTTAGTTGTTACGGCTTTATTTTCTAAAATAATTTATTAGGTGTTTGTTTTGCTCCAGAGAATTTAAAGTGAATAAATGTTTCTAGGTAATGTTTCCTAAAGTTTTAGAAAGTGTATGTATGTGCTAGTAAAGTGGAAGTTACTGTCTGTTATCAGATGCCATTTCTGAGCTTTCTATTTAGGGTGTCCTGGGAATCTGCTTAACCTCTGAAACCCCAAATTCCAGATGGAATTGGCTTGTAGGAGAGTGACTTAAATCTTTCTTCCTGTTAGATGAAAACTTGTGAGCTCTGTAACAGTGACAGAAAAAAACGTTTGAGTATGTGCAGTCTTTTAGAGAGTATTTTTGAAATGCTGGTATCCTTTTGTATGAATATAGACAGAATGCTAAAACAGGCATTGTTTGGACTAGCTTCAAATAGTACACTGTGTACAATGTGTGATTTTTACATTGTCTTCACAGGAATTTGGCTAATGTGGAAGAGATTGGGATGTGTTCATACATTAACCATGTTATCACCATGACTACGTTGTACATTCAGCAGGTACGTGGTTAATAATTCGTGTATTTCTGCCATCTGATACCTCCTGCTCCTTTCTATGTGATCAGTTCTTTCAGTAATAGTGTTATATGGGGAACAGTTTGTAGGCTCAGAACTGTTCTGGGGGAGACCTTTATCAGATCAGATAAAAGATTAATTTTCTGACCTTAGCTTTCTTTTATTCCTCAGTTAAAAAGCAAAACAAAAGAGAAAGAAGTGGAGGATCAGACCCCTATAGAAGAATTTGTGAGACATGCATTGGCTTTCTGTGAAAGTCTGTACGATCCGTATCGAAACTGGAGGCAGCGAATTGCAGGGTATGTGTGGACTAGCACAGGATTGTAAATACTGTGGTTTATGAGAGCTTTAACCATGAACCAATAGAATCACACCAGAGAAACATGTTATGCTTTCTCAAACTGGTTATTATTTAAATAACTTTCAAAAATTACAGTATTTTTACTGTTAATATAAAAGTTGAAAGAAAATTAAATTTGAGGATAAATTAAGAGGTAATTGGTTGTAACTGATCACCACAAAGGTGCTTCTGTTACTTTCTCCTTCCAAAAACTGGCCATTTTTCTAAACTATTGGAACAAAGTTACAAAAAACATGAACTAAATAAGAGGTTACTGTTATTTTTATTTTTTTTTAACTAAACCATTTTGTAAAATGTTAGGTATTTTTATGTGCAGACTGAATATGGGATTAGCTGTGATTCATGTTTTCAGGATGAAATACTATTTCACTCTTTTTCATCCTATAGGCAAAAAATAACTCCTGATTTATGTCAGCATTTTCTACTATGTCATGTTATAATTTGATATTATAAATTAATAAGTAAGTCATAAATAAAGGTATCATGTCTAATTTCTATGGTGTATGTTTTTTAATGTAATTGCAGACATTTCCTTAGTACAGTTGAAAGGAGCAGACAGAAGTATAAACCAGCTTCCCTCACTGTTGAGTTTGTCCCTTTCTTTTACCGTAAGTATTACTAACAGCCTGTTAAAAATAGCTTTCTTTAGAGGAATGAACTTAGTGAGCCCAAGTAACTTTCTCCTAAGCATGCCTGATTAATGTAAATATACCTTACTTGCTTTCTGAGACTGAATGAAGTGAGTTACTTTGGTTGCTTGTTTTTTGTACTTGACCTTTGCTATAAGCATCACTATTTTGCCTCTCCTGCTCATCTTTGAAAGCCTTTTTCTTTATTTCTATACTTTTATTTCAGTGCCTAATGTGGTTTGATAGGGTTGGTTCTGTGAATTGCCAGCTTTTCTTTCATTGTGTTACATAGTGATTGCACACGAGATCCCTGTAGTAACTGTGCTGATCACTGTCGTGGAAAAACAATCTTAGGAGAATGTTCATGTATATTGGTCCCTTTAATATGATTTAACCAGTAGAAAAAATGAAACTCTATGCCATTCAACTAGCAAATGCTCTTTGGCCTCGAGTTTAGGAAACAATTTTCTCTCTGGTTAAATCATTAAATATCATGATGGCTACTTTGGAATTGGTGTGTTCTCCCCATTGCAAATTGTTTGTATTGTAGAGAAAGACTTACATATCCATATTCTGTACTTAAATCTCAAGAATATGGGGTGCCCAGGTAGTTTGCCAGTTTAGCATACTGAAGTGCTAGTGCCTACAAAATTTTGAAGCAGCAGGAGTAAGCTGGAGGGATGGGCAATGAAGGAGTGAAATCAGCCCTTTTTACAGCTATCCATTAACTTAGTTTTAATTGAAAATAGAAAAAAGGTTCTATTTGTGGAGTGGTAGCATTTATGAATTTGATTTTTCTAAGTTTGAGTCACAGCTCCTGTTCCTTGCAATTCCATTGCTGTGTACAAAAAATAAGATAGTTGCCAAAAAGACCAAATTGTTGCTGCCAGTAAAATGCCCTGATCTACATTCCAGGGCACTGGAAAGCCACTTTAAAGGCTACTACTGAGGAATGTCATCTGTAGGTTCTCTCCTCTCCATTCAGTGCATTGCCCTGTGGTTCCTCCTAAGTCTCTTAGATATCATATAATGTGACTGAGCTAGAAGTGTGCTAATTAGCCAGCAGATACTCATCTGCTTGTTGGCCAGCTGGCAGAAAGGACAGAGTAAGAAACTGCTGAGCATGTGCATTAAGCATTCTGCCATGCCAGGACTAATGAGGGGGCTCATTTGAATGGTTTCAGTCTACCCAGCCTAATGATTTATTCACAGAGCTGCTGCTCTTTTAATTTTGTCTGAGATACTACAAACATCCAGAGGCTGTAAGTCAAGGAGCGGTGGTACTAGCTCACTAACAGAGAAATCATCTAAGTAAGCTTTGTTCTGTTTGGAAAACAGATCAGAGAAATAGCTCTGCAATCTCCTTTTAAAACAGGCTTAGAGGTTCAGTAGGTAATCAGAAATCTTACTTGCCAATAAGTGGTATTTCCAAAAATAATACTTTGTAGTTTCTTGCTGCTGTGTAAGGTCTAGCATTATTGCTGTAACAACAATATCCAGGTTATGTCTATTGCTAAGAAGAGTTCCTGAGGCTGTCTGGGACTAATTTCTATCAGATATAGCAAGAGAAGAGATGCAGGATAGTTGTCTCTACTGCTGGATAGTTGAAATTACTGCTAAGATGGTTACACATCTGCTTAGGACTCTCTGACGATCTGCCTTCAAGTCAGCTCAGAGACTGTTTTTTTTAAGCTACCTGCACTGCATATGGCATCAGATTTTTCATACCAAAATTTCTCTGAACTTTGTCATGCTTGATAACTGGTTTTGTGTTACAATGTCCTTCTATTTCTCATTAGTATGGACAAAATGGGCTCATTTTTACATTATGAATCAAGAGCAAAGGTTGTATGTTTATAGTTCTGTCGGCTGGCACGGGAAGTTTATGCAAACTGAAGGTGTGGCCCTGTGAATTCCTGATAAATGTGGAATGTTGTGGTACTTTGATAATGATGGAATTGGTGTGTTTGTGTCTGAGTTATATAAAACAAAGTGGAGATAATACAGTTGAAATTTTTTAAAATTTGTATGATGCTAGGGAATAGACGAGGGTTTTTTATTATTTGTTGGTGCCTTTTTTTGAGGAAAAATCTCCTTTTTATTTAATCAGAATGCTTTCAAGAAAGTGAACATCTCAAGGAAAGCCTAAAATGTTGCCTGCTGCATCTCTTTGGAGCTATTGTGGCTGGTGGTCAGGTAAGGATAAACTAAACTTTGCAGTTGCTGAAACCTCCAAATGCTTGTTCCTTGTTTAAGACTTTTAAATGCTCCATAACTTGTAAATGAGAAGAATTTATTATCCATTATTAATTCTTTCTGTCTTAGGAATTTTGGGATCATTCTGGGTAATAGTACCTAAATGCTAAAAGCTGGGTCCCAATTTCAAGTAACTGTAGAAGTTTGCTGTTCAGAACAACTACATATTCATATGAACTTACTGTAATATTTTAAACAAAAAAACAAATCTAACCAGATTAGGAATTTCCACCTGGAAAGATGCAAGTTTTGTGTTCATGTGCATGAAATTGATCTAGCTTACTTCCCAGTGCTGAAATTAAGCTGTTTTCAGTAGGAGGCATGGGGCCTTTACAGCTTGGAACCAGTTTAAAGTCTTTGAAAGACTATGAGGAAAAGGGAGTGTTCATCAGCAGCAAAGCTGACATCCACTTTCTCACCTGACTTCTGTAATGTCCTACTTAGCCTGGTCACAAGCAGCTGCTACTTCTGATGGTCTTGAAGAGAGAGTGTTTTTAAAGGTTGCCAGGGAGCTGCAAAGCCAGGCTCTGCTCCCTCAGGGAAGGCAACTGGAGTCTGAGCAGGATGGCCAGCAGCAGCTGACCTGACTGGCCAAGGGCGTGATCTCACTATACCCAGACAGAGTGATGGGAGCAGCTGTGGTGGCTGGAACCAGGATCAACCAACCCAGCCCACTGGACAAGTCTGTAGTGATAAAGCCTAAAGTCAAGCCAGGAGATCTGGTCAGCACATCAGAGTAAGGATTTGCTCTCCTGGTGGTAACTAGAGTCAGGCAAGAGGCCAGTGGTTGCCAGCCCCACCATAGCTGTGGGGCAGGGCTAAGGTCAAGCTGCAGTCAAGTCAGTGGGTCATGTTCAAGACACGATATGGCCAGACATGTCCATGGCTGCAGTGTAGACCAAACAAGGGTTGAGAGCCAAAACTTGAATGCAGCTCTCTGCAGAGGGCAAGGAGTCCCTGCCAGGGCTTCTCAAAGCTCACCACAAGCCTGGGTTCCTGTACCTGAGCCTAGGCGTCAGGCCCCCAGGAAGAAATGTGAGGAAAATACATTCAGGGCCCAGGCAAACATTTGTTAATTTTTATGTTCTTGCTGCATGTTCTAAAGTATCATGAATCTCATAATCTAAAATGAAAACTCAGGTGAAGGTTTGCCTCAAATTAACAGTTTATCAGGGCTACCTTATAACATTTTGTAACGTGTCTTTAAATTATGTTTCCTTTTCAATATAAGCATTCCCTTTGAAGAAGAGAGCCTATTTAAGTGAACAAGATGGGATGCATTTCATCTGTAGCCATCAGCATAATCTAAATGGAATGTTTTTTAGTTATTTAACAACTACACAACATTAGTAGATATAATAATGCATATTGCATGGTTCAGATAACTGAAGTAGACACAACTGGTTTGAAGAAGTTTAAATTCTTCTAAATTTATTTTTCCTACTAATTTTTTTGCCTTAATGGGTTTCAGAGGAATGCTCTTCAAGCAGTATCTCCTGCCACCATGGAAGTCTTGATGCGTGTTTTAGCAGACTGTGACAACTGGGATGACAGAAACCCTGAGGAAGTGAGCAGGAAGGCAGAGCTGACTCTGAAGTGCCTGACAGAAGTTGTCCATATCCTCCTAACCAGCAGTTCTGACCAGCGCCAAGTTGAAACAAGTACAATATTGGAGAACTATTTCAAGTTGCTTAATTCAGACCATTCAGCCTTACCTAATCCAAGGCGATGCAGGCAGTGGGAGAGCAGATTCATAGCACTACAGGTCCAAATGCTGAGTGAGTACATAGTTCCTTTCAATATTTCTTGACAGTAACTCTTAAACAAAAAATACTGACTTGACTACACAATTGAAGAATTTCTAACATATCTTAGATATTTCTTGTTTAATCAATTGCATATAAAATCCCAGAACAAACCATATCAGATTGCTACCATTTAACAAGAGCATCAAGGTTCATACACTCAAAGTCTCCATTAAGAGAGAAAAACTTCACTAGGCAAGAAGTGACACTTACCAGAATCTTAGTAATTGCAGAATAAACTTGTTCTGTAGTAAAATAGCCATGTGGTGTTGCTTTGTGATGGTTTGATTTTTCAAATGGCATTGTTGTAAACATTGGCCAAAAGTAGTAGTCTGAAAGAGTTGGGTATAAGTTTTTGGGTTTAGAATTCAGGGGTTTGAGTTTTTTTCTGTTTTGATGTTCAGCGTGGGAAATAAAGGTGTTTCTTTTCCTATACTTCCAAGAAAGCTGGGGAATAGTACTGTGGCCATGGAGAATGCTTACAGTATAAGAGTGGTATAGAATGCAGAGTAATTGCTTGTTGAAGGAACAAATGTTCATGTGCTCTAAAGAAAAGGTAATGCTGCTTATGTACTCACAATTGGCAGTGACTTGAAACAGAGCCCCAAAGCAGTCAAAGATATTAATTTGCTGAAATTTCTCCATAATATTTGTCTATGTGGTAATATTTTCAGTGTCAAAATTAGCTTTAGGCCTAGTGATTTGTTCTTAAATGTGTATCATTCTTGATCAAAAATGCAGAGCATGTGATTTGTCTAATTTTTTCCTGATGTGTATTATGGAATGTGCAGGAAAAATTGTTTGATGGATTTGGGAAGTGTTTTGTCTTTGCCTGTTCTGTTTTGATTTTATAGATACCATCACAGCCATGTTAGACTGCACAGATAGGCCTGTTCTGCAGGCCATTTTCCTCAATAGTAACTGCTTTGAGCATCTCATTCGACTGCTGCAGAACTGCAAGGTAAGTTTTCCCTTATCAGCTTATTTTTAACAATCCCTGCCTTCTGTTATTACTAGTGAAGTACAGGTATCTCGTGTCTGTCTTGTGGTTGAAGAAGTGAATACTTACTTTGAGTCCTGAGCAAAACACCTTTACCTGCTCAGTCTCTAAAATCTGTTATGAAGCTGGCTCTTTGAATCACTGCTGAATCTTCTTACCTATTAAAGTCTCTCAGATGTCAGACTTTGAACTGAACACAATGCCCTCTAACAGTATGTCTGCCTTTTTATTTGGGTTTTTGTTGTGGGGTTTTGTTTTTTTTTTTGTTTTGTTTTTTATATTCTGTCACTGGATTGCTAGGAAATCACTTAACAACTGCTGCCGGATGGAGGTCTGAATTCTAATTTCAGAGGAATGTTTTTCCACTAAATCAAATCTTTCTGGTGTGCCACTGTAAGTGTTTCAAAATACTTGAGTCCCGTGTGTGGCTGACATAAAACATGGGCTCAAGCTGTTAAAAATGTTCCTTTTCTACATAGGATTTAGGGTTTTCATCTCAACCACAAATGGTCATAATTTGCAAACTTCACTGATTGCACTGATTTCATTTTTTCCCTATGTAAAAGAACACAGTTATGATGTAACTTTCTGCACAATTTTATCTCTTTTTGTGATATGTTAGTGACATAGTTGTTTTGAGCTCTTCTGATGCTCATGTAGATAATGTAGGCTAGTTACAGTGTGCAATTTATTTCTAATCCATTTAGATTTTGGATTGTAATGTATTTCAGTGCAATGATGTATATAAATAAATGTGTTTGGATTATGTCTTAATTGTAATTATAATCAGTGGCAGAATGCCAACTGACTTGAAGTGTTTTGAATAGTCTGTAGTTTTATTATCTCCTGAAAATACATTGTTTGACCTTTCCATTCTTCTCTGTGTTTGGGAATCTCTGCCTATTTTTGTACTAACCTTGTACTCTATAAGAAACTCCTTTTTAGTTTCTTCTAAAATCATCAACAGCGTGATGTTTACCTCTTCATGGAGACTCTTAGCTGTGTTCCTGCGCTCATAAACAAATGGTGGAATTTTAAAAAGCAGGGACAGCTGCTCTATTTTTTCTTGCAGCTTGCTGTTTTTATTTTTATTCTGCCTGTCTGTTTGTTTCAAGATACGGCCTTTTAAGGTTTTTTCCAGGGACACAGTTTCACATATCACTGTGTTGTTTAGAGATCAGTGCTGCCAGTTTGGTACACTGTGTGATTTTTTAGCCTTTTGCAGGCAAAATACCCCCACAGATGAGAAGTGGGAGAGATAGAGGCAGGGCAGGTGTTGCAGTATATTTGTACTTACAAGTATACTGTGTCTCCATGCAAAGATTGATTTAGCTGTGGAATTAGGATTTCTCCTTATTAGCTGGGGGTGGAGACCCTAGTTCTAGATTTTATTCCTTCGTTTGTGAAAATTTCTGCTGGGTTCCTAAGCAAGCCATGTGTGGAAAGCATGTTCTGCATCTCTGCAGAGAGCATGAGATTCCATACACAGTCTGAAATTCAGGAAACTATTGGATCTTCTGCAAACTTGAAATGCAAGTAATTTCCATGAAAAGGAGGGGTAAAGAAAATCCATACCATTATTTCTGCTATAGGTATCCCAAAGAACTTGGAGTGTTCAAGGTTGTATTTCTACTCATACTTCCTAGTCATTTGCAGTATAACAGTCTTCTAAGATGTAAATTTTTTTTTTCATATTTGCTGGTTTTAAGGCTCATGGGCAAACTGTCTTTCCTTAGCTATGCTTTAGGGTTAGAGATTTACACAAAAACTTCTCAAAACTGCTTGGCTAAGTTTTGATCATCTGAATGTTGCTTTTTGCCTGTGATATCCAAAAAGAGGAACTGTAATTTAGAGGTATCAGGAAGTGCTTATTCTGTACTGAGACTCATTTAACAAACTGGTTTGTCAGTGCTGAATCTTTTCTCATCTGTTTACCTGTCTCAGAGGTCAGACTTTGAGCAAAGCACAATGACCTCTAACATTGTCTGATTAAAAGAAGAAAATGTGGTTTTGAACAGCTTTTAAAGTGAAGTATTAAAACCATTTAGACATTGTAAAAAGAAATCTATTTTCCTTTTCATATGTTTTATGAGAAATGAAGTAACTCATACCAAAAGTTTGATGGACTCTATTTTTGCATTGTCTCTATTTGCTTTTGTTTAGTATTCTTATTCTTGCTAATGTTATAGTCCTCTGAGACACATTATAGTTACTCTGCATTGTTAAGTGCTCTTGACTGTGATTTACTTTTCAAAGTGTTTCTGACCATGTGCTTCCATGCCTATGTAAGTCAAAGTAATATCTTGAGTGTTGTCCTTTGTTTTGTCCTAATTTATGGAAGTCGATTTCTCAGGTTGTTCCTCTTCAGGTAGACTAAGCTAGCAGATAATGGAACAATATCTATGTGTGTGTGGGGGAAAAGAAATGCTTAGGTTTTACCCACTAAAGGAAAGCGTTTCCTTTTATTTAAAGGGACTTCTAAAACGTTTTGATCAGGGCTTTTTTAATGCCTCAGTAGAATCTTAAAACAGGAGGAGGTAAATTTTAGTTCTGATTAAGTTACAGCTGAATTTAGCACTCAAATTTACTGCAATTGATTATGAATTTAGGTGGGTTTGAAACTGTTAAATTCAAGTACTCACCTGGAATTTAGCTACTGAACACAGAATAGTTCCTTAGCTGAAGATGCAGTATAGATGTGTGTTTGATTTAAAGCTGTTTGCAACCTGTCTGATTCTTAGGATGATGGCAGAGATATTTTTCCCTTCTTCCTGTCCCAAAGACTGTGTGTCCCAGAAATTCTGCTACTGTGATGTTTGAAGATGAAAATATTCTGTCTAGATATCTTCAGCTTTCACCTAGGGTGAAACATAAGTGGAAAATTGTGAAACATCTGTATCCATTTCCTTGTTAATGCCCCACTCTTGTCTGTATTTCTTAAAAGCAAATTTCTTACAACTCTGTCATGTTGCATATTATGAATGAAATCATGGTTGCTAAGCCAGAGATGAATATAAAATCCAGATAAATCTCTTTGTCTCAGTGATTACATATTTTAATTTTTTTTTTGGAAAAAAAGTAATTAGCAAAAATACAGTGTAATCTTCAGTATTTTAAGAATTAACAGAAGACTAATACTAATGGACGATTGTCTTACCAGTGTGAGAAAGCTTTATTTTTTTCCGTTTTTTCCCCCCCTTTTTTTGTTTTTGTATGTGAAATACAAATCTAAGGCAGCCTCCACAGATTTGGCTGCAGGTAACTGTTTAATGCAATTATTTCCATTATTCTTGTCTCTGTTTCTAACAGCTGTTTTTAAATGCTAACAATAAAGTGGCAGACAAGAGTGAGAAAGACCTTACCAACAAATTACTGACAGAAATGAATGAGGACCAGGTACCTACCTAAACTGTATTTTGCTTCGTTTGAAGTCAAGACACAATCACAGGAAAATTGATTCCTGTGCTTCACCTTAACCATCCTCCTTAAGCCTTTCTGCAGCAAGATGAACTTAGGATGCTGCACAGATCAGCATTTCCTGTCTCTGGAAAATGATTTTTGTGAATAACAGATTGAATTCAGCCTATGTTTTATTCATCTGCTTCAAACTGCAGATATTGGCAATAGAATGATCATCAGTTACGCTTCTTTTAAGGAAAAGGTGAAGTACATGAATGGGGTCTAAATTAATTCTCTCAACCTGGTGGTGATTCTTTTTCCCCTCCTTTTCCTCTTTTTTGCTCTTTGTCTCAGCACTGTGGTGTTTTGGATTCTGGGGCCTTGTTTGTGAATCTCAATGGTTGTGTTCAGTGTCCTGATTCTTTGCTTGTCATCAAGAACAGATGTTCACAAAACAATGGACAGGCTGAATCAGGGAGGTAGGAATAGCCTGCTGCTTCACTATTCCCAAATACTGTGGAAAGTTTCAAGTGCAAATTTTTGTATTAATTTTATAGTAGAATTATTTGTACTGATTAAAAATGTAAAAAAAAGTGCTGAATACAAGGGATGGTTATTTACAATTGCGATTTTTTTAGCTAATAGCTTTGGCTTTTTTGGACCTAGCACAACGCTCTATCTGCATGTAAATGTTTCTTCACATCTATTAGTCTTCTGCTTCTTGACATTTCGCTTTCAAAATATCTCTAAGGTGCACATAATATTTCAGAGATGATGATGAAACAGTATGTTTGTTTGTACAGTGTTGCTAATTAGGTTTACTGATGGATGCAAAGAGTACTCCAACATTTTTGTTCTTAAAACCATCATAGAAATATCAACATAAACAAGAATTATAGTAAAAAACCTCAGAAGATTATTTAAAATGGCAGGAGAGGTGTTGAATCAATGCAATGAGGCTATGGGTGAGGAAGCCACCTAAATGTGCTGGTGTGACTTATCTCTTATACTCCAGGGGTGTGTCTGTGCTGCATTGGTTTGCAGGGCCTTGGATGGAAAATAAGTCACTTTATATGAACTGCAGATGCTGATTTTCCAGCAGCACATGCATGCACACTGCAAGAGATTTCCTAATTGTTTTCCTCCCTCCCTCTTGAGGTTGTCCATTAGACGCATGAGGAAAACTTGTTTGTCCATCAGAATATTTGAGGTGCAGTTTGTGTTGCGAATGCTTCTCTCTTCTTGAAGTCTGTGGTTAGTTGTCTACTGTGATGTAATTTCTTGTAGGCTGTGGGGTTTGAAATTTTGACTGGTGGGGAGATGATTTTTGAAGCATGCTGCCAAACTCTTGGTTTCCCTCCTGGCAGGAGGGCACAGTGCAGATTTTGGAGCTGAGCTGTCTTCGCATGTTTGTATATGACTTCTGTACCTGCTCCTTTCAGGTGTTTCAGGGACACCTGGACTCCTTGGCAGTATCAACCATTCAGGCCCTCACAGCAGTAATGCACAAGTCTCCAGCTGCAAAGGTAACAGTGTCCTTGCAGGGGGCTGTTCACAGATTCTTGATCTTGTTTCCTGCTAGTGTTTTCATCACAATACCTTGATGGATCTTGCTAATGGAGATTACTGTGGTCACACATCCATGCTGGATAGGAATAGCTTTTTAGCATTCCTTATCCCTTTATATGTGTCTAATGGCTGGACACTGAGTCATCTTTCTGCTGAAACTGGAAGATCTGAGTATGATGGCAGTTGGAACTTCTGCAAAGGAAGTACATTGTTACTTGTTCCATGGATATGTAGGGTAGACTCAGTGGATATTTACAGGAATTCTCAGGCAGCTGTTTGTGCTGTAGTTTTTATATGGCTTTAAACTAAGCCAAGACAGTATTGCTGTCCAGATGATGGTCATACCATTGCCCTGTGCCCTTCCTTGGTAGTTATTCTTGGATTTGGTAAATGGATAGGTTGTAGTTAGTTTGTGGTTCTGACTGGAAGCTAAACCCATGGAACAATAGTATATTTGTTCCTGGATTGCTGGGTTCAATAAATTTAACCCTCAGCTGAGTGATTCTCTAGACTTGACAAAGTTAAAGGGATTTGACTGTGCACTGGAGGATAAAGGAAGAGTGGGAATCATATTTTTTTTGCTCCTTGCAGTACAGCCTAAGGGAGAGACAACAGGATCTGTTATGTTCCTCCAGAGCATTACTGAAAGTATTTATTTCTCCACTGACTCTGGAAAGCCTGGGAAGAGTTGTATGTTGGAGGTGGGGACTAGCTGGGACTCACAGAGAGATTCACAACTGTTCTTCTGCAGCAACATGTGTATTTTTTTTTCTTTCTGTGTTTACCTAAGTAATCATCTCACTCCTGCTGAAAGATTTATTCTTTAAAAAAAAATCATTTCAGCACAGACTATAGCCAGGATGAGTATCCATTCCATAAGATGTGTTGGCTATTTAATAATTAAACCATAAATGGATACTACCATTTGAATTTCGCTGTTTTTTTTTTTCCCTTGTAAAATAAATTAGTTTTCAGGAAAACTTCCTTGGAACACTTTTCTAATTATTTTAAGTTCTTAGGACAAGTGATTTTTCATCTGATCCAGGAAGACCTTTTACTAAAAGATTAAGATTTGAATACTTCTGCATTTCAATGTGAACATTTCATGCTGTAGTTTGCACTAAAAAGATGAACAATGAAGCTATTTGTTCTTTGTGATAGTATTAATATTTGGATTATGCCAAAGTAGTTATATTTTTATAGGTAATTAATAAAATACAACTTTGAACTTTTATCCGTGTGATGCAGTGAAATGCTTCTCATCTGCAGTATTCTAGAGACAGTAGAATGAGCAAGTTATCAAAAATAGATTTTTAGCCTGTAATTATTACATTCTAATAATTATGTGTCTAATACTGCATTAAATTGTCTTAAAAGTTGCTTGTCTACCTGCTGCAGTAGACAAGCAGTTTTTGTCCATTTTACTTGTTAGTGAGACAGGAATTTTTATCCTCAGGAGGTCTTCAAGGAGAGGATTGGGTATGCACACATATACGAGGTACTAAAATCACTGGGTCAGCCATCACGGGAATTGCTGGAAGAACTCATGAATATGGTGAGCTGTGCTTGCTTTGGAGCAGAAATGCTTACATCTTTCAACAGTACTTCTGGCCCTGTCTTATTGTATTTCATGTCTGAGTTCCCTGCTGTTTTTCAGGCTGTTGAAGGTGACCACATGGCTGTTGGGATACTAGGCATTAGTAATGTCCAGCCCTTATTGCTGCTCATCCAGTGGCTTCCAGAACTAGAATCACATGAGCTGCAGATTTTCATCTCCAACTGGTTGAGGCGAATCTGCTGTATTGACAGACAGAGCCGTGCCACTTGCGTCAATGCAAACATGGTCATCCGTATCATCGAGACCCTCAACTCCCACTCGGTGCTCCACGGCACGTGTGCAGAGAACCTGATTGCCCTGCTGGGCTCCCTGGGGAGCCAGTCCATGGGCTCAGAGGAGCTGCTGCAGCTGGTGCGGCTGCTGCGGCCGGAGGAGGCGCGGGGCGCTCACCCCTACGTGGTGCCGGTGATGCGCGCGCTGCTGGCCATGGCGCGGAAGCAGGGCCTGGCCAGCGCCCTGCAGTACTTCGACCTGCACCACAGCATGGCCGGCATCGCCCTGCCCGCCATCCACAGGTGGCCGGGCTCTGCCTTCGCCTTCAACGCCTGGCTCTGCCTTGACCAGGACCGGGTGGAGCCCGGCACCACGGGCAAAAGCGGCAAGAGGAAGCAGCTCTACAGGTACAGCTGCTGTAACTGCTACACCCTACAGATGTAGGCCATCTGTGCCAGGTGGTACCCCATGACATGTGCTGCTTCTGCTCATCTTCATCTAAGGCAGTACTTAGTGCTTAGTCTGGGAAAGGCAGAGCTTTCATCTACCACCAGAGCCAAGTTCTGTTACAGAAATAATGTGTAGTTTCTCTGTTGTAATGTCATCTACAGTTTGAACATCCATAACTCCAAATTGTGGTAAGGTTCCTTGCTTAAATGAAACAACATTAGAAACCAAAGCCAAATCCCTTCAACCCTCCAGCCAAAACCAGAACAGCCTTCATGCAGTTTGTTACAAACGTAATGAACTCTGGATTTGTATAAGAGCACAAGTGAGAAGACATCTTCATGGTGCTTAAATAAGGCATATTGACATGAATTCTTCTTGATATAATTTAACTTTCTGGGTACTAACAGAAGCAAACAAAATGTCTTTTTGTTATTTTTTTCTTTTCTTTTTTTTTTTTTTTTTAATGAGAGGAGTAACAGACAGTCATACAGTAAATATTGGATCACCAGCAAACAACTTGAGTGGATTTTCTTCTTAATGAATGTATTGTTATGTGGTAGTTTTGATAAAGCAAGTCCTTGATTGTGTGTCTTTTGTAGCTTTTTTACAGCAAGTGGTATGGGGTTTGAAGCCTTTATTACGTGCTCGGGGGTATTGGTGGTTGCAGTGTGCACGAAGAGGGAATATGCAACAGTGATGCTGCCTGATCATTGCTTTTTTGACTCTCTCTGGGTAAGATTTTATACTGACTGTTTAGGATTGTATTGTTAGCTCCAAAGTCAAAATCATGTTTTTTTTGATAATTTTACAACTAGTCTGTTTTATATTGCAGTAATCCATTGCATTTATTGCAGTAAATAATTGTGTAAGAGCAGATTTAATCTACAATCATGCAAGCAATTTTACATAGACTAGTTGTTGATTGAACTAACTTATGCTTCTGTATTAGGCATTTTTTGTTGATTAAGCTTGTTACAGCATTATAGATTTTTTTATATTAAATTAAAACAAGCATAGGTGGCTGTTGTGCTATGTGAATAAATTAGCTGTGGTGCTGTTTCTGCCTTACCCTTTTCTATTCCTATACTTGAGAACTGATGTGCATTACTATTAAAGAGCTGTATCTTTCTCTTCAAAAACCTGTTTCTATGTAAACATTGCATTTACTACTTTAAAATGGAAGCAGCAGGTGGTCTTACATTCTTGCTGATGCTTTGGATTTATTTTGTTAAGTGCTTTCCTCACCAGCTTAGTAGAGATAAAGTTAAATAGTTTCATATAGTAATTTCACTGCTATTAATAATGATTTAATTATTTTTTATTGCTTAACCAGCACAACATAACTATTGTTCATGTGCCTGGGAAGAGGCCTTTTGGTCAGAGCCTTGTGTATATCTATGTCAATGGACAGCAGAAGGTCTCTGCCCCCCTTCGATTCCCTGCTATGAATGAAGTAAGTTCCCTTCTGAGCCATACCCCGGTAGGATGAGTTCTCATAAAACAATGAGAGTTCAGACTGTTGCCAATGATGTTCAGCTTTGGATACTGTCCAGAATATCATTTTGGAGTGTAACTAACCATTAAGTAATGCTTGTTTAGTCATTTCAGTTCAAAAGCAAAACAAAAAACTCTACCAGATGACATTGATTAAATTGTGGAGTTCTCCTCAAAATAATTGCCTGAGCATATTGACATAATTTATGATGACATCATAATAAATGGCAGCTCTACCAGTAGGATTCATGTAGCTACTCAATGAGGAATATTCCCTGTAATTTTCAGTATTTTCATATGTTTTTGCTTGTATTTTTTGAATGTTTCCTTGATAAGCTATTCCTTATTCCTTTGGTAACTGAATAAGCACTTTACATGCAGTTAATGTAACTATTTTGGATGTGTACGCATTTAGTAATACACTAGCTATCAAAGTGAATGTATGTCATGTTTAATTTCATCTGTATGCTTTGTTCATTCCTTTTGGGGAACAAATCTGTATTAAACTGAGCTACAACATCCAACATTTTTCCCTCTGTTCTAATTTGATATTTTTTAAGTATGTTGAGAAAACAGTTAAATTGGGTGCTGTACTGGTAAAATCAGTACAAAACTGATTAACTGCTGTATTGGTAAAATCAATAAAAATGAGAGTAAATGTAGTTTTCATTTTGAGATTGAACTCTGGTTTTTGACCCATCTGTAGAATAAACATTATAAATCTCAAGGTAACTAGAAGTGGGGCAAGGATTCTTACCATGAGAGCATCTGTTTGAGTGGACTAACTGATATGAGAAATGTACAGTAGCACATATGCTGGGTTAGTATTTTGGAATAAAATCCAGAAGAGGAGTATTTACAGAGGGATATCGGGAGCACTGTCCTTTCTGGCTGTGCTCCTGCCAGAGGTCGTGCAGCACTTGAGGTAACCAAATTGCTCTTAGTTGGAAAAAGGGTTTTCTCAGCTATTATGAGAAGTATATGCTCTGTTTTTGCCATACTGTGATGGATTGCTTGTTTTTCAAAGCTTGACAGAACTTGTTGCTTGCAGTTTCTTGTATTTAGTTCAGATTTGCTAGATACAGTCTTCAGATTTCAAGCTTAGTTTTATGGTATGTGTTTTGTTTTCTTTCTTCCATGTATGACTCTGCAGTCTTTTACTTCTTGCTGCATTGGTTCAGCTGGTCAAAGAACAACAACTCCTCCTCCATCTCAGATCCCAGATCCACCTTTTTCCTCCCCAGTCATGCCCCATCGGACATCACTCGGGGGCATTCTAGCTACAGGAAATTGGGGTGGGGTGCTTGGAAAACCAGAGTTCATCACCAAAATGATCTCAGCAGGGACTCAGGACAGTGAATGGGGGTGTCCAACATCTTTGGAGGGCCAACTTGGATCAGTTATTGTCTTTCATGAAGCACTGCAACCTTCTCAGGTGAAAGCATTATATTTAGCAGGTGAGTGGTGGTTGTACTGGTTTTAGCAAAGTAAAAGGAATGAGTTATGAACAAGACTCCACTAAGCTCTGCTCTACACACACATAATGAAGAACTTACAATCCAGAAGAACTGCAGAACTGACCTAAATAAGAGGGCTTTAAAGCAAATAAACTTAGCATTTAATAAATGGGTTATGATGTTTGATTTTAAAATATTACATTTGCACAAGCTCATCTGCTTATCATATGGGTAGACCTGCAAAATTAAAATGTTAGGCAATAATTTCACTTGTAAATTCTGAATTTTCACTACTGTTTGCCTACATGTGTTTATAATTGAGACTCTAAAGGTATTACCCTTATTTGTTAGGCCACTTAAAGGTGACTTATGCTTGAGGATTTTTCTATAAGAATCAATTATTAAGCGGTCATTTTAAAGAAAATACTCTGAAAGCTATGTTGTGCAGTTCAAAGTATGAAAGGTATTAAGTTCTGTAATGACTCAAGGTTGTTACAAATTGGCATTAAAACACTTGCATCATTTAAAAGAAGTATTATGCATTGCTAAATAAAACTATCTTGAAGGTTGCTACTTTTCTGGGCATTTAGGCTTGATGACAGAGATTAGTGACAAATATGAGATAGGTATTTGTAAAGACAAACATGAGAGCTGTTTGAAGGTATAAAAATACCTCTTCTTTTTGTAGTTTAGCTTTTCACGTAGAATGTGTTCCTTTTTAAGCAGACCCTCAGAAATGAATGATGTAAGTCACAGAAACTCTGCTTCAAAGCATGTCTCAAATAGATGTGGTTCAAAATGTCCTATTTGTTCTTCCAACAAGTTTGGTAATACAAAATTTGTAAAGGGCAACATTAATAACTAGTGGACTCTTAAATGTATGTAATATGATTTTATATACCTTTTTTTTATAGGTCCAAATTGTTTAACTCCATGGAAGTCTCAAGAAGCTGAAGTAGCAGACCTCCCCAGTAAGGTGCTGCTTCATTATACACCAAAGGTAAGAAACAGGACTAAATATCCTTTACTATACAATGTGCATTACTTTCAGTGCTTGCACTGTGTATTTTATGGGAAGATAAGGAGCAGTGAGAGCTTTCTTAGACTGTAGTCTTGTGCAGACGTAGTAGGTTTGGTAAAAGGATGGAATTATCTTCTACAGTAGAGAATGTCAAGTCTAAAATGGCATATGTTTTATTCTAGGGGTTTCATGTTGTTTAAATACTTTAATATCAATACATTGGCACAAAATCTTGTGTTCAAACATCTGTAACTTGCTTCTTAGATGATATCATGGCTTCTTTATTTGTTTAACAGGCTTGCAGAAACCCAATTTGCCTTGACCTGTCTGCAAATCTTTTACATGGAAGACTAACTGGAAACAAAGTAGTGAATTGGGATATCAAGGTAAACATGTTGTGAAGAGGCAGAACCTGATGTAAAAATGACAGTGGTTGTGTGTGTTCATCTAACTTTTGGAATGCTGGAAGTTATTATCATAATACAAATTATATTTAACAGATGCAGCGTGTTTTTACACTGAGAATTCATGGGCTAATGCTGTAGCTGGAGTAGTGTTGCATTTGCATTACATTATTGAGAACTTATGAGGGCCACTGCTTTTACTGTCACAGTACATGAAGATATTTCTGACTATTTCTGATATATATTTCTGATATAGCTGACTATTCTTCATAATAATGTTGAATGCATGTTGAATGTGTATCGAGAGCATTTTGTCATCTCTAGGGAATTTTGTCATGATTTTCTTGCTGTCATAAACTCTGATGTAGATTAAGATTAGTAGGGTTTAGTTAACACTTGTGACTTGTCAGTAGAATACCACATTTTTTCATCTTGGGGAAAATGTATGAACAATAAATAAGATCTGCCTTTTTTTTCCAAGAACAGTGAACAGTTGACTGTACTAGCAAACCAATTCATGAAAAAATACTGTTGGAGCCACACTGTACATATCCACTGTGCATATCTCTACAATCACTTGCTGAGACTAATGTTAAATTCAGACACTCGTTAGTTAATTTTGCTATGATATGAGTAGTTCTAGAATACTTCAGTTTGTCCTTTTTGCCCAGTAATGTATACTTGTATTCCAGAGTGTTTGTCTCTGGACTAAGCTGAGGAAATGAGTGGGTATCTCTGAGTAGCTTGCTAAGACCCTGATTTTGAATTGAAGTGAATGTAAATCACTTCTAGAAATCTTGTGAGTATATTACACCTTACCACAAGAAGCATTGTTTGAATAACAGAATCAGTTAAATTGGACAAGTCCTCTGAGGTCATTGAGTCCCACCTGAGACCAAAAACTGTGTTGTTAACTGATTGTGGTACTAAGTGTCACAACACCTCCTTAAACACCTCCATGGACTGTCTTGTGCTATCTCTGCTTGTGAGAAGGAGGGGGAAAAAAGGGGACTTAGAACACTTTAAAGAGAGGCTTAGAACTGAGGTATGTGTAGAGTTATTTTAAAAAACAAAATAAAATTGTAGTATTTTTTAACTGCCTGAAGTTGAAACCTTGCCAGGAAGATGATTAAAGCAGAGATGTGTATAAACTTAGTCTTCTCTTACTGCTTGCTGCAAGTAACTTTGGAAATCAGAGAAATGTTTTTCCTGTTTTTCAAATATATTTAGCAGAAGATTCTTCCTAAGTTTTTGTATCCTTCAGTTTCCAGTGTTTATATGGGGGAGGAGGAAGGAAATGTAAAAAGTGTACTTTCAGAGCAAGAGCTGACAGGGATGGTCCTTGTGTAAGTGGCCTGTGAGACATTCTGATTGATTTGTGAGTTCTCCTGTATGCTGAGTAAATTTTTGTTATTGTTGAAGGGATTTTTTTTTATGGTGATGTTTTTCTTGCCTTTTCTCTTGATTCAGGATATGATCAACTGTATTGGTGGAATGAATGTGCTGTTTCCATTGCTGGAGCAGATCAGCTTTCTTGGTGGACAGATGCCTGGGAAGTCTGAAGGAGAAACTCTGCCTCCAGAACTAGTAACTCCTGTAGAGGGTGACTGGGTGGTGTTTTCATCCCCAAAGGCATCAGGTGGGAAAGTGAAGCTGAAGTGAGCTCATTTTTAAGCTTGGTTTTACAAGTCGTTCTTTGAATGACAGAAAGCTGTTTATTATGTACTGGATTTTCCAGAGCATCTATGTAAAGCTGAAAGGCTCTTTCTGTACCTAGATACCTGACATGGATACTGAGTACCAGGGGTTCAGCACTGTATAAAAAAATTATGTATTTAAAGTATACTTATATTTAATAGCATTCTTTTTCTTTTCATGATTTACTGTTACAGGTGGCAAGGTATGACATTGTTTTAATTTCTGTTTTGATTATTTTGAGAAATTATGTTTGATGTAAAGCATACTAATATCAACAGGAGAAGCTTTCCTACAGCTTATGTGCTGGGTCACACAGCCACATGGGGACAGCAGCATCAGAACTGTGCTGTTTAACAGCCTTTAGCCAAACTTACATTTTAATAATAAAATATTCAGGCTCCTACCTCTTCCACACGTAGTCACATTTTGGATTAAAATAAAAAGAAACTGAAAGCATGCATTAAGAATAAATTTTTTAAAAACTTTGTTTATATTGAGAATTAAATTTGACCTTACAAAAACAACTGAGAAATCACCCTTTCCTTGCAAGGGAAAACACTACCTTTTTGTTTGTTTGTTTCAAAGATGAAATGGTGGAGTAAAGTAAAAAAATAGATCTTCTCCTTTCTGTCTCTAATTTTTTTGCATACCATGGCTAGAAAATGTCAGTTTGAAACTACAGAGGGAAACTAACTGCAGCATATGCAAAAGATTTTAACAAAGAACCTACAGCCATAGATGAAGCAACTGAAGTCAGGACTGGAATCACTTTTTCTGGAGAGGCATGGAATGGCTATGATTCTGCACAGGAAAAAATTCTAAAGGCAGGCTACAGCTAAGGAGCAGGAGTTGAGAAGTTCAGGAAATAGTGAGGAATATCAGCACTTGATGTTACTTTTTCCTCCTCTGTTTTTATGCAGTGATCCAATGATAAACCATAAGACTTTTGCTACTGTTGTTCTGTTCTGCAGAAGCACGTCTGGAGAAGAACATAGTTGCGACTTTCATCTTGATGATAAAACACTTTATTCAGGGACATCATGTTAATCAAGAAAATCTCATTCACTCCCACGGAGTTGCCACCCTAGGAGCCTTGTTACAGAAGGTGAACAAATTTGAGAGACATCTTTTAGAAATGAGTTTTGTGGATGGGGTCCTGATTCTTTTGAAGCATAGCCAGAATGCCAGGGTCTTTAAAGGCCTCCTTAGTATTTTCTTTCTTGTGTTTGTGAAAACAAAAAGGTGTGAGAAGTTGGTCTTTAACTGCAAAGTGAAATACAATGTTTCATTTTTTTTCGTGTTCTGCTTTTTTTGATACTGTGTTGTTTGGTTATTCAAATGAGACTACTTTTGTGTTTATTGTATGGCTTCAATGGAGCAGACATTGCTGTAGAAGAAAAAAGAAACTTCCAATTTTTAAAACCAAATTTTATTAGGACATTCAGTATTTTGAGTGCTAATACCTGTTGTTATTTTGCAAGGTGCCAAGCATCTTAATGGATGTGAATGTCCTGATGGCTGTACAGTTGTTGATAGAACAAGTCTCAGTAGAAAAGAACATGCAGCTTTTGCAACAGATGTATCACCACTTACTTTTTGACTTCAGCATCTGGAACAGTGGTGACTTTCCCTTCAGAATCGGTGAGCTCTTGGCCTCGGGCAACTGTGTGAAGAACTCACAGGACTCTTCACGTGACAAATCTTTATCTCGGTTCTAAAAGAAAACTTTATGTTGTAGGACATATACAGTATCTTTCTACAATCATCAAAGATAGTAGAAGACTCTTCAGAAAGAAGTATGGCGTGCAGTTTCTTCTGGACACACTCAGGATTTATTATGGGTATGAATTTTACTACTTCCAACTCCTCGTTTATTGTATGTGGCTCTTGGGGTTTTTTGCCATCGTTCCAATGAGAAAATTAATAAATAAAACTGCAGGTTGGGTTTTGGTGTTTGATTTAATTTACAAAATTGCATTAATTTTTTTTCCATTTGATTTACTACTTTTCCTTGCCTTGAATTTTTATGCTAAGATTACATAAAGTTTGTAAGTAACACCAGGAGTGCTTGTAAAAGTAATTAAAACGACAAAATTATAGGACTTGTGTTCAACAATGCAAATTAAATCATAGATCATTACCATTATACAAAGTTTAGCATTTTAAGTTCTTTTAAATTCTTGTAGAATTTGAAGTAGGACTTCTTTAGAAATTTAAAATCTTAACCTTCAGTGCTGATGATTTATATCTGCTTATGAATATAGTTATGTGCTTGAGGAAGATTGGCTAGAGAATTTGCTGTTTCCTGTGGAAGGTGGGAACCTGCAATTCTGACCTATATCTAGATCAGTACAAGTCTACATTTCAGGACTTTTATAGACTTGCAAAGTCTGATCTGCTTATTACTATTTAGTTGCTTGAGTTCAGTAAAAATTGAAAACTTGTGCATGATGCCTGGGTAGATGAAACACTACCAAACTGGCACCATCAAATTGCTATTAATGAGCCATGAAGAGCTTCCTTAGGTTGCCTTTCTGGTCTGTTGCCAAACAGGGCTGGTTGTAAAGACAGTGATTTGGCTCCTGATGACCTGAGAACGATACGGACATCCCTGTATGGACTGATCAAATATTTCCTGAGCAAAGGTGGAACACATGAAGAAATTCAGAGCATTGTAGGATACATAGCTGCCACCAGTGATGAGGAGCAGGTATGCAACATGGCATAAATTCATAGTTTAAACTGGACTTGTTTTGGTTTTGCATCTTGGCATTTAAAAATCTTACCTGGGTGAACAAAGAAGAAAGTGACCACAAACAAAATGTTAACTGATGTGTGGTTCTGTTTAGGCGTAGTTAAGATAAGGATGTGCCATTAGAAAAGTTATCTTAGTTTACAAAACCAAATGAATTGACCTTCAACTAACCAGGAGTTGTGATGATGTAGTTTCTATTTTGTAGCATCAGCAGCATTTGAACTTGATTTATGTCTCTGCTTAATTTGATAAGGTATTCTGTAGACGGAAAAAATGTACTAAAAATTGTTTAAATGTGGTAATACTAAGCAACAAAATGTCTATTAACCAGTAAAGGTAAAACTTTAAAACCAAGAAAATTTTCCTAAAACAAAGCATGAAATCTGAATGAACTGGGTATTAATTTGGTTGTCTTAATTTTGTAGCTCTGCGGAATTTTGGACGTTCTCTTCAGCCTACTTCATTCCAGTCCAACCCCAGACCAGCTTTTTTTATTGCTCTTTGAACCAGGGAATGCTGATATTCTTTATGCTCTGTTATTGCATCAAAGATACTCTGACAAGCTTAGAGAACTTGTGTTCAAGGTAATGAATTGAAGTATATGTTCCTAAATTAATCAATTGAACATAAATTTGTGTTTCTCATTGGTCTGGCAGAAGTGTATGTAATTACAAAGGTACTAATCATCCACGTTTGCTTTTTTCTTGTTTCTCTAATGTTAGCTAGATGGCATTGTCACAAAGGAATTAGTGTTCTCTTAAAATAAAGTATTAGGATCTTTAAAAAAAACCCATGTTGTTTGAGTTAATTTACCAAATAAACTTTAAAAACTGTGAACCAGCCTACTATATCATACACAAGTTTGAGAGATCTAGATGCCTTTTTGTGTTCAATTTGTGTTTGTGTTTACTTTTCCATACAGATCGTGGAAGAGATGCTGAAATGTACCAAAGTTTATGAACGGAGCAAGCACCGTATGAGACTCAGAGAAGTGGGGTACTCTGGGCTAGGACTCCTTCTGAATGAATCACCAGTTACTGTTTCTCTTACTAAAAACCTTCTTAACCAAGTTCTGTATGCAGGTAATTGGCGAGTGCTGTGTCTGACATTACATTTCTGCTCCTCAGAGGCAAACATACCTGGTTTTTGTTGAGGAAAGCCTTCTATTCAGGAAAGCTTGCTCCATTCAAAGTTCCTATTAGTCTCAGCTCACATTTTCTTAGTTCTCTGAAGTTTGTTACTTCTACTATCCCTAGATGCAGTCATAACTTCCAAGGCAATTCTTAAATATTTATCTGTTACATTCTCCTGTTTGATATTGTTTATGGTAGCTTTTTTTTTCTTTCTTCCCTACAGATCCTGCTGTGAATTTTAAAGATCTTCTAGCTGTAGTGTATCTGGCTCATAGATCAAATATAAACATGAGAGTGATTATCTGTAGAAAGGTTAGTTGTCTTTAGAACTGTAATATTGTCCTTCAAGCCTATAAACTGTACAGTGTGATAATTAAATTATTTCTTTAAAACACAATGGCAGTATTTGTTGTTACTGTTTTCTTTAGCAGTGTTTTACTTTAAAAACTAAACCCATCTGTCACTTAAACTGTTGAATTTTGTGTACTCAAGTACTTGTAAAAGGCAATACAAAAAGTGAAGCCCCTATCATGATTCTCAAATAACTTGTATTTTCTACAGGTTTGAGATAGTAGGCTCCTTGAATTACTGAGTTTTCTCAAAGCTTGTATCACTGGAATTAGTACTGAATGTAGCTTTGAGACACCATATAGTCTATTAAGGTTTCCCAAAATGAAGAAGTGATAATATAATGTACACTATCAGTAAGCTATTAATGCTGCAATTTTATTAATTTTATCTATTTAATAATCTGATTTCTGCTCAAGCATATTTTCTATTTGAGAAATTTTTTTTGGACTATGGGTAAATGGGATTATTTATTGAGATAACTGGCTTTTGAAGGAATGTTGAAGAGTTGCTAAAATATGGCAACTTGCCAATATGGTTTGATAGTTTCTCTTCTCCCCTACTCCTGAGAATTTTTTACTTTTGTTTTTCTTTTTTTTCAAATATATATATTTTTAAAGAGGAAAAATTACTTTGTGGCTTGTTTGCTTATTATTAGCCAATTATGCATCTTTATATAATATAAGAAAAGAAGATTGTAAAATTTTTAATTGAAAAGCCAGATGGATGCAGTTACAAGCTAAAATTAATATGTAGATATGGTATCTCTTCTATCCTTAGATTTTGCACCTTTTGCATTCCCAACTGGATGCAGCACAACAGATTTCTCAGCAGCTGGGCTGGCAGGACACTTTGGTTAGACTGTTCCTGAAAGAAAATTCAGAGGTCCGAATTGGCTTTAAGGAGAGCAGGACTGATTCCTCCAGGGAGGAGGAAAAAAAGCCTCCTACTGAAGAGCTTCAGAAACATCCAGCTGATAAGGCAGAGAGAGAGAAAGCTGGCAACTTTGGATCAGTTAATGGTCTGTTTGATCAGTGGAGTTTGGAAGACAACAAATCCCTGGATGTCCCTGCCCATTTCTCTGTTATGCCGCTGGAAGATGCATCCACAGCAGAGATGTCTTTTAGCTTGGAGGGCAGAGAAGAATTGTGGCACAGTAATCCTTCACATCTGAGTTTAGATTTGTCCAGTGTTGACTCTTATGAGCTGGCTGATGTTGGGAATCAGATGACAGACAGCCAGCCCAGCACTCCCTCACCCACAGAGAGCACAAAGCCCTTCTCCGGGCAGCCTGACAAAGAGCTGGGTGTTAGGAGTGATGTGGGCTTCACTGCTGAGCTTTCTCTATTGGAAAACGAAGGAGTAAGTAACTATGTGACTGGTTTCTCCAACTGTTGGAAATTTCTTTGTTCTTTCTATCTCCCTAATGAATGATTATTACTTTTTTATTGTCCCTCCTATCATGCAACAGAAAAGCAAACAATATGGCTCTTTTATAGTGTGAATAGGAGTACTTCCTTTTGTAATGTGTTATCTTTTTTGATTGTCCAGTTGGGATAGCTTTGGTGGTTAAAAAAAAAGCAAACAAAAAAATAACACCAACCTCCCCTCCCAACAACAAGAAACCACTAAAAAAATCCCTGCAAACTCTTCCCCCTGTATATTTAAACATCTTTCATCATCCAGAGGAGGCATGGAGCAGACTTGCTATGGAAAAATCAAGGGTGGCTAAAGGCAGCTTATTTTATATCATACAAGCAAGCCACAGTCTTTTACATTTGTGTTTTCGTGAGCTTTTCAATTCGACTTTAGACTACATGTTTCAAATGTTGAAACATGAAACCATAGGGGCTGTCATAATAATAAATGTTTTGAAGGTTTTCTATACTATAGAAGGGCTTTAAATATTTCACTTCTTTTGTAGGGGAGTGATAATGAACTCATACAGTTACTTACAGACATCCTACTGTGTATAATGTGGAAAGGTATTGAAAAATCTGATGATGATGCTTGGATTGAGAGAGGACAAGTGTTCTCTGCTCTCACCAAACTGGGCATGTCTAACGAGTTGCTGCGGCCTTCTGATGAGATAAAACTCAAGTGAGTGTACAGTTCATCCCTTTTGAGGATAAACATTAGTCAGGGACATGAGTGGAGCTGGGAAGGACTGGGTGTTTCCCAGCGAGATGTACTTTTCTCTGCTATCTCTTCACCTACTGTCAGAAATATATTTCAGTACCTATTTAGGAGTGTCTTGTGGCCAGAAGGTTTTAAAACTATCACTGTTTTCATGAGTCTCTCAATCGCTTTTATCTCATTGGCTTATCAAGAAGATTGTAGTTATGTAACTGCAGACTAAGAGATTCAATTAAATACTTAATTGGATTTGTAAAAAGCCACTTACACTTATAACATGTAATACTTACTTTGGGATTTTGTTTTCCATGCAGCTTGCTGGAGAAGATGTTAGAATGGTCAGTGACTGATAACAGAGATTCAAAAGCTCTCCCTACACATGCTGAAAATGCCTTCAAGCTCTTGCTAATTGTACAAGGTTTCCTGCAGGCAGAAGGACTAATTAATTCAAATTTATGGACAGAAAAGGTACAGTAACCACATAATGGAAATATTGCATATGGGCTGAAATGGTAACAAGAAAATTGTTGGGACGCTGTCACCCTTCTCGTGATATGTTTTTAAACCACAGATATTACAGAGTAAGGATTTATAGTAGAATGGTAGCCCCTTCATGAATAAAAATGTGAATATTTACCACAGAGAATATAGTTAATTTTGTAAATTAAATAGGCATGTAAGTGGTACACTTTACTGAGAATTCAGGTTTCTTAAACTGGAGAAATATTTAGAAAATGTAAAAGTTAATAAAACACTGGCAGTTGTAGCCTAAGCAGATTTTACACTGTTTATCAGCACTTGGGACTCTCTGAGCATCCTGAGTGAAAGAACAGCCAAAACTCTGCTCTTGGTTGCAAGTTGAGAAATGTCACTTCTGACATTGACCCATGTTGGAGTTTCAACATGTATAATTTATCTCAACACTTATGTAATCTCTGGCACTGGTCATGCTTCCTTCACAGTCTGAGTTGTCATTGCTTTTCAGTTTTTCTAAGCAAAAGGAGAGAGGGATTATGTGGAAACCATCATTATTTCACTAGAAATTCTTAAAAATATTTTTAAAGGCTACTTTCTTTAAGAAAAAAGTGTAATGTCAGGAGTCATTAACAAAGTAATTCCTATGCTGTTCTCCAAATGCCTGCTTATAAGTAAACATAGCTTAAAGCTTTAAATTGCTTGTTTTAAGAAAGTTTCTTCTTGTTAAAAGCTTTGCCTTCTGTTTGGAAACCCAATTAGAAATGAGAGCTGAAATTTAGAGTGATGAGAGTTGTCTCTTGCCAACTTTGAATTGAAAATAACAGTACATTCATAAATTATCTTCTGTGCCCAGGGAGAATTCAAAACACTATAATATCCTAAATGGGATATTTCAATCAGAATTCGAGTAAGTTGTTAGGGAATATATCAAGGTGTATTAAACACCTCTGGGTAGTGACCTGTGCTGTTTGCCTTGGGAATACCCACCTTTCCATAAGGCTTGTATCAGTTTTGATATCTAAATCCTGACAGAAAGAAGTGCCTCCTGGAGTGGAGCCTTCTAAATTTTCTAAGGATATTAACTTAAGGAGTTAATTTAAAGGAAAAACAATAAGCATATATATTCTCTCTCTCTCTATACACACACACATATATATGCTTTATTCAGGGGAGAGGCTTGACTTCATATATTGGGATAGGTAGATTTTTGCTGTCAGGAATTTCTTTAAATTACTGGTTTAACTGCAGTGTTCTGGGATGATTTTCTGGGTTTGGTTAAGTTACAAATGTGAACACAGCCTTTTCAGGTCTTTGAAATTATTGTGTCTCCAGCTAGAGTAGTTATTGTTACTTTTATTTTACTTTATTTATTTTAATTTTATGCAAATTTTCTCTTTCTGTAATAGCTCTTGGAAGAACTGGTGACTCTCATGGATAGCCTGTCAGTCTGGTACTCTGCTGGCCTAGAAGCAATTAGGCTTTCACAGGTGCAAGTCCAGCTGCTCCTTGGATTCATTGCACAAGACAACTTACAGGTTTGTTGCAAATGCTTGCAAGTGATACTTGAATTTTAAGGGCACATTTTATGTAACTGGTGTGGTTTATGGGAGACCTCCTCATGCCACTGAGCAGACCTGTAGCAGTCTCTCATCCTTCTGTTGGGAAGATGTTTTATTGGTTATTAACTTCTGCAGATTTTCTCTATAGTCCTGTCAATGTGCGCCTCCAGAGCACAAGAAAGAGGCAGAGGGCTTCTCTTTGAGGATGGGAATAGGCAGGCAGGAGTAGCAGGGGAAAAAATGGATGCTCAAGGAGGATCACATTAATTTTTTGCTGTTTGTTTTTATAGGTCTGTGCTATGGCAGCAGCCAAACTAAACACCCTTCTTCAGACCAAAGTAATTGAGAGCCAGCCTGAAGCATGCTACCTCCTGGGGAAGTTGGAAAGCATTTTGAGTAGGTCAATTGAAGAGAAAACAGAAACTTACTCATTTTTGATTCCCCTTGTTCGGACATTGGTATCCAAGATTTATGAACTTCTCTTTATGAACCTGCACCTTCCTTCACTGCCTCCTACCAATGGCAGCCCATCTTTCTTTGAGGACTTTCAAGAATACTGCAGATCTGATGAGTGGCAAGTTTATATTGACAAATATGTAAGTAGTAAATTGTTTTTGTATGATTTCCTCCCTCTTTTTAGCTGGGAAAGCAGAGGAACCCATTCAGAAATCATATGGTACTTTTTATTTTGCTTTGGTGGAACCAGATTATTCCAAATATGAAGCAATATGAAGAGAATTCATTCAGACATGATAATGAGCAGATGGCACTTTATTGGAAAGATTGTTATGAAGCATTTATGGTGAACATGCACAAGCGGGACCGGGAAAGAGGAGAAAGTAAGCTTAAATTTCAGGTAAGGTTTTTAGTGAGTGCAAGGTTGTCTTAAAAGAACTCTCTCAAGAGTTGCCTTCTAACACATGGAGTAAATGAATTCCAGGATGATCCAGTTTAAGTTGTAAGCAGGTTAATTGTATTAAGATTTTATGGGCAGTGGGGCTATATTCACTTCTAGGATATGCTTTCTAATTCTGCTCTCTCAATAGAGAGTCATACATGCAATCAAAGTTATTTCAGTAGGCCTTCCTTTTTGTACAGAAAGGTAGAAATATGCTCAGCCATAAGCTTTATCCTCTTTGATTTGTGTCTTAAATTATTAAAACCTGTTTTACATTATCAGCTGTTTGTTTGGGTTTTTTCTTTAACCCTATTTCAATACAATTGAAATATTTAAAACACAGTTCTTATTTAATGTGTGGAAAAATTGCTTCTAAACTGACTTTTCTGTATAAGGTCCAGGTTGAGTTTCAGTGTTAGAGCTAACTGGTAATTACAGGAAATATCATAGTGATGTTACATATCTCTTTGCTTTCTTAATAACAAAATTTGTAGATCTATTTTATTCAAGTAGCTAAAGGAAAAACACAAGAGTCACATTCTAGAATACCAGAATTTAAGAAAAATCCTACCTATTATAGGGTTTCTAATACTGACTGCTTTTCTAATAATGAAAATTTGCTCTAGTGCGGATTCAGTGTTAATAATCCTTTCTTCACATCTTTAAATCGAAGTCTGGCACTATTTCTTCCAGGTCTAAGCTTTTTAAAATTTCTCTCCTAAGTATTGCCTTAAAATTTCAGAATGTTTTACCATTAAACCTTTTCTGTTTCTTCTTGTTTTATGAGCATTCTTGGGAAACTGTTTTCCAAGGTCAGAGTTAATTCAGTGCTAGATCTATTTGCCGTGGTCTTTCAGGAGCACTTTGTGGAACCGTTCAGCAGAAAGGCTCGGCAGGAAAATCTGCGGTACAACAGCATGCTCAAACAGCTGAGCAGTCAACACACAGCCACCCTGAGACAGTGGAGAGCAGCCCAGCTTTACTTGTTCTCTGAGCGTGGGCCTTGGGCTGAAAGGTGAGACTGGGGTTCCTAAGCTGCTCGTGATACTTAAAGGGAATTTGCTCACATGACTGTTTCATTTGATTGAAACCAGGTCAAATTGACTGCAGTAACCATGCTTGAGATATACAGTCCCAAGTGACAGGACAAGAGAAAATAGCCTCAAGTTGTGTCAGGGAAGGTTCTTACTAGAAATAATTTTGGGGTGATTGTGGTGGTGGTGGGTTGTCAGTTGGACTTGATGATCTTGAACATCTCTTCCAACCTTGCTAGTTCTCTGAAGATAAATACTGTTTACAAAATAGAGTGATGATCAGGGCTGCAATGTGAAACAAAAGCAATAAACTACATTTTAATATTTTTTTACAGTGTACAAGTGGATGGCCAGTGTTTTTCTAATATGCACTCTTTTATAATCAATTCATTCCTGTAGGTCTTTATTTGGATTGTTTTTATGAATAATCTTGTTTTCCTAGGAAAAAGCGTCCTGTTCACTGGAAACTTTCAAATGTGGAAAATTTTTCACGTATGAGACTAAAACTAGTGCAGAATTACAACTTCAACTCTCATCAGGATGCTAGTGACCTGAGAGATAATTTAGGTAAAGTTGTCTTTTCTATCTCACTTGAGTTCTTACCAAAGAAAGATACCTACTTTCTTCTTTGTGTTTAATAAGGTGTATATGCTAGATACTTAAATCTTGATTTTTCTTTATTTCATCTATAGTAAAATCTATAATATGAGAGTGGTTCTTTGACTTGAAGCAGTTTCCTACTGAGTAGAAACTTGAAGTACTTGAAAATTCCTACTGAGTAGAATTCTTTAGCCCTGGTTCATTGAAATGTAGGGTTTTGTTGTGCAGTAAATAGAAGTTAACTCTTTTTTTTTAATAAGAAGTCATACAGCTTTTAGTATGAGATTATTTCTTCAAGAAAGAAGCAAAGAGATCAGAGTGAGCAGTGTTTATTCCGAGCCTTTTAGAATCTGACTAAAATGTGTAGATATGAAGTGCTTTGTTTCACAAGTGCGCCAAACTGCTGAGTTAGGGGTGTAGCTGTTCAGTGTATTGGGTATCAAGGCTCAAGTGAATAAAACCCTGAAACACTCTTGTAAAACCACATAACCAAAAAGCAAGTGCATTTCTGTTAAATCTGCATAGTTTAGCAATGTCTGGAAAATATTGCAAAAGATTTTATTGTAAGTGTCCACATCAGAATTTAGGTTAAATTTTTTCTTAGATGTTGTGCTCCCTTTCTGCTGTCATAATTTTCAGTGTAGCTTGAGGACTGTTTTTAGTGTTCTGCTTATCCACAAAAATATTTAAGAAGCATGGTTTCTTCTTACTTGGTTAAAACCAACACTCAGCTGCAGAAGATAGGCTTAGTAAGTTAGATTTCCAAAAGTATTACAGCAGAAAAAGTTCTGAGTTGTTATGTCTATTTATGCTAGGTGTGCACCAGACACAGCCCTCTAGTGAGTCTCTGCTTCTGGAGGTGGTCAAACAGGTGAAAGTGAGTGACTTGGAAGATGATATTCTGGAGCTACCAGAAGAAGACACAGCAGCCAGTTCCAATTTGTAAGTAGAACAGGGTAAAAGATTGTCTTTTTTTCTGTGCTAGGCATAAGGAGCAACAAACTGCTTTGGGAACTGAATAGCATCCAAAGTTTCCCTCTTTCTTTGTCTGGCCTTAACAACTCATCCAGGGCAGTTTTGATCAGCTAAGTTACTGTTGGATTTATTGTTGTCACCACTGAGACAAGAAAAGCCCCAAGGAAAAGAAGGCAAAGCAGATGTTTGTGGGAATCCATTAATAATTCACTGCTCACAGGTGGGCTGAAGCTACAGAATTGTTGAGGCTTTTCTACTGTGTGTTGACTATAATTCTCAAGAGGCAATCTGCTCTGTAAGGACATGGAGCAGACTGGAACCGCCTCTTTTCCATAGTTGCCATGGTCACTCACTCCCCTGTCAGCTGAGCAGCATGGAAATTTGTGTGGTTGGCATTTACGTGCTGGAGAGTGCCTTTGTGTTTAAAAGCATTCCAGAGGCAAGGCCTGCTGTGCTTGCTTCGTGTCACTTGTGTGACTGCAACCAAAAGAAAGGGCAGAGGAAGGGGAGTTGAGGGGGGATAGCAGATGCTTTGCTTCAGTAATTGGACATACCACGTTATGCATCCATCTATGTGTGTCTGTGCTGGTAAGTCAAGTGGAGAGTTGGCACTCTGAGTGGTACTGATACATTTTGTGCTTGAAAGGTTATTAAATGCTTGCTGTAGATTATAGCAAAATAACCCTGAAGGTAACTTTAGTCACATCGATTGGAACTCAGCTTTACTCTGGGCCAGAGACCTTAAGCACCTAACAATTAAATAAGAAAGGGAAATGCAGCCTGATGTTTTCATACTTCAGATGAAGTCAAGCCCGTTGTGCCTGAGACCAAAATATCAAGACTGAAGAGCAATGCTGTGAAATTGTATTTGTGGTCTACTCTGAAACATCCAAGACTGTTGATAGAAAGCAACTTTATGTAATTGTTCATGTTGCAGTTTTAGTGCCATTCGAATTTAATTCATTTCTCAACTGTACTCTTACCAAGGACCTAAGCAACAGTATAATCTGCCCAACCCTGTAACAGTGTTGTTTTTGCAGGGATGAGAAGGATGAGGAAAGTCAGAAAGAAAAGCTAATATTGTCTGAAGACTGTGAACTCATTACAATAATTGACGTGATACCAGGCAGGCTGGAAGTCACTACCCAGCACATCTATTTCTTTGATGGTAGCATTGAGAAGGAGGAAGGTAAGCATGATCAATATCTCTTTATTTTCAGTATAGTTCAGCATTCTGCTTTTAGTAGGCTGAGTTTATGTTTAGAAAATGAGTGTCAAAGTAATTGTAAAGAGACAAGTTGTTCTGTACTAAAAAATAATATTACACTGGATGGTTAGTGGCTGACTGATCGCTTCAGGATCAAGAATCTGGAACTGTACTTTCTGAGCTGGTAAATTGATTAACTGTTCTTGGTATTTGTCAAAAATAACTTACTGAAAAACCTGCCGACTAAAAAAGTTACTACCTTTAATTTGCTTTGTAAATGGCACCTCTCTGTTCCTCCTGACAATGTTTTACTCATGCATTGATTAAAAAGTATTAGTATGTAAGCATTAATCATCTATATTAATTTAGGGAACTTTAATAGGACATACACAGCTGGCTATAAAAACACTGAAGTGAAATGTTGAACAAATAATAGTAACATTTTCCAAATCAGTATACCAAAATGTTCAGCCTTTGGAAAATCTAAACACAAAAGTTTGTTTGAGCCTGTTTAAGGAAGCAAAAGAAGTTGGTTCATACTTTTTGTCAATGGAATACATTTATATTATGTCTTTAATCAGAAAGCAAAAGCAAATTCTACATTCCATCAGATATTTCTTATTTCATTTCTTTCAGCACAACAATATCTGAAGTTAGTATTTTCCTAGCAAAATGGTTAATCAAATCAGCTATAAGACTTTCCTTTTCTAGG
This sequence comes from Toxostoma redivivum, assembly GCA_013397375.1. Lineage (NCBI taxonomy): Eukaryota > Metazoa > Chordata > Aves > Passeriformes > Mimidae > Toxostoma > Toxostoma redivivum. The sequence continues at coordinate 346,816 of VXBI01000139.1, read as the reverse complement.
AATGATTCTGAGGTGATTGGAGCTGGTATTGCACTGTGTCTATATGAAAAGTGGTTTCTTTTCATATATATTCCAACTGAATAAACAGAGTATTCTTCCTAGGGGTAGGTTTTGATTTCAAATGGCACCTTTCTCAAATTCGCGAGATCCATTTGCGTCGGTACAACCTGAGGAGGTCAGCTCTGGAGATCTTCCTTACGGATCAAACCAACTATTTCCTCAACTTCAATAAGGAGGTATGGGTTTCCTAAATTTCATGGATTTTATATGATAAGCACAAGGCTAAGTTTAAGATGAGTGATTGTATTTGAGTCTGGTGCCTTTCTTAATACTGTAACACTAACAGTATAAGGTTTGCTTTACATGTCACCATGGAAAACTAGGCTGCAGTCTGGCATCTAGGAACTGATTAATTGTGAAAAGATAGATAAAACAAGATTCTCCTTTTTCCTCTCTCTCTTTCTGTTATGCAGGATGATTATTTGACTAAAATCACATTAGTAGTAATCTAAATGTTTTGAAGCTCATCTTTTTAAAGATTGAACAAATCAAAGGGGACTTTCTTTTTTACAGCAACACTGGAAATCATTGATATTCCATGGTTAAGGAGTAGTGAACTTTTTGCCTCTCTGGGTAATATCAGTGATGCTTTTTATGAGGGACTAAGATAATATTCAGAATTTAGGGTGAGTTACATACTTGTAGGTCAGTTTATGAACAGCTTAGAAAATGTTGTGTGGTTTGGTTTTAATGTGTAGGATGTCATATCAGTCCATGTCCAGATGTTTTAAACAGCAAGAGATTGAAGTACTTGAAAGTCTGTGTCCTATTTATTTCACATTTTAATTAGCAGATAAGTTACTTAATTGTCAATTTCAGTCTCCAGAATATTGTTTTATTAGTGATGTTTTCTAACAGGTACGGAACAAAGTATACAGTCGGATATTGTCACTGCGTTCCCCAAACATTTCTGGGACCAGATCTCCACAGGAACTTTTCAAAGCATCAGGTTTGATGCAGGTACGAGACCTCAGCTAAATGGTCTAAAGAATTCCTCTGCTTTTTGAACGTTTTAGATGGCAACTCCAAGTTCTGTACCCTCAGCCTGGCCCCTGAACTTTCACGTGCATATTTTTAGGATGGTTTGGTTTGTGTTTACAGTCAGGTAAATGGGTGAAGCCAGGCTCTGTTGATTTGGTTGACAGGCATTTTAACATGAATATAAAACATGGCAGACTTGCTTCTGGTTTTAGCTATGATCTTGAGTGCCGTTTTGAGACTTCTTTCACTAGATGTGCAAATAATTTTCCCTGCTATCTTTTCATGAAGGAGCATTCAACAAAACTCACATGAAGATTAAGTGGGAATTAGTAATATTGGGAAAAAAGAAAGGTAAAAATGTCCATATTACCATAAACACAGATAAATTTTTAAATATAGTAAATGTATTTTTATCTTCCATCTCTTTATGCCAAAATTGTTTTCTCTGAGGGAGGAAGCTTTACAAATAACTTTAAAATATTGGAAATACTTGGATGGTTCTTTGTTTTCCTAACAATAAAAACTATTGAGTTTTGTATTTACACAGAGAAAATATCATCTGTCATGACATATCTGCATCACAGACAAATACTGAGCCCTTCTGAATACAACTATGTCTGTTCTTTGGTTTAGAATATAATAATGGAGCAAACAAAGGTGCACAGACAATTTGCTTTACCAGTTGTTAACCTGTACTGTTAACTGATGGGAGAGTAGGTTATAAATAAATTTTGATCTTAGTGCTGTAATGGATTTCCAAGTTCTGTTCTCCTTTTTATCAGTACCTGCATACTTGCCTTCTTTTTTATTCTTATTTCCTATTTTTCTTTTCCTTTTTACCAAGGCTGCTAATTGTCTGCTGTTCTGTATTTGAAACAGAACTGTTACCAGTCAGGACCTGATTTCAATGACATAGATAGCACAATCAGCAAATCAAAGGGAAAGTAAACTTTATTCTGAGAAATTGAATCTGGAGTTGCATACAATTTTTGTGGTCTTGTGCTTTTCACTTGCCAATGCTATCCTCTGGCAAATAGATACTGACAAAACATGTAATTTGCGATAATTACATCTTTGATGTAGTGAATTCCATTTGCTTTCTTTATCTTTCAGAAATGGGTGAATAGAGAAATATCCAACTTTGACTACCTTATTCAGCTGAACACCATGGCAGGACGAACTTACAATGACCTTGCTCAATATCCTGTGGTAATTAAAAAGTTAATTTTTAAATTTTTGCCAAAGTTATGTGTGTTTTTTATTTTGAAAGATGTGTTTTTAATCTCTATTTGATGTTTGAATTACTTTTTTTTTAGTTTCCCTGGATTTTAAGAGATTACACCTCAGAAGAACTGGACCTTAATAATCCTGCAGTATTTAGGGACCTGTCCAAACCCATAGGTGTGGTAAATGAGAAGAATGCAAAGACTGTGAAAGAGAAGTATGTATTTGAACACTTGGTCATATTTCTGTCTTTTCTAAGCCTCCAAGCTAATAATACATTTAAAAAATAAAGTTGTGACAGTGAAATTTTTGAAGCTGGTTTTAAGACATAAGAGATGCATTTGCAAATGTGGTTGGTTTGTTGTTCCTGCTGCATTCAGACTATATTGTATGGCACTCAGTTATAGGGCAGTGAAAGGACAAAACTTACTGTTGTAAATTTTCGGTTGTTTCTCAGCTCTGGAGATAAAAAACTGAAAGATTGTAGAAACAATTTAATGGCCTAACAGCTTGAAAAGACATAACATGTCCCATGTCTGCTTCAAGATAAGGAATGTGAAATCATAGTGCTGGGTTGAGCTGCCTATGCTAAGAAGCAGCATTAGTCCTAAATTTGTGCTTTCTCTTTTTTTCAAGCATAGATTATTACCTTCAAAATAAAACGTCTCAAGTGACTTTCAGCAAGTCCTCTGTAGGTACCAATGACAGTTACTTACACCCACACAGCAGTGTAGTGATCTTTCCTTGTTTGCTAGTCTGGGGAGTGAGTGTGCAGTCACACCAGACTGTAGTCAGATGTCTTCCAAAATCTTCTGAAATCTTGGAACATGGAGAATTTTCTTTGAATGATTAGGCTCTATCCTGAGTGTAAGCAAATGAGTTCTCTAGAAGTATGTTTAACTAGAATTTCTCTTACCAGCCTTGTGAGGCTGAGGAATGTATCAGCCAGATGGTGGCATGGTAGAGTGAGTTTGCCAGTAGAAAAGGAAATGGGCATGAGTGTGTAAAAGATCTCTCCTCTGCATCCTGCACAGTCAACCACATTTCCCAAATCTTACAGGAAACCATGATAAGTCTATTCACTAGTAAATATTCGTTGTGGTGTTGTGGAGTCTGGCCTGTTGTATAAAATAATGGCCTTTGTCTAGTTTCTGACAGCTGATAGCAAATGCCTAGGGAAGAGTATAACAGGCATGCAAAGGCTTTGTCTGGTGTATGTTTTGATCTTTCAGCAGTCTTTTTCCTAGGGCCTTTCTAAGTAAGATTTGGAATCTTCGTGTTAGATGGAACTCAGTGTATTTTTCTCTTATAGATTGCTGTGATCATTTCTTTTGAATCTTTTCCTGGAATAAGCATAATCCACATGTAAATCAACTGTAATGGTCAGTTGTGTTTATAAAGATTCCTTTTTTTAGATACGAGAATTTTGAGGATCCTCTTGGGATGATTGACAAATTTCACTATGGGACACATTACTCGAATGCTGCTGGTGTCATGCATTACCTCATTCGGGTAGAGCCTTTCACAACACTTCATATCCAGCTTCAGAGTGGCAGGTACACTGAGCAAACAAACAGCCCTTTCCTGCTTCTTCCTTGTCATTTTACTGAGGGAATCATAGAAGTCTAACCTGAGTTTTTTGATCCACAGATTTGACTGTGCTGACAGACAGTTCCATTCTATTCCTGCTACCTGGCAGGCGCTCATGGACAACCCCAATGATGTCAAGGAACTTATCCCAGAATTCTTCTACTTTCCAGAATTCCTGGAGAATCAAAATGGTAAACTGACTGCTAAGAATATTCTCACAGAAAACTTTCTGTATTTTTCAGAAAAGAATGGTTACAGCCATTTGTGAATGCTGAGGAACACTTACGGTGTGACTGTAGACATTAATCATGACGCTAGCTTAAAACTGTTCGGGGAAGATACCAATTGTGTTAAGCAGCAGCCGAAACATAGTTTAAAATTCAGGCTATGGGCTTTAAGGATGGCTAATAATAGTGTTGTTTACCCTATGGAAAGTATTAGAGATGCTCATTTGGATGTTTGAAAAAGTTAATAATAGTTAATACTCATTAAATACTTAGCAAAAGTTAAAAGAGATTAATTATAATTATTATAGTGCTGATTGAAAAGACAGTATCCTGCATTCTGACATGAGACTCCTAGACGTTTTTTGATTCACATTTGTTGTTTTGTGATTTGTTTCTCTATCTTTGCACAATTTGAAAATGGCTTTGTATATTTGTGCTGCTACAATCTACTGGAGTTCTAAATTAGAAAAATGGAGAGCTCCCAAGTCCCATTTTCAAATTTTTAAGTATTTAGAGTTGTTTCAATGGTGAGATTTTCAGACTTCTTAAAAGCCTTGATTTTATAACCATTTAAATTACTAAGTAACTCCCTTCTTACAAATAACCTTATTGAAGTGTTTTGGACTCTTAATCCTGGTAAAGCAAATGCAGATATGTTTACAGGTGGATGTGTAAAAGATTAATACTACTTTTATGGTTGGGACTTCAGCTTCAAAATAATTTAGATGTTTTGGATAATTGTTATCCTTTATTATTTAAAATCGTAAACATGCAGAACAGATTTTAGCCTCCTATGTCAGTAGTAGTGTTATTTGAGATTTACATTAAGAATTTTTCAATATCCTTCTCTTGCATTGAGAAGGTGATGATTTTTAATCTTTACTGAGAAATCAAGGTACTTTAAATACTTTGTAGCAACTCTAAAACTTTTCTGAATTATTCACCAGGTTTTAACTTGGGCCAGCTTCAAATGTCAAAAGAGGTGGTAAATGATGTTGTTCTGCCTAAGTGGGCCCACTCCCCAGAAGACTTTATTTATAAACACAGGAAGGCTCTGGTAAGATGTTGTTTTTATGTGTGATATAATCATAAAGGAAGTGCACCTGCACATTGTTACTTTGGCTCAAATGTAAAACAAGTGGGATGGCATTCAAACTAGAGTTGTGATTGCATTTGACATTACAAGTACCATTAGAACTTCCAGTTAAAAGCTCTGTGCATATTGATAAAATGCTGAAAAGAGCATTTAATCTTTTGGGCATTTTGGGCACTTATGATTTGGGCATTTGCTGTCCTTGGTGACAAGATGCAGAGATAGGTGAGTAGGCTTCCCTTGCCATTTCAAGATGATTCTGTCTGGTGTTAGGGAGCTGGCAGGTTACCTTCCCTTGCACGGGTGTGTTTCAATAGTGCACATCTCTTGTGCCACTGTACTGATTTTCCCTTTTACCTGGCAGTTATTGCTCATAACACACAAGGATATTCTTATGCTTCTGCCCTACACATTGCTAAATACCTAATTTGTGGATACTCTTTATTTAAGAATTGAATCTTTTCCACAGAAAATAGATGGGAGCAGTATTTCTCTTATACTTACAAGAGCATTTCTTCCTTCTAGGAATCTGAGTATGTTTCTGCTCATCTTCATGAATGGATAGATTTGATTTTTGGCTACAAGCAGAGGGGACCAGCTGCAGTGGAGGCGCTTAATGTGTTCTATTATTGTACTTATGAAGGTACAAAGCAGTATGTTCTCTTGTCATTGTCATCAGGCTTGTGAATTTTCATTATTAGGCAAAGACACTTGATTTGTGAGTGTACCATTCAGTAGCATATGGTAAGGCAGCAGATTTATAGATGAAATATGGCAGCAAACCTTGTAATGTATCATCAAAAAAAGTATAGTTTTATTTAAAGGAGGGCTGTTACAGTTTCTTGTCTTTTTTGTCTAAAAGTTACTGGATCTTGTCACTTTTGCTTGCTTAAAAGCATTTGTGGGAAGAGATTTCTTGTGGTTTAGAGTTCAGGCACATTGCTTAAAAGCAACTAATATTAGAGACAAATTTTTCTGTTAATTTCAAAGATAATTTTTGGGTGGTTTTTGTTTGCTACTTGTTGCTTGAAATGAGCTATATTAAATTCATTTGATAAGACAGAGGCCTTGCCCTGACAGATACACCTAAAATTCCACAGGCAGAGTGGAATTTTCAGATTGTATTTTAAATGGAGGCATTGTCTAAGGGCTTTTCTGGGGTAAAGGGTCATAATCCTGCAAGTAAATAAAGTTTTGGGATGTTAGTTGACCATATTGGTTCTTAATAAGTTGTTTGGATTTTTTCCCCTACTCTTCATCGTTCTGGTTGTGATCCAGGAGCTGTGGATTTGGATGCTTTAACAGATGAGAAAGAAAGGAAGGCTTTAGAAGGGATGATAAACAATTTTGGGCAAACTCCCTGTCAGCTGTTAAAGGTACTGCTCTTTTGCTCTTTCTTAACCAGACCTTTGTGGTTAAATACAACTGAGTTACAAGGACTTCTGAAAATACTATGGTTTTTAAGGTAGTGGTTTATAATTTTAGCAACATTAAATCTTTGCCACATTACCAAATAATCCATTTTCAAAATAAATTAATTTACTTCAAGAAAGGGGTATTAGGTATTTAAAACTGTTTTCCCATTAAGATTCTGAGTATCTTATGTGCATTGAACAAATTGACAAACTAGTCTAATTTGTTACTCCTTCAAATATTGCCTCCTAGGAGCCCCATCCACAAAGGCTGTCAGCAGAAGAGGTCGTGCAAAGACTAACTAAAAGTGATACCTCTACTCTGAATATCTTCCAACACCTCACTGAGCTGAAGTCATTCTTCATAGAGGTAGATGTGTTACTTGAAATTGTTTAAAGTCTAATCTGAAACTTATGATATACTTGAAGCAAAAGGTAACAACCTAGATGAAAATAAACTTGCTTCCTATTTAGAGTGAATATTTTAAAGTGCAATGTATGTTAAATGATCTCTGTCTTTTTAGTTGGCTTCATAGAGATTGAATCCCATAATCTGCTGGCTGCTTGTGTGGGTGTTGTTTGAGTATTAAATTAGTCACCATACCAACAAAGCTGCAAGCCTCACTGGTGGTGTGTGAGGACTTACTGAACTTGGTAGTACAATTCCCTGACTGGGGTCAGTGTTTCATTTGCCATGTTTGTGATGAAGCTTACCTGCATGAACTGAATGGATGTGTACCAATGCCTTAGGGTGCTCTGCAGGTCTGACACTTGATTCCAGAGGCTTTGGATCTTATTCTTTTCAGGTTCTAGATTTATGCTTTAGCTTTTGGATATAATCAAATCAAACTCATGTCCTTTCTCTTAGGGAATTAGTGATGGTGTGCCCATTGTCAAAGCTGTTGTCCCCAGGAATCAGTCACGTTCCTTTATTTCTCAGGGAAGCCCAGAGATCTTGGTGAGTTGCATGTATCAGTACTATTCTTAAACTGCAGATAGTCAAATGGGTGTGGTTTTTTTCATGCATCTTGTAGAGAAACATTTCTTAACTGTTCCTCTTCAAATGTCTTCCTTTAACCTATAACGAATGTCAGTTATAAGTTAAATATTTGTCTTCCAAGGAAAAGCCAGGCTGATTTGTTGACTGGCATTTAAGAGCTGATGAGACATGACAGTAAATTATAGTAAGGCGAATTGTAAGTTGCCACTTGATCAACTTCCCTACAGCAACCAATTTGCTAATGCAATGCAGCCTAGATTCAAAATAACAGCACTGAGTTATTAATGGTGTCATTGTTTGTCATTGCTTTCCAACCCATATATTAAACTATAGCATATCTGGTGCATGCACGCTCAAAAGACCTGTGCTGTTCCTAAAACTAACTCTTGCACTAACACATGTTCTTGTACTGTGGCAGATACCAAATAATGGAAGGAGAACAGTGGTTTTGTATTTATATCTATATATATGGCCTAGACACTGGCCCCAGTACAATACCTCTTGCAGGAAAGAATATTCCAATATTCCCATTTTGTATGTCAAAATTATTATCTTGGCTTAATGTGGTACATTCATAGGTTATTTAGACACATCTTAAATTATCCTTCTGTTTTTCATAAATATCAAATGAAAATAACCTTGAGTATTTAGATTCCTTTGTTATGTTGTCAGAAATGAAACTGACAGTATTAGTTAAACTTCCTGTGTTAATATGTTTGCTATCAACAATTAGTATTCAGAGAAGAGAAAAAGCAGCAGCTTAAACTAAATGCCTGACTACTAATTGAATGTTTGAGAGGGATTGGTTGGCTGGGATTTTTAGTTGTCTCCTCCTGTCCTTCCTACCCCAACTTCTCTGACCTATATATAGCATAGACTATTCTAATATGTTTTTATGTACCACATGTGGATTAACTCATCTGAGTGGGATTTTTTTATTGATTTGTTTGTTTGGGGAGAGGAGAGAGTTTTCCTTTGTGGTAGCTTTTCAAGAAGCCTCTGCTGGACTTTATGCAAGCTCCATTAACATCAAGGCAAGCAGAAAATAAACCTCTGAGTTTCATCAACTTTTTCATCAAACTTTTCTAGGTAACAACAAGTCTGAACTGCGTTATTGGAACTCATGGTTGGCTGCCTTATGACAAAAATATTTCCAACTATTTTACATTCATCAAAGATACGACAGTGACAAATCCCAAGTAAGCAGATTTTGAGGAGGGGCACAGATGAATGCATTAAACTAATGAAATACAGTAATCGTTCAAAAATCGGTGGGTTGTACTGTATTCACTGTCTGAGTTTTCACCTACAAATGCATCTTCTGATGTTCAGTAATATTACCTCAGATTTGTAATAGCATTCTAGTAGAGTTATGTAAGTGGCATTTCAGGCTTCATTCTTAGAGCTACTTCTAATATTTTTCTAATTATCAGTCATAAAACTCATCTTGGAATCTGAGATAGTCTTCATACCTTCTTATGCTATAGTAATACAGAGGTATATGTGGTGAGTTTGGGTTTTTTGTTCTTAGAATATTCCCTCTTTGTCTTTAATGTTACAATACTTAGTAGGGACATGAGTTATCCAATTGTGTAAAAGGCTGAAAAAATCTAAGATGAAATCTTGCATCCAGTCACTGGTGGCAGTAAGATTTTTGCCATGGATGTAGCCTCTTCTATAGATGGAATTCATTACTGATTTTTTGAAGACACAGGAAGTGCAAAATCCCTGGATTTGAGCCAAGGTTACTGTTAACTGCTCATCGTTTGCCTACAGAACTCAGCGCAACATGAGTGGTCCTTTTGCCCCAGGGCTGGAGATCACCTCCAAGCTGTTTGCAGTGTCCCATGACGCAAAGCTGCTCTTCAGTGGCGGACACTGGGACAACAGCATCCGAGTGACATCCCTTACGAAAGGCAAACTGATGGGACAGCACATCAGGCACATGGGTCAGTCACTCTGTGTTGGGAAATGGAAAGGGTTTGTGTATGTTATTTGGTGTTCTCAGAATATAGCCACGTCACGTGGGCACACAAGTGTAGCAGTTGTAAAGGAATGGCAGCATAAGAACAGAAGAATGCATGAATTGTGATTATGCAGAAATACTTGAGCATGGCTTTTCAGTCACTGGAGTGGTGCTTTGATGTAGTTTCCAAATAAAGCTTTCCTGCTATTTTAGGCAGCAAAGTTGAATGTGTCAAGTGGATGCACTTGGCTATATGATGATTTCATTGTTTAATAGTGTCACCAGCTCTTATCACAGTGGAGTATTTCGTGCTGACTGCAAATCAGGATACAGTGTGACAAATTGTATCCACATTGTCAGTCTGTGGGAAATTAGTCCTAATTACCCATGTGACGACTTTGTCTTTTTTTCTTTATCTAGATATTGTGACCTGCTTGGCAATAGACCATTGTGGAATTCATTTAATTTCAGGCTCCAGAGATACTACCTGTATGATATGGCAAATAGTTCAGCAGGTGGGTTATTTGGGCATACTTAGAAGCAGTTTCTGGATGTAATTTTTTTCTTGGTTTTGCTCTTGTTTTACTGATTAATTTTCTTTTTTTTTTTTTTGTAGGGAAGATAGTGCACTAAAATCAACTAGCTTAGTTATTTTACTAGCATTGTTTTCTCTGAAGTACTATATGTGTTACTGTATAGCTGAAGTGCACTATTTTAGAGGCTCTCTTAAAGATTTCATAGATTATTTTCAGGGCAGGCAAATAAGAATTTTACATCTCTAGGCAGTTGTTCACTCCTAGTAGTTCCATTTTAGCACTGCCTTTTCGCTGTGGGGGATACTGATGAGTACAGAGAAGACAGCATTATCACCTGCATCTGCACTGGCATTTGAGAATTCTTTAATATTGGTCTCATGCTTTCACACAGTGAAAGTAGTGTGATCCACGTGTGTACTTACACTCAAAATGTGAGGCTATTTCTATCATTATGCATGTAAATGCTGATTTCTGATTGCTGCATTTAAGATGTACAAGTAGAATTAATTCTGGGGGAATTAATTCAGCTGGGGAAGCTGTCATGTTTTGGACAGAGTTCAAGTCACCTTGTTCTTATTGTGGAACTAAAGTCAGCACATGAAAGCAGTAGAGTGGTGCATAACTGCATGTGCTTTTGTCTTTATGGTGGGAGTATTTATAATTCTGTTAAGAAGTACTTTGTAGTAACAGTCATGGTCAGAAAAGCACCTTAGTGCTTGTATGAGTAGCATTTTGTCTCAAGTGGGGATAAATGTTGGAGATTTTTTTAGTTTGTTTAGCTTTTCATTGTGAGTTAACTTATCCTCTGGAAATGATCTTTATTTAGAAGTGCTTCTTAAGATTTTTTATATATATATTTTTATTAATAGATATATAAATGCTGTATTGTGCATAGTAAATGTTTCTTGAGAGAGTTTTATCTCGGTCTTTACAAAGTGGCAGCAATGGACTGCATACTAGCGTTTCCATTCTACTCGTCTTCTCTGCAATGACACCTTCTGTATTTTGTCTATTTTTCTGTATTCATGCATGCTTCAGGCTTTCAGTGCCTGATTGGCAAACAAATTTTTATCACAGAAATGAAAATAAATAGTTCTCTGTAGAACTATTTACTGTACCTTCTTTCTAAGCACAGTTCTTTCCTTAGAACTGGTTCGAGAATAAGTCTGTATATTCTGGCAGTACACTCACTGGGACAAAAGCTGTGATACCCTGCAGTTATGTGGGAATGTTGCTATTTTTAATGAGTGTAATTGCAGGATTTCCTTTGCGTATTGTACTACTGGTAGTCACTGCGAAGTACTATTTGCTTCCTTTTCTTTGGAAAATGGAGAGAGTTGATGTTATTTTAAGTAAAATAAAAGTAAATTTCAGCATCTCTAAGTTTGATTGTGAAGGTAGTGCTTGATTCCAGGGTAAACTCCTAAGAACTGGACAAGCCCAAATACACAAGTGAAGAACGAATGTGTGGATGGTGTATGTGAACAATTCCTGTTAGGGCTGCTCACTCTTGTCCTTGCATTCCTGGACACCTGTAGGAATAGGAAGGAGTCAGCTAAATAATATTGTCTCTCACACCCATGCAGTAACTACATGTTCATTCGTTCTTGGGATTTCTGTAAGTGAGGTGCTGACACAGTGGGCAATACATTGATATTGGAGTGGTGAGTTATGCCTTTGGCTTTGGCCTCTGTCAAATACACACCTCCCACAAATGGTACTGAAGATACCAGAAGTTCATTTTTTGTTTGTCCTTCAGCTGCAAGAGAATGTGTCATTGCACTTTTTGTTACTCTCAGGGAGGAGTGCCTGTAGGCCTGGCACCTAAGCCATTACAGATCCTTTATGGGCACACTGATGAAGTTTCGAGTGTTGGCATCAGCACTGAACTGGATATGGCAGTGTCAGGATCCAGGGTAAGCACCTTCCTACTTTTCCCTGTTTTTGCTTTTTCTCAACCAAACCATATAAGGTGATTAAGAATAATGCAAAAAAATTCACTATTTCACAATCTTTTTGTAAAGCCTTGCTTATCAAGAAGATACGTGCCATCCCCTTTGCTGCCTGCTTAAATCAGACTGTCTCAAACTGCTGTGCAGAGCCTAGGCCTCACCTACTATGTGGTGTAGTTCTGCACAGATGAACTTTAATATGTGTGGACTTTCTTGGAGATTTTAAGCCTCTCATAGCAACAGTGTTCTGATTGTTTCTTCCCTGCTGTGTTAACCCTGAAGGTTCTGTGCCACTTGCTCATGGTCTGCCTTACTGTACTACACAGGCAGGCTGCTGAACTCTCTTTGTACTCCACATAATGCCTACTCATAAATGTGACCTGTGAAATGGCTGCTTTGCAGCCTATCCTTGTTCTTGCCCTACTTGCATTTGCTTTTTTCATATGCCTATAGTGCATGGTCTTGAGGGGAAGGCTTCTTTGTGCAGAGTTCCTAATGCTCAGGAGTCCTTGTCTCCCATCAAGGATTTAAGTGCTTTCAAAGCCCTGTATCCTCTGTCTGTAAGTAGTGAGTGTTGTGATAACTCTCCTGCTGAATATCAACTCCCCTAAATGTGGTTGCTGTAGGATGGCACCGTTATTGTCCGCACTATTCGGAAGGGTCAGTACGTGAGGACTCTGCGGCCACCTTGTGAGAGCTCTCTCCTGCTGACTGTTCCCAATCTGGCTGTGTCCTGGGAAGGCCATATAGTTGTCCACACCAGCGTGGAAGGAAAGACTACTCTCAAGGTACTTAAGTTTGTGGAAAACCTCTGTTTCCATCACTGAAGGTTTTAATCATAAGTGTATCTAACTTCATCTCATTTCCTGTGGTAATGAGGTTTTTTTGAACATGCAGTGTCAATTTCTGTATTTTTTAAAATTTTGCTAGCCAATTTGAGTGAAATTTTGTTAAAGGGTAAGTGGCAGGTATATTGTGCTCTGGTGAGTTTCATTAAAATCTCCAAACACCTGCAAGGAAGATGCTCATGCATGCACTAATTAGTCTTCCTGGGAGAGCTACTTTGGACTGGAAAACTAGGAGAAACAAGTTCCACTGTGCACAGAAACAGAGGCTTATAAGGGGAGTAGTAGTAGTTCTGGGTGCAAGATGATCAGTGTCTACCCAGTTTCTTAGTTTTGGATTGGAGATACAGCTATGAGGTTGTATCTGTTGAGCTGTATAGTTGTTTCAATAGTGGTAGAACTGTTGTGATTTCTTTAAACATAGGAGATATCTTGGAAAAAAAATCTCTTTGATGTAGGCATACTAACTACATTAGGAAGATGGAGAGAAGAGAGATTCAAAGTAATGCCAGGCTGGAAGAACTTAGGATGGTTTTGTTAGTTGTATCTATAATCCAGCAAGAAGTGATTGGCTTGTCTAGAAAATGCTTCTGGATCTAGCTCTGTGGAAAGATGCTAGTTTCCTTCTGCTTTGGATTTGGGAGGGCAAGGGAGGGAAGAAGGGTGGTAGCAAGGCTGAAGATGAGTGCAGTCTTGCTTTCTTCTTTCTTAACAAAAGTTCTTATAAAATAGGGACCTGTCTATTAAATCCATGGATTTCCAGGAAATTTAGAATTTATTAAATGGACTACAATGTTACATCAAGAGGTAGCTTCAAAAACTTCCATACAGGACCTTACCTCCATACACATTGATTATAAGCTCACTACTCTTGTATCATTCAACAGGGAGACTGTTGTCAGCATTATCATCTGTGGGTTGCCAGATTAGTGCCTTTTAAAGTGCAACACTCTTTATCCTATCAGTCCTCTGTGTCATATTTATTTATAATCTCTTCAGGATAAGAATGCATTACATCTCTATTCTGTCAATGGGAAATACCTGGGTTCTGAGACTCTGAAGGAGGAGGTGTCTGATCTATGTGTAACTGGTGAATATATCGTGATGGGCAGCTTGCAGGGATTTCTTTCCATACGGGATCTCTACAGGTAATATACCACCATTTTTACTGAGATACAAATATGGAGGCTTGTAGAGAAATGGCTATGTAATAAACTTTGCTTGGTGCTATAGGTGAGACCCCCTTCTGTGTTCCCCCTCCAAAAAAAAGTTTTTGGTGGAACTAAGATATGGAGAAAAATAAAACAAGAGGTTGTAACAGATCTCTTTCTTCCCAGACATTTTTCCCAATTAAACACCTAGAACTGACAAGAGGAACTGTCAGTTTGCAAACTGTGCCGATCCCCTGATTGGTTACAAGGAGCTCAGCAGCTGCAGGATCAAGCCTCATGTAGTTCTGCACTGAGTTTTAAGCTCCACTTACTGCTTAGCTCTGTAGAGCTCCACTGCTCCTCAGAATGGGAGGGATGTTTGTCACTTAGGCAGCTGTGGAACTAATGTCACTGTTCTTCAGTGGAAATGTCTTAGCTTACTGACTTAACCTATCCTCATCTGTTCTTGTTATTGAAGCTCTATTTTGGGATGCAATTAGATTTTTAGGATACAATTGGATAATTGAAACTGCAAATTATATCCTTGAGAAACTGTGTTTTATAGTGCATCTTGGGGACAACAATTTCACCTGCATGTGTTTCTTTGCAGTATGTGCAAGCAAATATGTGATGTACTTTTTCTTTGTGACTTTTGTTCTTTTCAGCCTGAGTCTGAGCATCTCTCCCTTAGCCATGAAACTGCCAATCCATTGCATTTCTGTCACCAAAGAGTACAGCCACATCCTTGTTGGCTTGGAGGATGGCAAGTTGATTATCGTTGGTGTTGGCAAGCCAGCAGAGGTAAAACCCACCATCAAGAACTTTTTCTACCGAACAGTGGGAAGTTCACTTATTTCTGCTTTCCAGTTGAGCAAGAGGTCTCCTCTGTGGCAGGGTAAATTTAAGAGCAAGTTTCAGTTTTCAGTGGGAAACAAATAACTTTTGAGACTGCTCTACTGAAAGTTCTGATTAAGAATCAGAGGTACATAGGGATCACAGATGGGAAGCTCAGCTGGACTAACTTCCAGACTTTATCACTCACATCTGAATAAGCAAAGTCATAATAGCTAACCTTTTCTGAACAGGATAGTGTTGTCAGCCTCTTCTTGATGAAATAATTTTCCAGAAGAAAATTGGAAATGAAAGAGAGCAAGCTACTTTCTTTATTTTTTTAATGGTTTCTATCAGATATCTTTTAATATGTACTGACTGACATTGGGGAAAAGGGTATTACTACTTTCTGTTGAGAGTCTCTAATGGCAATGCACAGGGAATCACTTCTGTAGGTTCTCATCTCTGTATGCCTGTGCTCCTTATGGTGAATATAAACTTGTTGGTCCTGCATATGCAATATCAATTACAGAGCATCCATCTCTCAAATAGATGTGCCAAATTTTTCTTGTGCAAAATGTAGTTTTTTGCATTAATTACTTCTTGTCATGACTTTCAAAGTACTTGAGTTAACTTTAAACTGCCTATTATCTTTATAACTCAATCTCTGTTGTGCTGCTATGTATTTATTTGAAAATGTGATTATCACTTTTGCATGATCTTTAGTACATGCCAGAAAAGTGTGTATTAATTCAATTTTATATTTTAAATGTGAAAACAGAGCAACTTTATTTGTCAGTATTTTTAAATGGTTTTGCTAGGAGATACATAGTTTAATATTGGAAAAAGGCTTCACACAATGGTAGTCTGATTTTGCTTGCACTGGATGTGGAGGGGAGGTTTCCACTGACTTCCAGTTTTCTATTGTAGAATTGAAAAAGAGCTGATTATTATGTGGTTAAACATATGGTTGTAACAGCAGTTTTAAAGTCACTGTTATTTCTAAGCTTCCTATTCCATAGAAAAGATCTTTTGTTGGCTGAAATTTTGTGTATTAGACTGAAGGCTTTTTGTTTTCTTATTTTCATTTTTTAATCACATCTATTTTTCTAACTATGCAGAAAGTGTTGTTTCAAAGACTGGATTCCTTTTATGGTTATAGAGGCTTTCCAATTACCTTTTTTCCAGGATTTTCTGTTTACAGTTCAGATGATATGCAAGCTTAATATCTGTGTAAATAGAATTTTTTTTTTAAACACAAACATATAAGGAACAGCATTATGTCCCAGATTTTCTAGTTTTCTATAATGGCATCAATCAATATATTTGAAGAGTGTATGTATGTGGGGTGTTCATTTGTTGAATGACTTGTTTTTAGTTTGGAAGGAATGTGTTAATTCCTGGAACTTTATCCATATAAAGAAGACAGTGTTGTACTTCTGGCTTTCAGTGATGATATTGATCCTTAGGAGAGGATTGGATCTTTAGCACAGACTTGCTTTAATGTGCAAAAAGTGAAATGCTGCTTGGTATTAGGATTGGCCCTTAGTGTTTCTGCACTGACAGTATCTAATATGGAGTATAAGAAACACTTTTGTATATTTAACAATTACTATGCTGTTTAGATGTTGCAGAAGACTTGGCAATTATCACTTGTTAGTGTTAATCCTGGTCAGTGCTGTGCCTTTCCTGGAACACTGCTGCTCTGAAACAGGTTACATTTGTAGTAGTAACTCTGAGGAGCTGTTCTCAAACTCATAAAGGCATGGATCTTATTTATTGAACTGCGAGGAATTTCAGAACTTAATCAGCTGCCAGGCTGATCACTACTGGCCAATCATCAACCTTGTGCTTAGGTAATTAAGAGTTTCTTACAAACTGTTGTCAGATTGCAGACCTACCAGATGCTGGATTTAATATGGCCTCTGGTTGCTTGTTATCCATCTTGTCCTATGGAATACTCACTATGAATTACTTCTGCTTTAAACATTCCTCTGAACACCTCACCCAGCATCTTTGGAAGACTGTATAGATTTGACACCAGGAGATAACCTTTTCTTCTTCCTTTGTTCTGCTATCACTGTCCTGCATCTTGGCTGTTTTTTCCCTCTTCTAGCAATTTCTGTTTGAAATCTCTAAAATAAAATTTCCTTTCTTCTCATTTAGTTCATTTTTGCTTGGCATTCACCTTTTCTTTTCCCTTCCTACCAAAATAGCAATCTAAACACTCTTTCTAAGCCGTTTGAAGTAGGTTAAGCATATAAGTACACATTAGTGGGTAATATCCTTTTAACTGTTCAAAATCAGAGAAGACTGTGGTTAGTGTTTTGTGTCTTGTTTTTTTTTGTCAGTCCCAGGAATCATCCCTAAGTGTAACTTTTAGTTTATTTTCAGGTAATTTTTGTTGGTATATTTTGTTTATGCAGTACATTGTCGTGTCTGCATTTCACCAGATTCAGTGTCTGAATTCCTTTTTAATTTATCCACCTTATCCCTTCCCCCTCCTTTTGTTTCTCTGAATTGCTTTCAAACAGATGCGCTCAGGTCAGCTTTCCCGAAAGCTGTGGGGATCAAGCAAACGGCTCAGCCAGATTTCATCAGGAGAGACTGAATATAACACTCAAGATTCCAAGTGATTGCTGCTTCTACCTTCTCTCATGGATTCCAGAAAAATATTTAATCTTTTGGTCACTTTAAATGTATAAATATGTAATTAGGGCTTTGATTCTCAAGTCTGTTGATGAAGAACCTATGGTAGAGGTACAGTAGTAAGCATATGTACTCATGCAAGTTAGCTTGCTTGCATATTTGTCCTTAACTGTGTTCACTTGTTCACAGCAAAGTCCCTCTCTCAACAGCTGCTAAAACTGTGTTTTGGGAGGGCTAAAAACACCCCAAACAGTTCCCCCACAAGTCTTCAAACCTCCAGATTACTAATTGAATTTAAGATAAGTAATAAGATTTGATTTAAAGCTAAGTAGGGCCAGATGCTCCTTGATAACAAACAAGATATTTGGCTTTGCTTTGACAGCACTGTTATTCTCCAGTAAATTCAAACTCTGGTAGTTGCAATGGTTGGATTCAGAATTGAATAGATGATGGTTACAACCTTCTCAATACATTTGTTAGCCTAATGAACTTTATTGCAGTTTGTTCGTGTAAATGGCAATTGCTCTCTTATTTTGTGTAGTTCCAATTTTAGGCTGTTCTGCAAGGAACGTCTGTGTTGCACTACTTTACCAGAAATTGTTTTAAGTACAGACGTGAGTAACTTCAAAGGAGTTGGAGGTGGTGAAGGAGCTGAAGGAGGTAGGAAAGATTGCTGCTGAAAATTATTTATATTGTTAAGTAAACTTAAGACCTACACCAAGAAATCCCATTATATATTTAACATCTTGCGGAAATACCTAGAAAGACTCATTATCTATATTGGTCAAATATCAATCCGCTTCATTAGTAAGGCAACTCCTGCAAACAAAAGATAAATTTCCACTGCAGAATCATTATGTAACATTGCAGCACAATTCAATTAAAAATAGCACCTGTTTGTTTCTTGGCTTGGAGTTCACCAAACCAGTTGCTAGCTATAGTTCTTTTTTCTGTAAAAACAAGCAGGGAAAAAATGATATATCCATTTTCAAAATCCATTTAAGACCTGGTAAAAGAAAAACAGATCCTTATGTGTGCTCTGTCAGATTGCTTACTATCTGTTGGAGAAGCCATTGCTGATTTTTTTTTTGTTTGTTTAGCAATACATGATGATAGAAGGGTGTGTGTTTTCCTATCAATCTGATACATTTCTAATGTTACTGATTGAAATGATAAACTCTATACTGTTAGAAAAGCTGGGTGCTGAGGGAAAATGAGTTTCCAGATCAGCATGCAAAGCTGTGTGTGTGTATGTGTATATATGTGTGTGTGTGTATATATATGTATATTCATGTATGTATTAAAAGAAGCAAATCCCATGGGGTGAGGGGAACACAGATACAAGGCAGGTGTAAGTGATTGTTAGCTACTATGTTCTCTTTTGGGTCTCCCTTTTTCTCTATCATCACTTTTCTTGTTGTTTTTTATTTATTTATTGAAATGAATGTGTGTTGTATCTCTCATAAATATTATCAGATATTCCCTCTGGCTGGGGAGTTGTTGAACTACCTGAGGAACATAATGTATAATCTTATTTCATTAACTTTAAGCACAATATTTATTAGCTTTATAGAAATAATAATACCTCCTTACCCTTTTAAAGGATAATCTTTACAATTTGTTAGTCTCATTCAAACTGATTTCTCCTCCTCACTTTCTTTACTGGAAAAAAAATCCCGCTTGATGGCTGATTGGTGTACTTTGTAAAGAAAGTTGTGTTGCATTTTCTTAACTTTTGTAAATGAAATAATAAATCAGATTAGTGAACAAGTGGGTCTATGCATAGTTGCAATATTCTGCCTAATCACTGTGACAGACTGGATTGTCTGGAAAGTTAGGAGACAATAAGAATTATTTTCTTGAGTCACTTGCCAAGAGAGGATTAAACTTCCAAAAGTAGAGTGGTGTGGGTTTTTTCATACTCCATGTATGTAAAAAAAGAGTAAGTTAACCCACATCCTGTATTTTAAAATAAGCTATAGAGAAGTGAAAAATATTATTTTTAGTCAATTACCGATCCAATAAGAATACGAAGGATACTGTGGAAGTATTAAATTTGTTCATGAGAATGTGAAGTATGTTTGTCCATTATGATTTCATGAAGAAGGGATTTCAGGGGAGCTCTTTGGAGAGTAGTTTAGAAGTATTTCAGCTCAGAATGTGAGATTGAAAAAACTCAGTTGAGGCATTGAATTGATGGGTTTTATATGTATGCATAGATGTTGTGTTTAAATGCATAGACAAGGCTAAGTGTTAATTTGAAGGGGAAGGGGACAGGAAATTATCATGCTTTAGGTTATGAGAATCAAGTGGATAAAGGGAGATGAGTCTTAAGTAGTGTTTGGTGGGAGCGCAGTTTTCTGCTTGTCAGTTGCACAGAGGGTTTGCACATGCATTTGAAAACATCCTATTGTGGGTTAGGTACATTTATACAGAAGTTAAATTAACATATTTAGTAGTTAAATAGTAAAGAGTACTGAATACAGTGTGTCAGTTTAAGTAAAATATAATGTTGCAATAATTGAAGTAGTTTATGATGAAGACCTTTTGACATTTGAATACCATAATTTTAGTGCATCACAAGGACTGGGTGATCATCACAAATACCTGGGACAGATTTAAATGTGGACAGTTCTTGGGTTCTCAAACTGAAGGCTAGTCTGTGCTTAGTACAAAGCGGGAGCGGCAGAATGAGGAGGGGTAGGTGAGCTCTGAGCTGCTGCTTTATGCCCCAGGTAGAATGGCAACATCCATGGCCTTTGGATCTTCTGTCTGGTCTTTAGGGGGGGAAGGTGTACACCATCTCACATGCTTGGCTTCCTTGCCAGAGTCCAACTGGAAGGACCTCCATAGCTTTGAAGATCTGCACTTTGTCTCTCTTTTTAAAACCAGCTTTAAATAAAAGATGAGTCGAAACTGTGAGCATTAGCTGATACGTTGTTTCTTTTAGGTTTAACTTATTTGCATAAAAAGTATACAATAATGTTTAAAAATAGGAAATAATTTTTCTGATTAGCTGTTTAGGTCAGTTGAATTGCAGCCTATTATACAGTGCACTGTGAATTGGTGAACTGACTTTCATAATTCTTTGATTTCCTCAAGTAAGTAAAGCTTAGGATCCCATTTTGTTTTTCTGGTAGTATTGGTTCTCCTTTGGTTGTGATCAAAGATTTGTTTAAGTGTAAAAAGTAAAGTTTTGAGATGAGAGGATTCAAATGAGGAATTTAGAACAAGCAAGTCTTAAGTGACATTTGTTTCATAGCACTACATTTGTCAAGATCTTTGTGATATCTTCATATGTTTACTTTTTGGAACAACTCTAATAATATTTATCAAAGTTTAACATATGCTTACCTTTGAAGATGAGTAAGTAGGAGTGTAAATATATATATCTAAAAGAAACTGAAAACTGACCTACTTTTCATACCTGTATATAAATGAGATCAAGTAGTTAGCAGTATTAACTTCTTCATAGCACAGTTTTGAACTTGCATACCAAAGGATATTTAGAAGACACGTCTCCTTTATTTCAAGTAAAATGATTGTTAAATTTCTCTAAATCAATTTTCTTATATTGTTGATAGTATTTTTAGTTTTCTTTTTAGCTATAGTGAAGAATCCCACCTCGTCTGGGTTTGAATTATACAAGCATACAGAAAGCGAAATACTCTTCGAGTTATCATCTGGCTTAGGCAGATTTTTGTACCAATATTCTTGTCCATTACTCACTCATAGGATATCTAGAAACTACATCTTCTATCATCCGTGTACTTACCAGCACAACATAATAATCCCAGTCCTTAAGTAACTGCATTTGTCCAGATGGTTAATACATATTGTGGAAATTAGGTTTTCTTAGGGAAATAATTGATTTCTTGATATTAAAAAGAGCAAAAAAAGAAAAAACCTAAACAAACAAACCAAACAAAACCTCCCACAACCTCCACAACTTCCTTTTCAAAAAAAAAAAAACAAAAAACAACAAACTCACCCACATTGTAATCCATATTGTAATCATATTACAATTGTTTTGCTAATCTGTTACATTGATATAAACAAGTTCTTTCCCCTCTGGCATACCTTAGATCATGCATGTTATCACAAAACAGGTTTATCAGTCTTCACAGGCTTTAAATGGCCAAGTCAATTGGCTGTCTTATAAGGATACCCTTGAAAGTTGTATTTCTTTGTCCTTTAAATGAGTGCAAAGAAGTACATTTCTGCACTGGAAAAATTCTTTAAAATAGTCCTGGAATGATAAATTTATTTTTGTAATGCACAGATTAGGTAACTCCTGCTTTAGTCCATGGGAGCTGTATACCTCACTTCCCTAAATCATGTCTTCCTCCTCCCTGTTTCCTTTGCAAACCTTTCCCAACCTTAATTAACAAAATCATTAGAAAAGATAAGTAAAGGAACCAAATGCTGCACAGAGCTTTTACTGTGTGTATGTATTTAGTTGAAAATGTGTATCTATATACAGATTATAGAAGGGTAGGGAGCTTTAGAGTGAGAAGGAAGTATAGAGATATCAACTTCCTTTTGCTCCTATATTGAGAGTCTCTGTAGACACTTGCTCCATATTGTCACCTGAAACATTCCTGTCTTCCACTGCTAAAGGCACCTTGCTATGTTAAATGCTGAGCTGAGGTGCTGTGAATATTTTTTTCCCTTTGAAAGAATTGCAAAAAAAGAGGCGTGCACAAAGAAATGCATATCCTAATGTGAGCCTAGGGCTTGATCTAATAAATACTTATGTGAAAGCAGTATATAGGGTTATATTTATTTGAGTGGAAATTCAAGCATGTGCTTCAGTGATTTCTACGTCTTTTTATGCTTTCTGGCTTTGAAGCTGTGTTGGTTTTGGCTGCAAACATGACACGTGTTGGTAGTCTCCTTTTGGGAGAGTAAGTTTCCATAGTATTGTATACATGTGGGCTCATTGTATGCCAATGTTAGAGTCAGCTGAAGTGTTTGGAAGATGTCTTTCCTTCCATTCCAAGGAGCCAATCTTATTATTACTAAATTGCCCGTGTAAGCACATACTTTGAAGGAAGTAAGTTTTCTAAAAAGCTACTGCATAAAAAAAAAAATTAAAATTGGTAAAACACTATTGTTCCCTTCTTCAGTGTTATAGATATCAGATGCCTGAATGTAAAGATGCCTCCGAGTGGCACCATAGCATGCTCTGCATTTCAGTCAAGTGCCATTTACTTACTGCAGTCGTGAACACCCTATATGTGAGGAACTGCTTGCAGCCTTCAGTCCAAGGTAGCCTTTGTTCATTTTTAACTCACCTTTTTGCTGTGCATCTGTGGAAGAAGATTGGTGTGTCATTCTTTAGTTCCCTAAGTTCATTTACCTAAGTGGCCCAAATAAAATAGATCTTTGACTTGTTTTCGGTAGAGTTCCTTCCGTGTGTGTTCTTCTCAGTTTTGTCCAGTGGACTTGAGAAATTTGGCAGGTATTTCCAGAGTTTAGGTCTGTGCTTATACTCAGCACAGAGACACAATTTCATCACACGTCTTCTGTCCCAGAAGCATAATTGTCAGTATAGACTATGGTTTAAAGCTGCAAAAGTGTTTTGAGATTGGAATATAAAACATCCAGCCATATATATCATAGATCTAACTGAAGTTGGAGGCCACTTATTTATTTAGCTTCTTATTTAGTCAGTATTTTCCTCTCAAGGGAACCATATTTTCTGCCTTGAAATAGCTTTAAAATAAACTTGTCTTGCACCTGACAATACTGCTTCAGTCATATGCAGCTGTGAGCTGTTCCTTAAAGAAAGCCATGACGAAAAAAAAAGAATTCAAGAAAAACTTGCAATACATATTCTGATTCTGCAGGAGCAACTTAGTATGAGATGAGAGAAATGCTGCATGTGAGACTTACCTCCCTTTGGTCAGTGTTTTGATGGAAGCTGTGATGCTACTCAGTTTGCCTGATGAATTTTTACTAAAGCTAATTGTGGATGGAAGCAAAGGCCTTACAGCAACAGTTAACCATATCTTCTGATAATTCTTACAGATTGTGCAATTATGTGATTACAAATGGATCTTTAAATGCCAAAAAATGCCTTTTAAAAGAGTTAAATGTTAGGTCTGAGGAGTGTTAGAAATAACTACTTTCAGAAATGAGCCTTCAGGCACTGTAATGAACTTGCTGTCTGTCTTCTGTGCAATATCTTTTTCCCTCTGGGTGCTTTAAGAGTATACTGTATGTCTTACTTTGTTTTGATCAATATGTTTTAAGAGTGTGTATATTGGCTAATGATGGACTTCTTTTCCTGTACAGCATGGTGGAAGATGTTTTAAAATTTTGCACTTTTCTAGGATTTGCAAGTTTGTAACCTGAAAATTTTTAACATGCACACTTTTGTATATAATTAGCATTGTATATATTTAACATGAGTCTGAAGCAAATAAAAGTAATTGAATGCATAACTTCTCCTTTTATTAATAGCACAAAAATTAAACTAAGTGTGGGAGTACACTGAATGAACAATTCTTTAATTTAGCAGGTAAAAGTAGGCAGTGGGAACAGCTGACTCAGTGTCCTGTCTTAATTGTATTAAGGCAACTTTTGTTTTTTGGTGAGGAAGGTATCAAAGTGGATATGTGAATGTACAGGCCCCTTCAAGCTTTGAATAGCTATGATTAGCCAAGTACTGCAATAAAAAGTGTCTTTTTGCTGGGAAGGAGATGTCTGAAACATGCATCGGGGTGAGGGTAAGAGCCCACTAATGCATATTTATCTTTATTTATATAATGCATATTTATCTTTATTTATAAAGCTGAGGTTCACCACCCACCCTGGGACTATAAGCATCTTTCCTTTGTCCTCACTGTCTTCCCCATATAGTAACTTTTCCTGCAGAATACGGAAGGCTACGGATTCAGGAGATTGCTGTCAGTCAGGAGGAAACTGAAATCTGTTCCAGGCTCATGTTCAGTTGGTTTCTTACCCCTGCAAACAAGACAAACCATGCTGTGAGCTTTAATGTGAGGTGGGACTACTCTGTTTATATCTGTTACTAAGGGATGGATCAAGGTACCCTTACTCTGTACAAGCAGATTTTTGACTCCCTTTTTTGCCTGTATCATGTAACATGCATTTTAGATAAAGTCCATCTAATTCTAGATGAATTCCCTTGTTCTGGAGTTCAGTGCATTAGGGCCAAACTGGTATTTCCCTGGCTCTCAGTAAAGGAGCTGACAACTGGGGCTCTTTCTGTGAAAGGTAACTAGAATTTGGAAACATAAGCAGCAACGGATGGAATGCCAAAGCATGCACTGGATAAGCCATCCTTTAAAGTGCTGTCATACTGGTGGCTCCTTTGGAGCATTAAACAATACTCACATTTTCCCCAAAGAGAAATGGAACCAAGGGATTAAGTGACTTCTGATGTGGGAGGCAGGCAGCAGGTGCCAGGAGTCTAATAGAAGCCTCTCTTCCTTTCTGTCTGAAGGATATAATTTCAAGTGAAGCATTTACCTCAAAAACAGACGTGCTCCTGTCACTCCTTGCAGCGTGGCTTTATCTCCTTCCACTAACAGCATCGTACCTTCCCGCAAGCCCTGGTGGAGGTGGAAACATTTCAAGTGATTTTCAAGCTATGTGAAAGGGTAGAATGCTTGTCACAAGCAGGCCAGTCTTAATGCCACCATGACTACAGACTAAACCTTGCTTACCTAACAAAGAGATAAAGACAAAATTGGGTGAGTTATCTTGTTTTAGAACTTGACTTTCTTGTTTATTTCAGTTTTCACTCTTCAAGGAGAAACTATTAAGGTGGTGAGGAAACTGTTTTTTCCCACAGTTATTCTTAGATCCAGTTTGGGCTGAGCAATAATCAGCTGGGTTTGTTAGTGCACAAACTTTATACTACAAGATCAAACACAGGGACAGGAAACAGAGGTCCTACTTTCCAGACAGACATAATTAAATTACATACACTACTGAATGTGCAAATTCACAAACTGTATTACAGAGATTCAAGTTAAGAATAGCTGCAAAAAGATTAAGGGGAGTTTTGTACCATCTGCATGCACACCATCCCCAATACACAGTATATGGTGGCCGGTGCCTGAGAAGATCAAAGCTGCCTAAAATGGTGTTGAGCAACACTAACAGGAGTATACATTTTGTTGGCCCTAACCCATTTTCTACAATGAGTAATATCCAAGGCTGAAGCTCTTAGCAAGAATACTACTAGCATTCCAAGCCATGGTTCTGTAATCTTGACAGTTGGGGAACCCACACTGAGAGCTAGCATGAATGCATTTAAAATGTTATGCTACAGCCTCCTGATGGGGAACTGCTACTCACCAGAACTGGAGGGGTGTTTGGTTCTTCGTGATACTGATGGATTCTTTCCTCTCTTGTCTCCTGCAATAATGAGCCTAGATTTAACTACCCAGACCGTAAGGTAGGACTTGGAGCTATTCAGGCAACATGACAAACAATTTCGTAACACTAAACAAAGCAGACACTTCCCTTCAATAGGGAAGAATAGGATGGCAGGATTGACTCTAAATATATATGTATTTTACCCTTCATCACTAGCAGCAATTTACTGCAAATTGATCAAACAGAACTCACACAATCCCAACCCAGAAAAGCCTTAAAACTTCTACTCAATTCATCCATGCTCTTTTTTTAATTTGTACTATCTTTGTGTGCAGGAAGGTGGTAGAAGCAAATGCCTGAGGTGCCACCTTTGTGAAATAGAGTAGTGAATCATGGATTTTCAGTAATTTAAGTATTTGCTTGTTTGTCTTCAAGTAGGTATTACACTGAAGGATTTCCTTTTGTGAACAGCTCTGTCATGTTTCCTAAGCTTTACTGTTGAACTGAGCAACAGTAAAGAAAAACATAGGAACACAGCAGGGACTTGGTACAGCACAGAGCTTCCAGCCTCCTCTGAGAGAAAAAGCAGAAGTTATTTATAGGGAAAGGACTGCCTCCTTATCTGGTGACAAGCTGATTAAATGAATACCTACAACTTCACCTAAATTCTGGAAGCACACCCATATCCACCGTTCCTCATTGTTCCCTAATTCTTATTACTTCCTCTAACCATGGAATTTTGATTACAAGGAGGAAAGTATTTAGTTGTTAAAAGATGCACCACACAGATGGTTCCCAGAAATAGCTGACATGCTATTCAAGAAGGAGCTCCTCCCCACTGTATGGAAATGTGTCTTTATGCTTGATGGCTGAAGTGTTTTTCTTTCAGCTATACTAGTGCATGTGCTTGCTCAGTACTGGACGCTGCAGGCTGTGCTCCCTGCAAGGACACCAGTGCACAGGTATCTTCTTCCACAACATCTCTATGAATCTCAAGATCTCCCTGTTCTGGTAATTTTTTCTGACCTTCAGATATTTAAGCCTCTTCATCTATGTTTAAGTTAGGTCTTCCCAAGCAGCAGTAAGACAGAACTTCCAGAACTACAGTGCTTTGTATCTTAAAATTTTAGGTTTATATTTTTTTTAATTTTAAAGTCCTACATTCCATGCCAGGTATCAAGCGTTTCAACAGTATTTCAGACATTGCAGAGCTTCTGTTTGTGAAAAACACTTTGTTCAGTAATACTGTTGCCAACTCCTCTTCCCAAGCAAAGTTAAGTTTTAGGAAGAAACAAAGTGTTACTGCCTTCTTTGATATTTGCAGTTTTTCTGAGGAGCAGCTGTTTGACATATTATAGCTTTGTAAGGTCTCAAAAAATCACACTATTTTTATTCCTTCACACCCTGGTTACTGTGTTAGTTTTGGTGTGCTTTACTTACACCCATGTGAGTTCTTTTAACATCTGGGTCCAGGTAGTGGGGGTTAATATTAAAAGGAACTAATCCTAGAGCCTTCAGGGAAGGTGGATAAACAATTGGCATGTCATTGGTGGTATTGATGCTGATGGTAGCAACATTGGTTCCTGCACTGGATCCCATGTAAGGAATCCCATCCTGAAAGACAAAAGCAATGATCAGTCTGCAGTATCAAAACTAGGAACTCAATTTTATAGCATCTTCTATTAATCTCAGAGACCCATCATTCAGATCAGATACAGTCCTTCCAGCTCATCTCACTGCTAACTTTACAGGTGAAAAGCAGAACAAAAATTCACGTTCTGAGGTGATCACTAGCTTCTCTGTGTCAGAGAACTAACTGCTGCCTGCCTTGTACTCACAACTCTGTGACGTCCCAAGAGAGAACTTACTAGGCTGTCAGCGCATGTTGGACTTGGCTATTAGGAGGAGAGACTTGCCTCTATTGCAGTTACAGGAAATATCTGAACTGACTTTTAACTAGCTTCTGAAGAGATGAGACCATTGGAAGCTCAGTGCAATGTTGTCACAGCATAAACTTACCAGTACCATGACCAGTTTAGTACTGGGTGCTATGCTGTACATAGAAGAATACCATACAAATATGCAAGTATACAGGTAATGCTGAACAATTTGTAAAAACATAGCTGTCTTGAGACAACTGGTGGTAATATAATCAAGCAGTTATCCAGACTTAACTGGTATTTGGACATTTTCTGGCTTTCATTCCCACAACAGACATATTAAGATAAGCCTAGCTAACCTTTATTCTTGACAGCTGGCTTTACTGTGGCTTGTATACATCTGCATAAAGTCATTTGCAATTCCACATTGCTAAGGAACACCTTGCCTCTGTTCTCTTCTAGAGATGGTGTATCTTTGTTGTGCCTTATGAGATTCACCAGCTAGACTGGTGCTGCTGACCAGAGGGGCTTAATGGCATTCACACCTCTCAGTTCCAAAGAGATACAAAAATTATGTGATTTTCAACATCAACAGGACACTGTCTAAAGGCACATATGGATACAATTTTATCACCAGTTTATTAGTAGACAACCTGCAACATGAACACATCTATATCAAGAACATATGAAGTGGGAATCTCAAGCTGAAAAACAGGGTTTCTGGATATAGGTTAAATCCTGCACTAGTCTTTTGACTGGTATTTTGAGGGATTTACTTCTAGGATTCTATGTAGCATTGAACATCCCAAAGTCTTGCAATCCAGCATCTAGAAAACTGCTCTAGGAAGAGAGACTGCTGACCTTAAGTCTTTTCAATGACTCAATGACAGCCTTATTTGGCCATGGTTTTCAGTTCACCAGTTTGTTTGAGATGGCTCAACATTTTTAATAGAGACAAAAATGCAAAATCAGCTTGGATTTGTCTGAACAAAAGTTTGTGCATGAGATCCTGCCATTCAGACTTGGCCAGAATCTGTAGTTTTACCTCAAGCACTCTCTTCCTGATCTCATGTATCAGACTGTTGTCATAAAGAGCTTTCAGGAGACGGAATGTGTTCCCACCTCCTGCAGAAAGAAAGTTCAGCTTATTTAACATGCTTTCACCATCAGTTTTAATTGAAGCCTTTACAAACTTGGCAGGCACAATGAGTTCTATGCTCTATTCAGGGCAGTATCCTCTTTGAGAAGCAGTAAAACCAGAAGCTTCAGAAGAATGGGCACTGGGCAGGCCATGGGCATGCCCTGAATCATCCTTGTAAGGCTGCCACTGTTTGACAGTGATCTCTCTTCCAATACCCAGGGCCATGGTATGAGGACTAGAACTTTTTGGGCTTGCTGAAGTGATGATACAGCTGTTACAATAATTTTTTTACACTGAGGTACTGTTCAAAATAATAATTTGAAATTTACTGGAGATGAAGTTCTATTAATAAATCTACTTCCCAACCCACCACTAAATTTAGGGTCTTAGGGCCCCGAAGTACTGTCCTTTGTAGTTTCTAATTACTAGGCCTAACTGCTTAATTGTTGATATTCAGTGCCACCCACCTCTGAGCAGTGCCCTATATAAAACTTACTGGGGAGCAAGAAGTAAAACTTACCAATAAATATTGCTTCAGATTTCCTTACAGCTTCCACTGGATCACAAGATTCATGAATGCTGTCCAGCCCATAACCTTAAATGAAAAAGTATTTACCTTTGCCACGTCAGTTTGGTGGAAGAATGTGAAATGTTCAATCCCTCCCTACCCACCTCCTCCAACCCTGAGCCAAATGTCTCAACCAGGGAAATTTCAAAGAACTCTACAATGTAAAACAGTGTTACATCCTACATTAGTGCAGGGCTTCAGCATCCAGCTGTACAAAACGAAATGCTTGTTTTGTGGATATATGCACTCAGTATGTAGGAGCAGAGCATTTCACTCAGCAGGTGCAGGCCAAGGCACAATATCCTGCTGAGCATTACCAGGTAACTAGAAAATAAGGAAAAAGCCATTGGTCCTCAGCTTGGCTGTGCAGGATGTGTTAGTTCTAGCACTGTTTGTGCAAATACCTGATCTGAATATTTTTTCTGTTAAAATGTCTATCTTTGATAGATTGGCCTTGCTGGGGTTCACTGAGTACAGGAACTGTCAAGAGAGACAGAAGAACATGGGCATTTGCTGATTGCTGATAGCAGCAATCTTCCTGCAAGTCAAGGAGCAAAGTGTGCTGCCCAGGGAAGTGAGTACTGATTATTACTACACTAACAGGTCCAAAGTTACCCTCAACAGTGATAGATACTAGGTGGAGGTCTTGCTGTAGGCTGCTCTGCAGAGATCTTTGCTCCAAGCAAAGTTCAGCTGCTGTCCATCATGGAACTATCTGGCTCCTTGATGTGCTTTCAGTAATGGTCTTCACTTAACATCAGTGGTTTCACGGCTTGAGCAGAGTTTTAAGATATATGGGAAGAACTGTTCCCTCATGTGATTAAGAAGGATAAAAAGATGCCACTTCATAGTTAGGGATAAAATCTTCCTCCCTGGAGTAGGCAGAAGTGTTTGCAGAAGGATTTCTTCTGGAGCCTCTAAAACATCTCCTTCCAGGCACAAGTCCTGCTGCTCGCTGCCCTTGCTGCCCGTACAGCAGCAGCCCAGCCCAGCCCAGCCCGTGCGCACCGCGAGCTCAGCGCTGTGCCCGGTTGTGCCCCCGCCGAGCGGAGAGGCTGCGGCGCTGCCGGCCCGGGGCGCTCCGTGCCCGCACCCTGCTCCCCGTGCCCGGTGCCGGCCCGGCACAGCCGGCGTGGCCGCAGAGCCGGGCCGGCCTTACCCAGGCTTTCAAACTTCTCCCTGGCCGTGCGGGCGTAGGCGTCGCGGTCGTGCAGGGCGTAGGGGATGAACAGCACCCGCTTCACCTTCCTGGCAGAAGAGAGGGGAGAGAGCGGTCGGCGCGGCGGCGGCGAGGCCGGGCGCGCTCCCGCAGCCCTGCACGGCGCTTACTGCCCGAGGAAGCTCTGGATCTGCTGCTGGCAGTGGCCCAGGTACCCCCCTCCGTGCAGGGTGGAGTTGGAGATGAGCAGCAGGCGCCGCGGGCCCCCCATGCCGAGCCGAGCCGAGCCGAGCCGTGCTCCCAGCCCAGCCCAGCCCAGCCCAGCCCGGTCCGCCCCTTCCTGCCCCGCCGGCGGCCCCGGGGTGGGGCCGAGCCGCCGCCGCTCCTCCGCCCCGGCCTGGCCATGCTGGACTTCGCCATCTTCGCCGTCACTTTCCTGCTCATCCTCGTGGGCGCCGTGCTCTACCTGTACCCGGTAATGCTGCCGGCGATGGGGCGGGGGACGCTCGGCCCGGCCCGGCCCAGCACGGCTCCCGCAGCAGGCGGGCTGATGGCCAGCGGCCGCGGGGCCGAGGCAGCCCCGGGCCCGTCCCACGGCCCCTGGGCTCGGGCGGGGCCCCCCGCCCGGGCCGTGCCCGGGGGCCCGGGCGGGACGTGGCAGAGGCCTGCGGGAGAAGCTGTCGGGCAGGGCGTTCCCGGACAGCGCACCCCCGGCACTCCTCCTGATTTACGTGCTCCGGGAGTGCATCCCGCTTCCCAAAGGCGCGATCTTGCCTTGCATTTTTGCAGGCCTCTGGGACGAATCTATGTGTAATCCTGCATTGCAAACGTGACCCTTTAAATCTTTACGCAGACATCTTTCATCTAACCAAATGAATAATCCTGGGTTAGCCAGTGGCACCAGGCACACACTTGAGGTTTATCGGCTTAACAGGTTTAAAGCCTGCAGATGTAGCATATCCAGCTTCTATGTCATGTTTGTAAGTAGTGTAGTAGTATTGGTGTGGAAAATTCGTCTCTTGTGCTGGAAAGCTGTGGGACCTGTATAAAATCTGAAGCTCCTGTAGATTGATGCATTTCCTTTTCCTCTAGGCATCTAGGCAAGCATCAGGTATCCCTGGGCTGGCTCCAACTGATGAAAAGTAAGTGGTTTCTGTCTCCACACAGATGAAGTTCAGCATTGGCAGAGGATGCTATTCATGACCAGAGATCCTCTGTGTTTCTCAGGGATGGCAACCTGCCAGATATCATTGTCAGCAGCAGTTTACATGAGTTTCTTGTGAACCTTCATGAGAAATATGGGCCACTGGTCTCCTTCTGGTTTGGAAGACGTCTTGTTGTAAGCCTCGGCTCCATTGATCTCCTGAAACAACATGTTAACCCCAACCGGTTGTGTAAGTCTGTTACTTTGTCTTTGAGTCCATTTGTTCTGGCCTCACCGGGCATCAAAGGAAGGGTGTCAGAGGAACTTGGGGTTTCATTCTACTTTTAAAGAAAATGAGACTTTGTAGCTGAATGGTGGTTCAGGTATGACTTTTGTCCTGCTTACTGGACTTGAGTATCAGTGACCAAGGGTTACTGCTGTCCAGTGGCCGTCAAGAAATCAGTATGCTTGTGTCTTTTACCATCTCTCTACAGGCAAATGTTCAGGGAAAGCATTATACTCATTAGTCACTTGATAGAGCATGGTGAACATCCTGTAGCTACTTGGCATACATTTTAAAAGCAGTTTGAAACACAGTTTAGGAGGGTAAACTTTGCTAAATTAAGTCTGAAAACAGCTCTTCTAGTTTGTGATAACTGCCTTGTATGGTTCAGCATAGAGGTTTTCTAAACTATTGTTTGGAGAAGTTCTTTACCTTTCATGTTTCTTTTGGTGTGTAGAATTTTGTGGTGAAAACCTTTAATGGTCTTTTAGTCTTGGAAGTGGCTGGTGGTGCTGGTAGCTGAGTTGACCGTCTTAGTCATGGGAGAGTATTTTAATTTACGGCCTAAGCCTCTTAGATGGGCATTTTGCTTCCTGAGGTTATCACACTCAGTAAGTTAACTCAGTTGATGTTTGGGTTTAATCTCTTGCTTTCCCAGTTTTCATCTTACAAGGTTGACTGAGGTGCTGGGTGCACACCTCTGACCTGATCCTGTAGGCTGTCTTTAGGCACAGGCAGATAGCTCACTTTATGCTGGGGTCATGAGGGGTAAGCTTCATGTACAGTTGCTTGACAGAATAAAAAAGAAAAGAAATTGTGACAATCTGGGAAAGGAGTGGGAGTTAACAAGGATCAGCAAGACACAGTGGATAATGATGACACTCCAGAAGGTGGAAAACCACCCTGAAAGATCTGAATGCTCAGAAGTGTGTTTGGGGAAAATTAAGCAGTCACTTTCTCAGAGCTCAAAGAAGTGGTGACAGGCCCCTGTGCAGGCAAGTTCTCAGAAATTTGGGAGGATCTGCATATCAGAGAAAGAGAAATACAGTGCCTGGACTTCAGTACAGGAAATCAGGTGACCCAGGCAGATATAGACTAGCCTGGTATCTTGCTATGGCAAGGGCTAAACATATATTTTTAAGGATGGGGGATAAATGGGAAATGTATGTTGTACTTAGATAATTAGATTTTTAGACAAGGAAAGTGATAGAACTATGTTTATGTCAGGGATTCAGTTCAGAAGTTGCTTGAATACTGATAAATACTGGTACTTGAAGGGGGGGATCAAGGCTGGATTGTCTTGGAAAAGTGAGATGCAGTGTTGGGGACATGAAATACTCCATCTTATGTTAGTGTCCTACCCTAATGACATTATTCTGGAGCCCTTTGTCAGCACGGGGCAGCAGATTGAGATAGATATCCCTGAGGGCTGGGATAGCAGGAACAGGAACAAGAGGAGAAAAAGCTGGCTGCATGAATTGCCTGTGGGATGACATGGCCATGGGAGAAAAAAGGATACATTGAGTCATAGATTTTCTGAAAAGAGAGGACTTCTGCACAAAATGAGTCAGACCTGGAGTCCTGTGTGTGGCTCTGACCTCTATACTCTGGCATGATTTTGAATAAAGCAAGTGAAAATAAAGGCTGCCAGTGCTCTCAGAGAAGAGGAGAGCCTGTCATGCAGGAGAAGCCAGGGAAGGTGTGTCAGCCCAGATGAAGAAAGAACTTAGGAGAAGATCTCATAAAGACAACAAACCTGAGAAGGAGGGTTCTTTCGATCTCAGAGCTGGAAGAGCAGCAATATTAGTTGTATCACTGCTTTGCTTTTAGCACTGATGCTTGCCAGAAGTGCTCAAACTATATTAGAGGTGAGGAATCTTACAGGTATTTTCTGAAGCATTGAGGTTTAAACAATAGTAGCTGAGTGGCTGTAGCAAAGCTCTTCCTGTACCCTTTCTTGGTGAGTGGGAATAGGGGTTGTAGTAGGTCTCAGCCACAAACTGGCTCTGGGCAGCTTGAAGTTTTATTGGAGGTGTGTTTTTGCCCGTATCTCTTCTGTGCTGTGGGACAGGAGACAGCCCACAGTGAACTGCATTATATCCAGCTCCTGACTCTTCAGCCTCACTTGAAAACCCATGCCATGTGACTCTTCCTCAGTCATCTGGAGTGCCTGAGGCCACAATCCATCTTCATTGATACCTGACATTTGGTTTCCAAGGCTGAGATACAGGATTTGGCTCCAAGTATCATACAGAGGTTCCTCTCATCTCATATGTGTGTCATAGGTATGGCCAAACTTTTTGGAGACTGAGAGAGAGGTGCAGGTAATGCATTTCTCATCAAAGCCTTGAAGCTGGACTAATTGGGTTCATAGTTATAAACATTTCCAATGCCAGCATACTCTTTTTCGTTAGGCTTCAAGCAGTGTTTGAAATTGGTATGTTTTCATGGCCTCTTAAAGCTTGGTTGAGAATAATTTGCAAGAATTCAAAGGAAGTAAAACTTTGCAGCTGGTACTCGTGATTCCCCTGAATGGCTCTGGGGAAGCAGTTTGGGCCTACAAATGATGTGGATGTGAAGAGGGTGGAACTAATGCAGGATTGCCAGGAGCAGGGGGTTCAGAGAGCAACTCGAATGCTTTGGAGAGCATCTGAGTTGATGATGCGTTTTGTTGGGGCAATGGCCCTGAAGCACATGGAATGCTGGAGATGGAGCTATGGGTCCCAGCCTGTTTAAACAGGACTTCATTGCTGTTCTGTGAGCATTTTACTGTGCAGGTTCAGATGTGCTTTCTATCTCTGATGTTCAGTTCTGCTCGACTTCAGTTAGATCTTTTCTCTATATTTACTTGCAATGGTGTCAGGTTTTTGGGATGGGGAGATTTCCATGTAAGTGAAAAGGACAGTTGAAATTTTGCTATGTGTTACTAGGAGAGATGAAAATGTAACCCTGGAGATGTTTTCAAGACAAGGACAAAGGATGAAGTCTGTGCAAGTGCTGGCAGAGCAGAGCTCTCTCCAGAGGCAGTTCATGCCTTGTGGAGTCACTAGCCTCCCACAGCTGTGCAGAAATAGTCCCTTCCCAAACAGCACGAGGCAGAGCCAGTCCTCAGCAAAAGGACAGCCTGGGCTCTGCAGCCCTGAGTGCACAACAGTGAGTGTGTATTGGTGGTGTGGGATTGTCAGTTTAGTCTAGGGACATTGGGAGAAAAAAACCCAGAGCCCATGGCTAATCCAGCCAATTTCTTTCATGTGCAGCAGGAAAACTTTGCAGTTTCAGCAGGTGTTGTTGCTTCTAAGCATCCTCCAGCCTCTCTAGATGCCTTTGCTTGCTGGATTTTCTGTGTGGGCTTTACCACCTGCCATGTGTCTTCCTGGCTGCCCAGTATTGTGCCTGGCTGTGCCAGTGCCAGTCAGCAGGGATCTGTGGCATGAATAGCAGCTCCATGACAAAGTACCTTGGAGGAGGAATTGTCAGCAGCAGCTAGAGGCACATAACAGCCCGCGCCACGTGGAGAGCCGCAGGTACCATCTGCTCTGCCAAAAGACACATGCTCATGCTCCTTGTCATTCAAAGTGGGAAAGAGGGTGAGATGCAGAGCTTAAAAACATTGGAAGGGAAAAGATGTGAGAGAAAAACATTTGGGAAAGATTACCATATTCATGCCTCTGGCCTCCTTAGCTGCTTTTATGTCTTTAGGTAGTAAGTCCTCTGCAGGTGGGAGTTTTCTTCTAAGTTTGCCTGGTAGTGTAATGAGGCCCCAGTCTCTGTGGGGAATCCTAGATACATCCACAGCTGGTAAAGTCATATGTGTCTAGCCCAGCCTTGATGTTTTCTGATGCCTCAGAGGTTTCACTCTCCATCTGGGAGAAATAATAGACTGTGATAAACAGTGACAATATCCTTCTTGATAACCCTGATTGATGCTTCTAAATAGTTCCTTAAAGACTCTGCCAGTTCCACAAGACATGCTAAAAAGTTTACAGAAAGGGAAAAACATATGCCATGCTGTATTGCACATTTTTGCATTGACATCTAATATCCTTCAGCAAATTTATTAAGTAGAGGACCTTGGTGGTGAAATTCAGAGTTAAAAATTTCACTGAAATGAGTCATGGATAGGGAAATGATGTGGTTTTGTCTAGTTTGTACACTGATGCAAGTGTCTATGTGGAAGGATCAAAGATGGGAAAAAAGTGATTAGCAGTATAAAGCTTTCTGTAGCTTAGTGGGATGTAGTTTTCTGTAAGAGCTTCAGAGCTTTAGTGCTGGAGGCAGCCCTGGCAGACAGGTAGGTGCTAGTTTGGGAAGAGCTCCTCAGCAGGGAACTCAGTGCACACAAGGGAAATCATACAGGAGCAGTAGGGTGTCAAACAAGGTTTGCTGGGTCTGTGATGCAAGGGAAGGAGTGCCAAGAGCAACCTCTGGCTAAGTCTGTCGTGTGAGCTAGTATGTCCTGAGTGCATAGCCACATCCAAGGCAGGAGGGCACACCAGATGTGAAGGGAAATGTGCTAAAGAGACTGCAGGTCAGGCTGGAAGACAAGGGCAAGGACCATGCCACATTCACTCTTGTCACCAAATCAGTGGCACAACCAGGTGGGAACTGGCAAATGGGGAGCAAGCTGTGGAGGTGTTGTTACTAAAGAGTTGCTTGGTAGAGCCAGCAGACAAACTCTGTAGGCAGAGCTGATGACAGGGGGCAGTCAGCCCCAGAAGAAATACTTTTTGAGGTACCAGCCCACACTGAGCAAGAGAAACTTGACACCCCAAAGAGTCGTAGGGGAAGGAGCAACACCTTGTTCTCTGCCCAGAAGTGGCAGCACCCAATTAAAGAGGCTGCTGTTTTTGTGACTTTTGAATGGTGTTTCCTCTGTTTGATTTCAGTGGATCCCTTTGAGACAATGCTGAAATCCCTCTTAAGGTACCAGTCCAGCCTGAATGGGGATACAGGAGAGAGCCACATGAGGAGAAAACTGTATGAGAACGGTGTGACCAAGTCCTTGCAAAGTAACTTTGCTCTCATCCAGAAGGTAACTGCCTTTGTACAGCAGAGAAACCCTCTGTGGCTCACAGAGGAAGGTTTAGTGAGAATGATCACTAGGATAAAGGACCTGCACTCAGTGCTGGAGTTATAAGTATCTGAGATAGCAAACAGCCTCTGCCTTTCATGCTGTGAATATTGGTGTTCTCTTAGCTCCAGTGGGCTGGGGGAAGGGCTGAGCTTGCTTAATTTTCATGCCAAGATACCAGATGCAGGTAAAGATACTGGAGCACCTGGATTCCAGATACATTTCCCAGGACAGGAAGATGGAGATCCAGCTTTTGGGGCCACAAAGAAGTGATGTTGATTTAGTCCAGCAGCCAGAATATGATCTCTTTTCCTGTTCTGGAGCTGTCAGTATTAAAGGGTTTAAGGCTTCTTTGTGACAGAGGGAACAAGAGAGGAGGGTAGGGTTGCCTTGTTGGGGGAGAGCCTTAAAAAAGAAGCGGAAGGCTAGAGGCTAAAATGTTATTGTTTAACAATGGAAAGAAACCTGGAAAGAGTTTAGCATTATTCCATAGCCATGAAAGTGTGGTCTGCCTTAGGAAGTAGGTGGGAATGTGTCCAGGGTGTGTTTGGTAAATAGACTGCTGGTGTTACTGCTAACTAATGGTTCATTCCCTCTCAAGCTGTCAGAAGAGCTGCTGGCCAAATGGCTGTCTCTCCCTGAGGCACAACATGTGCCACTCTGCCAGCACATGCTGGGCTTTGCCATGAAGTCTGTCACACAGACAGCTATGGGCAGCAGCTTTGAAGATGACCGGGAAGTCATCCGATTCCGCAGGCACCATGATGCAGTAAGTGTCTCAAAGAGCCAGGAAATCTATTAAATTTTTCCAAACTAAAACCACAGAGCTTGTATCTGTACAGTTTGGTACAAGCTACTGCTGAGACTTTAAAGTACGAGTTTGAGGACTCTGCCTCACTTATCCCAAGCTGAAACTGTTAGAAAGATCCTACTGCTGATCCTGCTGTCATTAGTCTGAGGTGTTTCTGAAGGATCCATGAGGATCAGGAACCCAGATCCAATGGCAATTGGGAGATCTTTGGTACCTAAGTCAGTTAAACTCTCTTGGGACTACTAGTGGAACTTCTCCTTTTCAGAGATCTTCTGAAGGCTCTTGTGACACTGTGGAGAAAGAATAATCTGAGGAGATCTCAAGCTGTATCCATATGTGGGGATGTTAAATATGCTGGTGATAGGGTGGGAAAGAAACAGTTCCATCTCCCATTTAAGATTCCCATATCTTTTTCCCTACATTTTTAATTACAGTTGTTTCATTTCAGCTTAATTCCAGCTATCACAGATGTAGTGTCCTAAAGAGAAGACCAGTTCCATATTAACAAGAAGTCTTAATTTTATTTGGTGTTTTCATTTTCCTGAGTAGGGAAGAATAGAATAGTTCCAGCAGTCTCAGCCTATGATAAGTGATGGTGCTGTTCTCTCTGTCTTTCTTGCAGATCTGGTCAGAGATTGGAAAAGGTTTCTTGGATGGGTCTCTTGACAAAAACATGACTAGGAAGAAGCACTATGAAGATGGTAGGTTTCTCCCAAAATTACAGTTTTCCTCCCACTCTGATTAACACTTAGGAGTTAGCTAGCATGTGAAAGCACTTCATTTGCCCAGTTGTCTTGGCTTTTCTTCAGAGTTGCTCATCATACCATAAGCTACCAGATACGTTGTACTTACTGTCACATTAGATCATTGTTTCAGAGTTGAGTAGCAAGCTGCCTTTATGGAAGAAGTTGTAGGACTAGAACTCTAGTTCCAGGTCTTGTTCTGGGGTCTGTCCAGTCTGGAGAATGATAGAGGGGAAGAATCAGGGTATGCTTCCTCCCTTCCTGTTCTGTTCCCTAGTGTCCAATTTTGACCTCTCTTGGAGGCAAGCAGCTGTGCTAGGTGGAAACAGATGGAGCCCCTGGATTTGGCCTGTGTGGGCATTCAAATGATGCACCATCTGGGGCCTGTACTGCCAGACAGTCACTCACAGGCTGGAAGACACCAGTACAGAGGTGCTGCTTTGTTTGATACACCATCAGATAGCCTCTGATGTGCTCTTACAAGATAACATGATTTTTAGGTCTGTTACAGTGGTACTTCTGTTTCTCATATATTTTATAGTAAGTTATTTTAATTTTAGGTTGTCTTACCTTTTTTGTTCTTAATGGTTAAACCATTTCAGTATTGATAGATAAGATGCTAAATTAAAGTAGATTGTATCTGGAACTAAAGTTTTGCTTGTAAATCCTCCAAACCCAGTGTTTCCTTCTTCATACTTCTGGTTCTGTGGGTTTCAGAGCCTGAGGACAACTTCTGCCCCATTGAAATGGGTTCCTCCCTTGGTCATTCTTCCTGAGTTGTAGTATGATGCATGAGGACACAGTTTCACAAACTCCAGATAGTGAGCCTTGGTGTTTGAGTGTTACTGGCCTTCCTATGCAGAGGAGAGGAAGGAAGGTAATTCTAAGACGAAGGAACTGAACTGGGCCTTGATAAATGGAGTTTCAGACTCAAATTCTGCTCCATGTTTCTTAGATAGTCCTCAGTAGGTCATTTAAACCAGACAGGCAATGGTCCCGACTCCCCCTGGTTCCCACAGCAGTCACCAGGAGTTAGGCACTCACATATCTTCAGATATGTGGACTGTGTGCCAAAATCCTCCCACATTTTCCCCCATTCCTCTCTCTGTCTCTGCAAACTCTTTCTTTAGCACAGAGCCATCCTCTTGCACTGTGCATGTAGAACTCCTGGCCAAAGGGGCTCCATCAGTCCTGGTGCTGTAGTAATTGTGACTCTGCAGGTCGTGTCACCAGAGTTATGTGGCTCATACATGCTTTTGTGGGGGCTGATTAAATACATTCTCTGATGGTTCAACAGTGTTGTCTTCCCTGTATGTGATTTCACCTCACAGAGTACACCTTGCTTATACCTGTAAGGATGGCTTTTTATGGCAACCTGTGTTATTTGGTTCCTGCATTTTCAGCTAAATTTGGGATACTGCCTTACAAATTGACAGTTACATGTAACAGAGGGTGCTTCTGTAAGTGAGCCCAGCAGGGACAGCTGGTCTGGAAATCTGCTTGGGGAGATGGATTTGCTTCTCTGAAGCACCAGGATGACCAGGTTTTAAAATAAACATTTCTTTTTTCTTCCAAAGCTCTGGTGGAGATGGAATCCATCATAAGGAAGGTAACAAAGGAGCGCCGAGGCAGACCATTCAACAGGCATGTCTTTTTAGACACATTGCTGCAGGGGAGCCTGAGTGACCAGCAGGTCTGTGCAGCTGTTACCTCCTTACACAGTAATGGAGTTTTGCCAGATGGGCAATGCATTACATTGTAGCCTTATTAATATAAGTTTTTGCATCTTAGCTTAGATTCTTTGCAAAGCAGGGTTTCTGGTTCATTTTTTCCACTCCTGCATTGCTTGATTGCATTAGACTTTGGTAGATTTCCTTGCCGATGCTTCATAGCTATTTTTATAAACCAGAAGTATGTTAATACTAAGCATGTCTCGTGCAATTCCAGTGGAAGTTCTACAGAGAATTCAGTTTATGTCTTCTAGATGAATTTCCTGCTCTCTGCACTAAAGGGATTTAATGTGCTTGAGTGGAGAGTGTGCCACTTCTTTTTTCTCTTTACAGTCTTATGAACTTCATTCCCTGAAGTAGATTTTCTTTTCTAGATTCTGGAAGATACAATGATTTTCTCTTTGGCAGGATGTGTAATCACTGCTAACTGTAAGTAGAGTAACTGTAGGTAACTTCCCATCCTTACACTCAGCTGCCAAAAACTGTGTGTGATGACATGAGACTTACCCTAGGCTAATAAAAAATTGTATTAATCATTCATTCTCCTGAGCTACAGATGTACAGAAGAAGCTAATTTTTACATCAGACTGCTAACATAGCCTCACAGTTAGTGAGCTGAACCTAAGCTATATTTGACAACCTTTCCAGTCTTATGGTGAACCTTAGCATTTCTACCCATTGCTTTTTGTCTCCATTCTCAACCCCAGATAGCTGATGCTAAATTTGATGAAAAAACACTAAAATAAATAAGCTACAAAGATCATGTTGTAAAATAGTTTCAGGCACATAGGAAGAAAGTTAGAGTGCTAGCATCCTTCTGGGTGCTCTGAATTTCTAGAGGATAGGTGTGTTCCATGTATGGAGGACTTGCAAAGAAGCTACTCTGGGATTTTTGCAAGGATTACAAAAGAACCCCAAACAAATAAAAATACAAACTGAAGCTGTGTAAAATACCTTATGATAAAGGGATGATTATCTGGCCTTGTACCTCAGCCAATGTCTGGCCTTGTACCTCAGCCAATGGGGCTGGGACTCCAAAAAAAACCCTCCAGGATGCATCTAGGTGTTAAAGAATGGTGTAAGTAAATCAGATAACTATGGTAATACTCTCTCCAGAGAATATCCTCTCCAGGTACTCCAGGAAGACAGTAATTTTAAGGGACTTGAATCCACATGAATTCACAGAATCACAAAATATTCTGAGTTGGAAGGGACCCACAAGGATCATTAAGTCCAAGATTCTAGATAGTTCTCATGAACAGACATTTTTGAGAGCTAGAAACATTTCCTTGTAGCTTTAGGGAAACTGCATCCTACACACTTATTTCTTATGCAAGAAATTTTTCTCACTCTGCTAGTGAAGATAATCTCAAGTACCTCAAAAAATAGGTGGGGGAGGGACAAGTGCTTGCCAACATCTGCAGAGAGCTCCCTTCAGGAGCCCCAGGCACTGGCTGGCTGGAACAATTGCCCGAGATGTGCTACGGAAGACCCCCAAATAAGGGAATTTTCTAAAGCTTTGAACAAACCAGCCTTTCATTTGAATGGTTGGTGTAATAGCCCTGATTCCCCAGGGTTTGTTGGGCTGTATAGTCCCTTTGCCAGAGCTGTGGGCTTATGTGCTTTAGTCTCCTGCACAGCTCTCTACTCTTCCTGCTACTGAATACAGAATCAGCACAGCCTGCTGTGAACAGAGGTCACCTTTTTTTTAGGCCAAAAAGTAATGTTGAAAATACAGGAAGTAAGAACACTGAATGCCATTTGTAAAGGATTGAATTTTCTGGGTTTAGTCTTGTCTTGATTCTTTCCGCAGTGTGTACCTGGGCAGTCTATTTCCTGACAACCTCAGAAGAAGTTCAGCAGAATCTCTACAAGGAGATGGACCGTGTTCTGGGGAAGGGACCAATTACACATGAGAAAATTGAGCAGCTCAGGTGGGTCCTATAGAAGGAATGCAGAGGAAGGCTGTGTCACGTGGTGGGGACAGGCATTTCCTGTGGAGTCTGATGGCAAGCCTGCACTGGGCCAGGAGAAGGCATCCAAAAGCTACTTACTCCCTTTTCTTCTTTCTGGAAGTGATCAAACCACAGGATTACTTGCAACACAGAGACAATCTGCTGACACTCAAGACATAGGGACCAAGGTGTTTACTTGAGGGTGTCTGTAGGGAACCCTTTAGGTTCATCAGCAGAGGAAAAGCACAGAATCAGTGCCCTGGCTGCAAGGCCAAAATTTTTGCTCACTGTCTTGTTTGGTTTCTGTTCTGGTTTTCCAGAAGTAGTAGAAGTAATCAGTCATTTTCATGGTTGGATATAGAGATAT
The DNA here is from genome assembly GCA_013397375.1 of Toxostoma redivivum. Lineage (NCBI taxonomy): Eukaryota > Metazoa > Chordata > Aves > Passeriformes > Mimidae > Toxostoma > Toxostoma redivivum. The sequence goes on along the minus strand of VXBI01000139.1, from coordinate 304,092 downwards.
TTAGAGAGAAAGCATGGACCAGTCTTCTGTTCAAAGGGCCACAAGTAATGATGACTGGTCATCAGTGTGCCTTTATGTTTTCTGCATTTGTTGTGTTGGTGCAACCAGGTGCATTTTGTATTTGGACTAGTGTTAGGGTTTCAGTAAGGGAATATTGAGTGTGTGGTTTTCTTGCTGCTTCTTGTATGAGTGAGAGGTCCAGGAAAAGGGCTGGTGTGTTTATGCATTTTAGCAGATTTAGTTTGGTTTAAAATCTGAAAGAAGAGGGATTCCGTTAACCTTATGTGAAAGCTTATATTAATGAGATTTAATGCATCTTGCAAAGATGTTGGAACTCCTTGCCAGAAAAAAAAGCAGTGCCTCTAAATACAGCAGTTGATTCTGCTCTGCTTGCTGCCACAAGGATGTGGGCAGGCTTCTCTCTGGGAATGACACTAACCCAGGGTTGCTGGTTGCAGGTACTGTCGGCAAGTCCTGTGTGAGACAGTGCGGACAGCAAAGCTCACTCCCATTGCTGCACAGCTGCAGGAGCTGGAGGGCAGAGTCGACCAACATACTGTCCCCAAAGAGGTAGGGCAGTGCTGGGAGCACTAGGCCACTCTCCTTTCCTGTAGGGGAATTTACTGTTTCCTCTTCTTCCAGACAAGGGGTGAGGCAGGAAAACCATTTCTTCTGACAAGTGTTGAACCTGAGCAGGTGCTCTGTCATCTGAAAGTACAGTTTAGCTCAAAGTTTGCCTGCAGTTCCTCTGTGAGAGAGGCTTTGCAAATTCACGTTCTCTTGCTGAGCAGATTTGCTTCTGCTTCTGGGTCCACGAGGGATGAGTAAGCTTTTGAAGGGGCCTATGGGCTCAGTTATGCATAAAAGAGCATTGTTACAGGCTTCATCATATCACATCACTCATCATACCACCTTGCCTTCCAGAGAGTAAAGTAGTCCATACATACATCTCAGCAAGCATAGAGAAATGGGGACACACCCTCTGTAACCACCAACAATTGCAGCGTGATTCTTAGAAATTAAAATCCTAACATCTGGACATGGATTATGAAAATCTGTAGATGAATACTATGTAATTGTCTTTTTAATCCACCTAAATATGAGTAGTCTACAGAATAATCATCATCCAGTAGAGTTGTCAGGAGGTATCTTTAATTGTGCATTTCCTTCTGCATTGATGTGTTGTAATTCTCTTCGCAGACACTTGTGCTTTATGCTCTTGGTGTGATGCTGCAGGATAGCTCATCTTGGCCATCACCATACAAGTATGTATAATCGACTTTAATTGCAACTAATTCCTTTGCTTTGTTAAATTGGATCTTACAGCACAGCCTTCTGTGCTGCAGGGCCTGCCTTAAGCAGATTCTGGGGATGAAAGGGAGTCTGTAAGAAAATCAGTTTATGAAGATGTGGGTTTGTTTGTCTCCATGGGCATGGTTTTGGAACAATTTAAGTCAGGTTTTTCTGATGCTCCAGTCCGTGTATATGTGTATGTTAGGGTTTAGTAAAAACTTTTTTTGCATATACACAGAGCTTCCCTGGCTAGTGCTGATGACTTCTGTTAAAGGTTTTCTGTGAAACAGTGCCTTGAATGGCTTGGGAATCACTGCTTGTCATCATGAAACAATGCAAGGGAGGAAATGTCAGTCTGAAGTTGAGATTTTAGCATGAAGGGAAATGCTACCTCAATATTTAGGTCTGTCTGTGAAAACTGAAGTGGATCTAGGCCAGTGTTTTGGAGGTTAAAGAAAAAAATCGCTGTAGCTTCCTGTGGCCTCCAGGTGGCAAATACTAACCTGTATCTGATTTACTTCACTTGGACTGCAAAAAATGTGGGTCAGTTACTCTGAACAGACAGCTGAGATTTAGAAGAAAGAATAGAGCCTTTAGAACAGCACTTGTGCTCTCCTGCAATTGCACCTTTTAGAAGGGGGTCAGGCATTCATGCACTAGTCTAGGAGCACCTTGGCAGGGATTGCCTCCCAAGGTAGGTCACAACTGTGCTCAGGTTTGCTGAGGCCCCATGGGACCAACAGTGAGGACTGCTATGAGCATTGTATATTTGTTTCAGGAAGGCTGGGGTTGAAGTTTAGCTTGAGGTAGATGAAGATTTCCATGACAGAAGTAGAAGACCAGCTCTGTGTGATCCTTTCACCCACCTACTGTACAAAAACACTGTTTGCCCTCCCTGCTTTTCTTGCTAGGCAGCTGCATTTTCTCTCCTATTACAAAAACTGTAATTTTAGCTTCAGTTCAGGGGAAATGTAAGTTTGGTGCTGCTTTTCCTAAGGATCAGCATGCACATGCCCTTTCACCTTGTTAGAAGCAGAGCTTGGATGTTTAAGCAGGGAAATGAAGGCTTGAAGTATTTAACAGAAAGGTTTAAAAGAACAGTCTTCTGTCTATCAAATTTTGTGTTTGGAGGGGGGTTAATATTTAAGTTGAATGTTATTTTATTAGTTTCCCTTGTTTTAACTCATGCCATCCCTGTATAATAATTTTCTCACAGCCTCTACCATCCTAAAGCTGGAAACCACTTTTCTCACTTGAATGACTCACTGGCTTCCCTCCCCCAGCACATAGACATACACACACCAGCTGCTTGAAGAGAAGGGTGAGGGGCAAGGAGAAAAGGGAAATATTTTTGGAAGTGAAAAAGGAAGGGACTCAGAGGGGCAGAGGGAGAGAGACAAATGAGATTGTGTGTGCCCTGGAGAGGAATAGAGGGTAGGTAACAGCATCAGCTCAGCTGCGTGCTGCACATTAGCTCCAACCCTGTCTCATGCTACCTCAGTTTGTCAGCATTTTGACCAAGATGGGACACAGCTGACCAGCTGGGAACATTGATGGAATGGATGCATAATTGCCTTCATAGATTTGTGCAGAATGACCCAGAGAGAGCAAATTAATGAGATTCTCTATTTCATTTCCAGTTTTTTACTTGTGTGTGTGTGCATGTTTCTGGGGAAATGATGCTGTGCCTCTTCAGAAAACTGTAATATGTTTCATCTTTTATAGGTTTGACCCAGACAGATTCAATGAGGAACTAGCCATGAAAAATCTCTCCTTGTTGGGTTTCTCAGGAAGCCAGGAGTGCCCAGAGTTGAGGTGAGCATAGGGAAGGTCTCAGTGTCTGTGGCAGACAGGAGAGAAGGTGCTTCCAGCATCTTGGTGTTACTACTGGGACAACCTGTCCAAGCTGGCTGTCTTCCTTTGGCAAATTGACATCATAGCAAGGTTTTTATTTTTTTCTTCTGATTCTTCCCTCAGGTTTGCCTATATGGTGGCCACAGTTCTGCTGAGTGTCCTGGTAAGGAAACTGTATCTCCACCCAGTGAAAGGACAAGTCATGGAGGCAAAATATGAACTGGTAACCTCACCAAAGGAGGAAGCCTGGATAACAGTGTCCAAGAGAAGCTAAGAGCAAGCAAAACAAGGAGTTAAAAGTGCCAGCAGTGAAGTTCTGAGCAAGGGTCTTAACGAGAATCGTACTGGCACCATGTTTACTCAGCCAAGGAATTTTATATCCAGATTTTTTTACCTTCTATATTCTTAACCTCATGCCTATCTTGGGTACTTTCTATAATTCAACCAGTAGTCATATTAAAGTAGATTTAATCTATATGTCTTTTTTATATTTGCGTTTGGATTTCTGGCCAAACCTTTGCAAAGGAAGCAACAAAACTTTGCAGTGGTGTATGTATGAACTACGGGGTGTCAGCTAGTCAAAGACCAGAGCTCTGGTTAACCCAGTCTCTTTCCAATAGCAGCCAAAGCTGGGTAGGAGTGCCCCTCTTATCCAGTGGAATGCTTCTTCCTGAATCCTAGCTAAATAAGACCTTGGAGACACAAGGACAAAGCCTTTCTCTATATATAGGTATTTTTATTCAAAGTGTCTTTCCCTCCCTTGAGCTATATCTGTCAGGAAGAGCAGATATATCCTGTGAGAAGTATGTGTGAGTGTGAGAAAGAGAGAAAAAAAGTGGGGTGGGAATTGCACCACTAGTTCTCATGCTGTGTAATCTTGCTATGCTCTGGGGTTGCATGAAGAAGGATGACTGAGAAATGCTAGTAAACCAAGAGGCATAAATTTCGTTTGGCCCCTGATAAAACAGAGGCATCAGTAATAATATAATGAAATTAAATAAAACCACAGAACAAAGCCCCAAGAAAGGGAATCTCTATCCTGACAATTCTGAGGGCAGTGTCTAATCTAATCAACATCAGAAATTGACAGATGCTTGCAATTTATTCAGCACTGGCTCAGCTAAGACTGATCATGCAAATACTGGAGAGTGCTGATTTCATAGGGCTCTAGATTAATGTTGTACTTAATAACTTAAAAGCCTTTCAAAGAATCCTTTTCCTCCTCCAAAATGTGTGCTCGCCAAGAAGCACTGAATGTTACATGTTCACATGCTTTTTCCTGCTTCTTCCTTTATTTTTTGCCAGTCATAGGACGCCTCCATTCAGAGCCTCTCTGAATGCTTTGCAAGGCAGGAACCTCCTACCCCATCATCATCGAATTGGAGTAATTTTTTCTAATATATTTTTCTCTTTAGCTGATCTTTATAAATCTTTTCTCTGTGCACCTGACTTCTCTGTTAGATCCAGTTCCTAGCCCTCCTTCCCACCCAGCAGCTATGTGGTGGTAGGTGAGGGGTTTCTCAGCCTGCAGCTGTGTCTGCTCAAGCTGTACTGTGCACCAAGAGTGCCAAGAGTGTGTGCCTGCCATTAGAGCTATATTTTACTGCTTGTGCAGGCAGTACACCTAACTGCTAACTGCAGTTCTTATTTCTACAGATGTGGATATTTTCACCAGTACATTCCAGGTCAGGAAATCTGCTGCTCTTTTTGCTCTTGCCTGAGGTGTGCCAGCCTGAATGCAATCCTGTCAGCTCTTACAGGGTTAACAGCTGATGCTGTCCTCTGTGGGCACCAGACAAAGAAAATTCTGCTCTTGGGTTTAACATGTCAGCTCTGCTTTTGGTGGAGCTGTAGAGATTCAGATGCCCCCCAGTGTAGCTTCTGTTGGGGTAGAGTGATACAGAGATACTGGGCAGAAAAAGGAGAGTTGTGCAGTTCAGCTCCCTGTCTCTTGCATTGATTTTTATAATGAACTGCAAGAAAGCTCTTGCTAATCTGACCTCCACTTCACTAAAGGCTGGTCATGTCCCCAGATGGCAATTCATGTTAGGCTTTGCTTCACTGCTTATGCAAAAAGGCCTATTTTTCTTGAAGGTTGCAGATGTTTCCTAAACCTTCTGGATAAATCAGCATGGTAAAGAATTTCATATTGAAACATCCCAGGATGTGCAGAGGAGGCAAAATGAAGGCTAAGTTATCGCCTTCTTTGGAAAATATGGTAGGATTGTCCCTGCTAGGAACTGAACAAGGAATATAATTGGGTAATGAAGATCTACTTTAGGAGTGAAGTTTTCAAACACTAGAAAAGCTTCCCAAGTGTAATTGTCCAGATTTCTGTTACAGCATTTCTCTGCCTTGCTGGACGTGATCAAACTGCCTTGAAACAGCTGCTTCCCCAGTTACAGGGATCAAAAATGGGAGTGATTCCATATAATTTGTTATCAATTTTCCATTAGCCTGCACCCATAGGCTGTGCTCAGTCCGGGCCAGTGATGAAGTCTGCTACAGGAGTCCATGACTGGTACAGGAGAAGAATGGGACTCAGTGTGCTGGAGAAAGCCAATTACCAGTTTGTGTTTGCTCAAAACTGCTGTCAAAAAAACATCCTGACTCATCAGTTAAGGAAATGTGTTGAGCAGGGAGGGAAAGGAGGGGGTAAGGCACTCTCAGGCATTTGTAATGCACTGCTGGGAGTGACACTGAGGTCACAGCCACATTGTTTGCTTAAGTCTGTAGGTTTCTATTCCTTGCTCTATGTGTGTCAGTCACTTCAGACAGCCCAGCTATGGCAATTTAGTGCAACACTCATCAGCTCAGCTGTGGATCCTTGTGCCGCAAACTCCTTTTTTTTGTATGAGAATGTTCATGGAATGGAGCTTTCTTAGGAAGTTTTAATCCATTTTGATTTGAATGAAAACTGAAATATCAGTTTTCTCCCATTTCTGCCCTCACCCCTTGTCTAGCATGCACTGTCACTGGTTCTTGTTTGGCCTGGTCTCCTAAGGAAGACTTGTGTTCATGGGATGTGCACCCTTCCCACTTACATTTGGCCATTTTTCCCTTTCTCTTACAAGAACTAAATTCTGAGCCCTTGGGCCAAATCAGCTGCATTTGACAGGGATTTGAATTCTCTATACTGTTGTGTTCCTGCAGATTTTGTGAGGAGAAGAGGACTGAGATAGGGAGTCTATACTAGCCATGTCACAAGATTGCAGTCACAGCCACAGCACTGTCGATGGCAGCCCAGGGAAAAGCCTGAGTAAAGCACTGATGGAGATAACCAATCTCAGGAGTCTAGTCAATAGAGCACGGGGCTTTGTCAGTGTTGCTCAGACCCACACACTAAGGACATGTGTAAAGTCCAGAGATGCCTTCTGCATGTTACATGGGGATATGGGCAAGCACTGCAACCTGTGGAAAATAATGTCTTAGTCTAAGAAGAAAGCCAAGAGGGGGAGGATGCTTCTATAATATAGGGAATTGTTGCTTTTTATGCTTCATATTCCTGCTCTACACCAGCAAGCTGCTTTACAAATTTGACAGGATGATTTTGAAAAGCACCCAGAAAAACTGTCGTTTAATTCCTTAGACTCTTACTGTAGGACAAGTTTCTATGGAGAGCTGCAAACTCATGAAAGGTAAGAGCCAAGTGTATCTCTGTGCCTATGCAACCTGCTGCCCTGAGAAGCAGCAGCCAGCACAGGTGGTGGGAGCAGCCAAGCCATTGTTAATGCTCTTTATGGCTGGCAAAGCCTTTGGCTTTTGCCCCTGTCCTGGTGGCAACTGGTGAGGCAGTTGTTAGCAACTTTGAGCAGAGCAGACAGTTTACTGATCGAGCCTCCCATTACCTCCAAAATATCCATGAATATTGTTATCTCTACATTTTAATTACTGTGAGCTACATATAGAAGCACCATTGCAAATTAATATCCTATTAATAATAGCAATATTCTTCTGTTCCCAGCAGTTCAAGGACTTGCTGGCAATGGCTGTGGCATGCGCCACAGAGTTTAGGGCTGCATGTTTTATTTTCCATTGTTACATGGAAAGGATGGTCTTGGCAATCTCTGTCCTACTTGCTGCAGAAGTGAATGTTGGTTATTGGGCAGGGTGGATGTTTGCTGATTTGAAGTCCCTTGGGCAGCTGTTGTGTCAGCTCCCCCACTAGCTGTGCAGTTACAGGAACTTGGGGCTGTTGGCAGTCCAAATTGGGAAAACACTCTTTCTCACCTGCACAGTCAATTACTGACTTCCTTTTTGTGCTCAGGTCCTCTTGTGGCTTTAGAGCAAAAGGAATGGGGTAGACCAGTACCTTCAGGAAAGCATAAACGAAAATCTTCATCACTTGTGGGTTATGCTACCAGGAAGTGAAACTGTTTTAATGACCATAGCGGCTCCTGTTGCTTCTTTCCGCTTGTCCAAAGCAAGAACTGCTAGAAAATATTCCAGGCATTTCTCTGGAGCCTGAGAGTATAAACCCATCTTGACACCTCTTTGTAGTTCAGCTCAGGAGTGGGTTTTAGCAATGACTTTTCAACTAAACAAAAGGCCTGTTTGACATTTCTTAGAATTCAATGCCAGGGTTTTGGTGGTAGCAGACAGAGAAGAGGAACTACCGCATGCAGGAAAAATAGATGAAGAAAATGTTCTTCACATATGGAGGGTGGGGAAGGAGACACAGTAAAGGTTTCCATGGCAACATTCCTTTAAGAGAAGTATTTTTAAATCTGTGAATTTTAGCATCAAAAACACAGTTGTGTTTCCCATAAAAAGATTTGGGGGAGGGTCAGAGTGGTAAGAATTTTTCCCCCTACTTTTCAGGTCATTCCAGTTTCTTTTACAGAGGAGCCTGCTCCCAAGATAAATGAAGTATGTGTGATTTCTATGATCTTAATGCTTCTGTAAAGAAAGCCTTGCTTCCAGGAGGCAGGAAGCATCAGTCATAGTTCTATATCTGCTCCAACATCTTTGGCGCAAGCACTTGATCATCTCTTTAATGGGAAAAGTAATTCAAATAAATCAATGCTAGACCAGTTACAAGTCACAAGGACAAATCTTGCAGGATTTTACATTAAAACTAGTGTAACTTGGCACAAAATCTTAATTTTAATTGATGTGCAGTTAAATGATAGTAGTAGTGATGAGGTAGCTGAGGCCTTTTGCCTTGGCCAAAGAGGAGAGGATGCAGAACTGAAAGGGCAGAGAAAACAGCTAAAAGGTGTTCCTGGTGGGTGTCTTTCTCTGACAGTGAAACATCTCTGTAAGTGGACAAGTGATGCTCCAGTAAAACTTATGCAGGAAATGTTTGCTCTTGATATGGCGTATCAGTGCTGAGGCCACCTCTGAACCTCTCTGAAGCTTCTGTGTTCCCATCTCTGCAGTGCAGAGCAACTCACGGGCACTGGCGTGCTGTGCTCCCACCTCCCTGCTGGCATCCAGGCAGGTCAGCTCTGTCACGAGCCTGGCACATCCAATGCTCTGCCTGCTTGGCTGCCAACTTTGAAGTCTCACCAAAAATGGCTTTTTTTTTTTTTTTTTAACAGTTGCTTCCAATTCAGTGGTGACTCAGACACTGCAGCAAGGATAAAGTGATCATCTTCCCTATCAGAGCTTTCCAGCAGAAGGCCCTGAGCATCCTCTCTAAAAGAGAGCTTGGTGAGCCCAGCCATCAGCTGGATTCAGTTCTTTAATTTAGCTGATGGAAAAAGATACTCCAGCAGTGCTGTGTACCTGCTAGCTCAGTGCCTGTGTTTCAGCAATAGACTAAATGATTCCTGAAGTACTTTGTATTCAGAAATCCTGGGGAGGGGAGGCTGGGAGGGAATGAATAGTCATACAGAAAACAGAAAGGACGATTTACCCATTATTCATCATTCATTTTCTCCTGACCAAACTTCCCTTGGCCATGAATCCAGGAAAGGAACAAGAATCTATTACAGTAATAAGAGAAAAAAAGTAACTCATATTTGGCCATTTATGTTTTGGGATATCTTTATATCATTTATCTTTATCCCCTTTTGGGGGAGGGAGAGGATGCAAATAAAGAGTGTCTAAAAAAGTAAAATTCATACTGTTGGGTGTGGAAATTGGCATTTGGCAGCATTGTTTCATATTGGCCAAGACTGACAGAATAAGTAAGGCTCAGATCTAAGAGACTAAGATGACTTGTCAACTTCCCTACATCATCACTGATAAAACCTACCAGCAGTAGGTGCTTTGGGAGGAGTGGAGTGAGCCATGAATCAACAGGAGCTGACAGGAATGCCTGCAAGAATACACTGTTACATATCATGGGAAATCAATGGTTGCAGCTGCCCAATATTCATTGATAAACAAAATATTTGGGAGCAGAGAGAGCACTTTGTTCTTCTGCAGTGCAGAATTCATACTGAATTTGACAGACCCTGCACCTGGATTTGATGTACTGTTCTAAAAGGAAGGAGCAGATTGATTGCTTGTTAACAGAATGCTCTAAATTAACCTCAGCCATGGGCCTGGTTCTGCAGTCCTTTGCATGACTGTTATTTATGCTGTACAGTTGCATTGAATACCATTGACTATCCAATATATTGGTCTGGCACAGCTGAACTGAAATTCTGGTTGTGGCTTTCAGTTGTTGGAACCCAAATTTTTGTATCTGCTTAGATATTTGGATTTTGAATACTCCCAAACAGTTGAGCACCTACTTGACTATTTAAACACCTAGATGTCTTTGCAAGTCTAGTATTGCCATAATGCAAAGAAAAAGGAAATTATATAGAAGTTGCCTGGCCTCTGGTTTCATGTCCCCTCAGTGATCAGTAGGTAGAGCCTGTTGCTGTATATACACCGTAGTTCAAAGCAAATGTCTTTTTTGCTTGAGGAAGCTTGATGGTGATTTTTACATAGTAAAGATGAAAATACTGCAAACACATATCATGCATTAGCCTTTATATATTTTATAGCTGTACTGTTCCAGTGTGGCAAACTGAGCTGTGCAATCACATTTTCTCAATTACCTTCAAGAACTAGAAATCCTTATCACCTCTGTGTTTCTTTCTCCCACTACTGCTGCACTGGTCTTGAAATTGTCACCGAAGCTAAAAATCTTCATTCTGTAAATTAAACTGTGATTTCAAAAAATTTTACAGTACAGTCTCCTCACAAAACTCCACAAGTCTTTTGCTGATGTGACTCACTCAATTACTCATGTGGGCAGACATTCAGATAATAAAAGTGGTTAATGGAAAGCTGTGAGAAATACTGCTGGTTCCTGAGGAGGCAGCCAGGGGGAATGTACTGTGGGTATTTTATCCTAAGAGCTGCTGAAAGCACTGAGCTCCCAGCCATTTTTTTAAGATAAGAATTTCTCCATTCTGCTTTTTCCTTTGTATAAAAGCAGCTTGAAATATCAGATTGGCAACAGAGAAGAAAAAGCACACCAGCTGTATGTGTTTGCTCTTCTGCTCCTCTTCCTACATATTAGAGATAATAGCCAGTCTGTAGCCTGAAATAATCCCTTTATCCTAGTGATGTAAGTACCTAAACAACAGTACTCTAATGAGTTCTGGATTTCTGAATCAAGGAGTGCAACTAACAAGTGGCTAAACCACCTCTATTGCTGGAAGTGTCACATGTACTGACAAGGATCAGATTTTTCTGGAATTAATGAAATTAAGAGATTTGGCCTTGAGATTTGGTGTGCAATAGGTCAGGAAGTACATCTAGAAAACAGGTTCCAATGACGTTTCAGTGAGTGCACATTAGAGGAATATGGCAGCTTTTGAAGTTGGTGAGGCAGAAAGGTGCAGAAGGTACCACTTGGATATGAGAACTCCACTATCTAATGATATTATACATGTGTGATGGCTTCAAAGAGACTTAGAATTAAGCCAAAACTGGAACTAGTGTAAGTGGATGAACTGATTAGAGCTAAGGGCTAGCTGGTATTTGCAGAAATTAACTCTTGGTTGTGTGGCTCTGAGGCTGCTAGATTTTTGGGGGATGTGCTACTGCAGTTGCTGTGTGAGCCTGTTCCAACAACAGTGCTGGATATAGAAAGAGGGAGGATGTGAAGATATGCTGATTTTTGATACAAGATGAGCTGGGAGGGAGACTATGGTTTGACTTGTAAAATAGAGCTTCTGGCACAGAGAAGCAGTGCATGAATGTTGAGGCTCTGGACCAGAGAAAGTAAGCTGTCAGATTATATTTAGCGACTACATGCTGCAGGAAAGCACAGAGAGGGAAGGAGGTGAATGATTGCATAGCTGAGCCCCATGGGTAGTGAGCACACACAGAGCAGGGAATGAGGCTCTTAAGAGAGGATGAATTGCCTTGGTGTTCCTGATTCAAATAAATCTCTATGTGAGGCCAAGTATCTGCACAGACTTGTATGATTACTTTGATTACCAGAGCTCAGCTTTATTTATCCATCAATAATATCCCAGACTCTCATTAGGTAAAGAGGGACCAACCTGTGGCCTTCCAGCCATTCCCCTCTGCCCTCACCCTAGGGATGTCTCCTGCAGCAATCCCATTCCTAGCTGGGGAAACAGTAATCTGAGAGGAGCTCTTGAAACTAATGTCCTAAGCTGCTATACAGCCCAGTTGCACACCCAGCTCAATGCTAACCCACTAAGATCTTGTTAGCCAAGGCTAGCATCTGCAAATAGGTTAGGTTACCTTGCTCCATTTGAATTCAGGAGTGTGAATCCTCAGTTTTGTTTTCTCGAAAGGCCAATCCTAAATAGATGAAGATGGGAAAAAAATCCTTATATCTGTATGAGAGAGATCAAACCTTGCATGCTGACACGTGGCAGTCAGTCATTTGGGTCCTGGCATATACTCCAGGGTGCAGAGGTTGTAACTTTGACTAGTTTAAAGCAGGATGGGTACAGCTTAGGTTCTTAACTCCTTCCTGCTAAAAGCTCACTTGTATGATTCAGAGATGCTTTCGCCTTCAAAATAAATAAGGCCTTTAAGCTCCCTCTCAGAGGAGACGTGTGGGGAGGCCTGGCTGCCTTCTGTGCATAAATATTTCTGTCAAACTGGATTCATATTTAGGTGGGTGAAACGACTGTGCTCATGAGGAGCCATCAGCCTCCACCTCCTGTTAGGCAGTACTGCATCACTGAGATTTGTGTTGTTGCCATACTGTCAAAATTAGCTGTGGGTGAGAGAAAGGGCTGAAATGCTCCTGTATGTTCGCCAAGCAGGAGGACAGAGCAGTTGGGGGAAGGAGGGAAATGCAGATTATGGTAGTGAAGAGAGGCTGTGCACGGAGAAGCTGCCTTCACAGCCTTGAGAAAGGGGATTACTTGTCCAGATGTGTGATAGAGGGAGAAAAGATGACTTCAAAGATGTGACTAATTATGCTTCCTATGCAAGGGAGTTATGCTAGTTACAGAAACAGCACACACTGGGTTTGGTGGCTCCAAAGAATATGCAAGGTCATAAAATACTTCTGAAGTGGTTTATGTGGTAAAAGCAAGATTACAAACAGAACAGGATTAGAAAAGTTCTAGGAGGTGAGTTCCTGGAGTTATGTGAGTACCAAAAAATCTGAACTTCAATTTCAGGAAAAAACAAAGACCTCAAAGAGTGGTTCTGACTGTTACAGCTGCTGCAGATCAAAATTGAAAATGTGAAAAAAGCATTAGTAGGTCAGTAACAGTGAGCCAGAATCAATAGTTCAGAGAGGATGAATTTTTGTATGTGCTGTACTGGAGCATTAACTACCCTTCAGTGGCTCAGTGGCCATATCAGACCTTAGCTGGGAGATGCAACAGGGTCAGGACAGAGTGGAAAAGGACTGGCAGTTGGTCTGGGTTAGCATCTTAGAGAAGGAATACCAGCAGGAAAAGCAAATTAGAGCTGTTCTTTCCTCCCCTGTTCCCTGGATGCTTGTCGTTTGAACTCTTGGAAGGAAACTGATGAGCAACTATGCTTTGTGCTGGCCTCTCTTTGAGACCATTTGTTGCTTGTTTTCTTTTAAAGTCTGAAATGTTAAGAAAGAGATAATTATTTTTCCTATTTGGCTTGACCTCTTCCTTCCTGGGAGCGTACTTCCCCTTGTGCTGGCTCTGTCCTCACACAGTGCTCTGTTGAAAGAAAGTTCAGCAGAAAACTAGAAAAAAGCTTGGGGTTTGGAATAAAACATACCCTTGAATAGAAGGTCTGAATCTCTGCAACATGTCCTGCTCCTCTCTGGAGGTGCTATGAGGTATCAGATGTCAGTCATGCACTAGATGGTTTTGAAATAGCAGTGTTAGGGCAAACACTTCCATGAGATGGAAGCTACTCCATTGGTCAGCTCTCCTACCTTTGTGCAGCAAGCCAGACCCAGCAGCAGTTTCTCATAAGCAGAGAGGTTATCTGTGGTTATAATCTTGATTGCCCAGCAAATTGCTGAATGCCTGAGGAAGCAGGAGGAGAATGTGCAGCTTCAGGGTGTGTGGGTTTTTCAGTCTGGTCTACAGTGAGCACTGGAGGTTGAGTGTTTAAGATGCCTTGGGATCCTGACACCATTTGTTGCAGTATTAGACAGCTGCATTCTGTGCTGGGAGGCCTCCCCAGCATTCTGGAATAGCCATGGGAGTTAAATAAATTGCTGTTTGTTTCAGAAACTTTGGATTATGAGACTGGCAAAGAGTGGCTATCCAGGCAGAGGCAGACCCAAACACTATGTGAAGCAAGCATGAAGACTATATCTCTGTTGGGGAGTGAAGGTACATATGTCAGTTACAGACTATCTTCTTCAATTGCCCAATTTTCCTTCCCTCCCTCACCCCTCCAGTAAATGCTGCCTTCCTCCTAAAGGGCATGGGCCTATATATATCATCCATATACACATGACCAAAACTTTGGTTACAGAGTCCTTTGTCCTTTATCCATCTGTAAATCTGCTCAGCTCCATGTGATGCAGCAGCACAGGGATTTTCAGCTTTTGTTCTGCTGTTTACAAAGAAAAAGATAAAAGGAAAAACGTTCATAAAACTAGATCACAGTTATATAAAGGTGAACTGAAAACCTGCAGCAGGATCTGTCTGAGATGTGACCTGGTCATCTGTCCAAAGAGGATGTTTACTTGCACCCCTTAAGTGATGACTGTGCTGTTCAATTCTCTGTAAAGCAACAAAAATGGAAGAGACTTGGATTGTGATTTCTTACTGTGTGCAAAACATAGGTGGCCTTTGAGCCGTTATTACTCTTCTCTAATTAAGAATTGATGATTCAAAGTGTACGTGTGGGACAGCCATGCAGAGTGCCCAGTTGCAGGATTGCATGTGACCAATGGGTTGGCTCATGTGTGCAAGTTCTGCTGAGGAGGGGACTCTCTTGGGTGATTGGCAGAGGTAAAAACCTGACATGTGAGAGAACTTGGAAGAATAGTAGTCTCCCTGTGCTCTTGGATCTTGGCCTCCAATTTAAAGTCTCTAGACTGCTTGCCTCTATTTTTTGGTGAGTGTTTGAACAGCACCTTTAGGTGAAAAATGTGTTTGCTTCTCAGTCTTGAAGATATTGATATAAGAGAAAATCTTGCACAAAAGGATTGAAAAAAATTGGAGAAGTTAAAGTGTGTAATAAATTAGGGCTGAGGGAATATAAAAACTTAAAATTAGTTTAGCACATCACTTGACAGATGGGAAGTAATTTATGTAAATTTAGGGAAGTGGTAGTTGGATTCAGTTGATCTAATTTAAACACTATTTCTAATTATTTTTTGTATGTATACAGAGGATTATAGGATGGCCATTATTCTGACAGAAGGGCTTTTCATGTTTAAATTTAAATCCATAAATGAGTACCCTATTAAAATGTAAACATGCTGTGATAACAAGCACCTGATTATGCAGACAGGTTAGTCCAGCTACTCTGGTGAACAGCTGTGTGCATGTATTTCAGATAATGCTTTTTCTTATACCCTAAGAACCACAGGCAGAGCCCTTGAGAGGTCAAGCAGTGCCTGACCCACAGGTGGGAGCTGCCTGTAAGGAGGTTTGCTGATGCTGCATGCAGCTCTGAGGGCAGATGGGCTCTCACAGGTTTCCACTGAAAGCAGGCCCTAGTGGCACCCAAGGGCACAGAGAGAAGATGGCACAATTAACAATTCCCCCTCCCTATGCTGGTGCTGCTAATCCAAGTTTAAACTCCTAACAGCATCTTTGGAGAACCTTCTCCTTTACATTTTGACAGCTCTCTCCTTTTGCCAAGAGAAAGATCATGTAGGTTTACTGGGGAGCTGCCAAATGACAGCTTGACTTCACACCTGAGAAGCTAATGAATGAGGAGAGAAGGAAAGCCTCAGCCTGCCTCCAGCCTGGCACAAACACAAAGAGTCTTGGAAGCCTGGGCATGAGCAACCCCTGGAGCTGCAACAGCAGCAGCAGATGTGACATGAGCAGAATCCAAGCTGAAGCTACAGTGGAGGAGGGAGCATGAGGCCTGTTACCAAACTGTAAAAGCATTATCCATCAGCTGCACACCCTGGGGGAGGTGGAGGCCTGGCCATGGATAATTCTTGGAGGTGTGGGATAAAGCTTGGAGCTCCACACTGTACAGCAGCCTTCTTGAGTTGAATTGCCTGGGTTTCCTTCCTTGAGCCATTGCAGAAAGGACTGCTCTCTCAAGATGTGTATTAACAACCAGCAGGGCAGCTGAAACCATGATTCATTCTTTAACTACCCCAAACCCAGTATTTTTGGATGTGTAACTCATGGTTTATAGACTCTGTGGGTAGAGGGCACCAAGAATGAGGCTGCATGACACCTCTTTGCTCCTTGTGGGTTTAGGGCAGAATGCCAGACTCTTGTGGAGAACTGCAGGCAGCCTGACTCCACGGGCATTCAGGGACCCCATGGGTGTTCAGTGAC
This sequence comes from Toxostoma redivivum, assembly GCA_013397375.1. Classification (NCBI taxonomy): domain Eukaryota; kingdom Metazoa; phylum Chordata; class Aves; order Passeriformes; family Mimidae; genus Toxostoma; species Toxostoma redivivum. The sequence continues at coordinate 288,091 of VXBI01000139.1, read as the reverse complement.
AGCATAGGTGCTCATGAGCAGTCACCTCTCTCCTCCCACATGCACCATGGGAAGGTGTCTCTGGCAGGGTATTCTGTGGTTCTTAAGCCTTTTTGTGAGAGTAAGACTATTACAGCTACAAATTGCCCCTGGCTCTCTAACTGCCTGTTGAAAAGTAGTTGAAGTTGTGAATTTCAGACCACATTTTAAAATGAGAGAAAAATACTTTGCATATGAGGGTTTTTTCACCAGTATGATGAACACTGTGCCTGACTCATTCTTCATATGGGAGAACTAAGCCAGCTAAGAAGAAATGACCCTCAGGGCAGGGATTTCTATCTCATTTTTCTTTTAAGGGAAGAAATTTCCAAGGACTGGCCCCAAAGACTACTAGTTTGTTGCCTGACCCTGTCAGGTGTTAGCAATTCTAGAAGTCAGGCATACCTAGCTGGATGCCTTTGCAGCAGCTTTCAAAGCAAGAGAACAGCTGTTCCTTTAGGACCAGATTGATGCCCAGGTCCTGCAGCGCTGGATATTCTCGGCCAGCTACCAAAATGTCTGTAACGTGAGGGCTGGGAAAGCATCAGGCTCTTTTATCAGTGCCCTGGGCTGCACTAGAGGCAGCAGGGGCTTTGTGGAGCCTCTTGGGAAGAAACATGAGGTGAGTAATCACAGCTACTTCTCATTTCAAAGAGACAAATGAGCTCCCCTGCAGAAAGCTGGGACACTTCTGCTGAGAGGGCTGGTTGGTTGGGGATTTTTGTGGGAGAAAGGTTATTTCTAGGTTCAGGTGCAGGAATTGAGTGGGAAAACCTTGCACATTCCTCGAAGGGTGGGCGTTTTCATTACAATCGTAGTGACTTCCCTGGGACATAAAGGACATGCTAAAGCCAGGAACTGACCGAGCAGAGCTCGTAACTGATGGTTTCAGTGCAGTGCTTCAGCCACGAAGCTGTCCTTCCTCTGTTTCTGCTGGCCCTTCATTATGTGCTTTTTTGGCAAGGCTGGAAAGCAGGGAGTTCACCCTTCCTCAAGCCCCTGTAGAACAGCAGCTTTTCCACACAGAGGAAATACTTTTTTCCTGCTGCGGCCATCAGAGAGCCGCTCAGCGGCCGCCCAGGAGCAGCGGGGTCTGGCGCTCACACGGCCCCCAGAGCCGCCAGGGCTATTGGCAAAGGTGGCTGTAGCCCTGTGCTCTGGAGGGCGCGCTGCCAGCAACCCGCCAGCGAATGAATTAAGGCAGAATGATCTCAAAGGAAGCCAAGACTCGCTGAAAGGAGCACACGCGCAGTTATTTATTGTTTCCCGGGACAGCGGTACCGGGGGCAGCCCGCGGGCCGGCGCGCCCCTCCCCCTCTCCCGCCGGAAACGCCCCCCGCGCGCCGCCGGCGCGGAAGTGGG
>VXBI01000139.1:213525-286697 GCA_013397375.1 Toxostoma redivivum | reverse complement strand
TGCCCCGCTCGCCGGGCCCGCGGCGGCGGGCAGGCAGCGCCGGCTGCTGCAGCCTGGGCAAGGGGGGAAGCTGCTTCACCTCCAGCGTGAACTACCCCGGCGTGACGAGGCGCTTAAATATATAATTGATTCCTAAATTGAATTCCTTCCACTTTAGGAGTGAATGTTTATTCCCTGCCGTCCCTTTTCGTTCCCTCCGCAAATTCTGATCTCCTTTGCTGCCGGCGCCGAGGTGATGTGATAAACCGAGGGCACAGCTGACTCCTGCAAATACGGTGTTGGTGCCTGCGAATTTAGAGCAGAATGACATATGCTTCAGTAGGGTTATGTCTGTCCATTTGTATTTCCCTTCTCGAGGAGGACTAGAATTCCGTAGGAAGGGCAGCTACCAAGTGGTACGTGCAGGATGGAAGCGTGATATACTAAAGCTGGTACAGAACTGGGGAGAAGGAGATGAAGTGCAAGTTGCTACCGCATAGTGTGGTTTTTGCGGTGACTGCTCGAAAGCCAGGCTGGTGTTAGGACTCTGCTTTTTAAATTTCTTTTTCTAGTGGAAAGAAATACAAAATATTACCGGTTTAGTTTGATAGTGATAGGGCCAAATGAAAACTTTGCCTGCAAACACAAAAAGACACCCTAAGACGTGTCTGAGTGTGCAGGAGAGAAAGGTGGGGAGAATGACGTGGATTTGTGGTGTCAGTGCTGAGAGAATTCCGAGGTGTCCCAGAATTGTTTTTGAATTCAGTCGCCGAAGGGCAGAGTGCTTATGTGCTTCCAGAGGGCAGCTAGCGATGAGATCTGTGGTGAGACTGTTCTGTCAGTGAAAATGGGAGAGACTGTTTAACCAGAGGCAGAGAATACTCAAAATGTCCCTCTAAAAAAAGCTCTCACTGTTTCTTTTGAATTGCTGAATGACCAGCTGTCCTTTACAGAGAAGACTTTGCATATTTTGAGTCATTTACAAAACAGGTCAATTACAGTAAAATTATAGAGATGTATTCTATTATGTAATGACTTTTCCGATGTTGAATTAGCGTGACTTGGGTTTTTTAAGAGACGTGTTGAAATATTTTCTTGCAGTTATGACCTGACATACATGTGTTTAAATTTCTGCTTTTTTGAAAAGTGATTTTTCTGGAATATTGGAGAGGAGTATTGGAAGGCAGAACCAGATAGGAAGAGATGCATGTAGTTGTTTTTTTTTCCTTTGACTTTTTTTAATTCTTTGTATAAATCGAAGTTTGCAAAATCCTCTATGAAACAGCTCCACTTTTAATGTCTTAATGAAAACTGCAGAAGAGGACTCCATGCTGTTTTGTGCAAATAGAGAAAGAAAAAAAGATGGTTATTGCCCCAGACAGCACATAGTCCATAAGGACAGTCTAGGATCACAGGAGATGGATACAGACAGATGGTGAATGAAGGAAAAGAATGAGGCACTCTTGGTCAGCCTGACGGATTCTGACCACCACAGAGCAGTATCCTGACTGTTGGCAATTTATGCAAGCATCATGACAACACAGAGCTTTAAGGGGGAGGTGAGAATTAAAGAATGAAATGGTGTTGTGAGCATTGACTGTGAGGTGCAGTATGGGTCACAGCATCAACATGCTTAAATTTTTAAGCAACTGGGGAATGGAGAACATCAGCCAGGCAAGAGGCTCTGGCTTTTGGAATGCTCTGAGACATCACAGTGTGGGTTTGTTGTGGAGAAGAGGTTCAGTGTGAGGTGATTCTGGATTTAGGGATGTGAGTGTCCTAGTAACAAATCTGTCAGTGAGCTCACCCCACCTTCACGGTGCCAGAGCTATGTAAACTGCTGCACCAGATCTCTGTAAAGAGCTGGTTTTTCTTCTCTATGGGAGGGGAATAGATTAACGGGAATAACTATTGGTTAGTTGGGTATTTGTGGTTTTGCTTCTAATAATATTTATTATTCCAAAGTTATGTCTGAAAGAAGTCCAAATTATGTTCAACATAGTAGCATTGAATTTTGTGGGGAAGATGGGTTTGTAAATGCTCTGAAATGCATAGAAGAATAATTGTCCAGGAAGTCATGTAATGAAGATGAACTAATTCTACTGTAATCCTATAGTATTTCACTGCTGACAGGATTTGTTGTGGGTAATCTTGAGATCTAGGGGAGGCTCAGAATGTGACTGAGCCCTGAAGTTTATCTGCAGGATGGTAGGTGCTGTGGTGATGGGGACATTGAAGGACCTTTGTTGGCCTGTATTATCTATTTCAGTAGCCAAGCCACTCCATTTCTGTGCCAGTTGCTGCTTTGAGGTTTTATTGTCCAGTACAAAAACTGTTGCAAAAGCCAGTGAGACAGACATAGGCCAGAGTAACAGAATTTGAAATTCAGTGCTAAAGTGAGTAGGTTTTTTCTTTCCTCCTCCCGACCCCGCACCATAATTGCAGCTTCAAAATAATTAAGCATGTAATCTCATACATGAAGAAATTGCTAGTTCATAGTAGTAGAGCTGTTGCAATTGCAGCTCATTTGACTTCTGCTTATGAAATGAAAAATCAGTTCTTAAAAATTTTCTCAGTGTTTATCCAAATTATGACTGATATGTAGCTCGATTACTTTAGCAACAGGGAATGTTACATAAAATGTTATCCTTCCCTTGAATCTGTGATATGGTAGTGTATCAGAGAACATCAGCTTTAAATTTTGTAGAAAATCATAGGAAATACAACAAATATATAATAAGTGGACCTCTAGCAGTGAAAGAAAAGACTTCTGTGGGAGGGGAAAAAGTTTCTCCGTGTCAAAAGTGTCTTATTCTTCTAATAACTTGGAGAAATCATACAGTTAGTTTTATGTCATGCTGCTTCTTAAAGAGAAGGGGAAGAAAAGCTTTTTTGTTTTGGAGGGTGTTCGTGTGGTATCTGACACAATGTCAATCATAGGTTAAATTTTATATGGTCTGTTCAGTACTTCATGTACTAAGTGCTGTGTCCTCTCTTACAAGTTCAATCAGTCTAAACATGCAACAGAGTAATTCTATAAAATTTGGTTATTTGACATACTTGGTATTTGCAGTCTACATTGATTTATCTGGTCTTTCATAAAAGGTTACAGTGGGTAGTGTGCTGTGATTACAAAATATTCCTATTCCTGCTTAATTTTATTCAGGAGTATCATAAAGAAAATTTCTACTTATGATAGTATAAGTAACAAGACCATGCAATTATGTGACTTGCACATCTTATTACTTAAATACTGACATAAATTCCAACACTGACTTGCCCTGTTAAGTTTCTTTGAGCTTGTTCTGTATAAGTCTATTCTGGAATAATCTTTTGTTTGTTTCTCATTATCATAGCTCTTTTTAAAAATAAGCTTTTTATTTTGTGCAGTATATGGAGCTTTTTAGAGTACCTGAATGCTTGTGTCTAACTCTTTGTTGAAAGAAAAAATTACCAGGTGGAGACATTTCAGTCTGTGTCTGGTGGGCAGAGATTGGAGGTGGGGGGAGGTCCCTTTACGACACGATATAGAACTGAGTGAAAAGCCAAGTCTCTCCTGCCCTGCCTTCAGAAGGAGCCTCTGGTTTACTCTGATCCAGCTGTGTTGGCTGGATTCTTCAAAAAGACACTGTCTTTTTTAGTTATTCAAGATTATTGTGCTTTACTTGTCAGCTCTGGAGACTGAAAAGGAGGGAGGGAGCTTCTGATTTTCCTCCCTTCATAGTCTTCATGTTGCCGCGACTGATTGCATTTTATATACAGAAACACACTTCTGGTTTTTGTGAGGAGAAGGGTAGAAAGAAGATTTTTGTTCTTGGTCTCAGTAATCCATCCTGCTGATTATAGAAATAGTCTGCTTCCATTCCTGCAGATGGCTTTATTTAACTAGACATAAAGGTAAAAACTAATTGTTTCTTGGTAATTTTACTACAGTCCATAGATCAAAGAGTTTCATGGTTGCTTTCAACATGTCTGTTAGTTTTACTTAGATCTCATAAGCAAACCCAGGTGGCTGTAGATTTGGAAGCACCTTCAGCAGGCTGAACACAAGAATAAGGCATCTAATAGCATATTAGTTTTAAATTACAGGAATGATGATCTTTACAAACAGCGACTTAATGGTTGCAGCTTTAGTAATGGGAAATTTCCATGGAGTCACTTGTAATGACAGGTATCCGTATATAACTCGTGTAATTATACAGGGAATTGCAGGCATAATGGTTTATAAACAAGTTTAAGAATGATCTCTCTTCAATTTACTGAAGATACGTATCACCTTAACAGAGGTGACTGAGTTAGATTCATAAAATCTATTTAATTATCAGAAGTGTGAGTATCAGAGAAAAATTGTTTTCACTTTTTCTGTTCCCTAAGTTTGTTTACTGTATAATTCAACTTCAGCCGAGGGGTGATTAATCTTAGCACTGATGGAACACTCATTCTGCGGGCGTGAAAGCGGATATTGATTAACTCCAGTGAATATTAGTCCAGAAGTTCAGGAAGATGATAACAGGTGGAAACTTTAAAAAACCTATGAAGCTAGTAAAACAGTAGTAATGAATATATGGGCAATGTGCTATACTGTCCCACTCCTAAGTTCAATGAATATTACATGGATATATCTTGTGCATCAGCCTATGGTAGGACTTAATGAAACCATGTGATTTTAAATTTGAAGTATGCAGTGGTGGATTAAACTTGAACGTCAGCCAGGTGAACACCAAGCTATTCTCTTTCTCTCACTCCTCAGCTGAACAGTAGGATAAAGTAAGAAAAAAAAACAAAACAGCTCATGGGTTGAGTTAAGGACAAGGAGGTCACTCACAAATTACTGTCATAGGCAAGCCACACTCAGCTTGGGGAGTACTAATTTAATTTACTGCTAATTAAAAATAGAGTAGGACAGTGAGAAACAAAATCAAAACTAAACCCACCTTCCCCCAGCCCTCCCTTCTTCCCAGGTTCAATTTTGCTCCTTCATTTCTAACTTTTGTACTTCCTCCTTCTCCAGTGGTGCAGGGGAACAGGGAATGGGAGATGCTCTAGTTCTCTCATATCACTTTGTCTCTGCTGCTCTTTCCTCCTCGCAGTCTTCCCCTCGCTCCAATGTGGCCTCCCTCCAGTCGGGTGCAGTCCTTCACAAAGTGCTCCAAAACACTCCACACAATCTCCACTTCAGTGCCTTGAAACACCTCCTCCCCTTCCTCCTTCTCTGACCTTGCTGTCTGCAGGGTTGTTTCTTTCACATTTATCTCACTCCTCTCCCAGCTGCTTCACAGTGTTTTTACCCTTTACGTTATCCCAGAGGTGCCTCCAGCATTGCTGACAGCTTTTGCCAGTGGTGGGGCTCTTTCGGAGCTGGCTTAGAACTGGCTCTGTCTGATGTGGGGGCAGCTCCTGATCTCCTCTCACAGAGGCTGTTCCTGCAGCCACCTGGCTACCACTAAAGGGGCTCTTTAGGTTTGGGAAGTTTAGTGAAGATAATCTAGAACATGTTTCCTTTAAGTGAGTCAGTGAAGCAGGCAAAGTTGTTGAAGGATTTATAACTCAAGCAGTCTACTTTTTCATCACCTGTGCTGTATTTTGCCAGGAAAGCTAATTTAATGCATTTAATCGTGCCACAAGTTCAACCTGGAGTTCAGGAAGTGCTGGATTGATCCTCTGTTGAATGGATATGGAAATAGCATGAGCCATTTTATTAATGGTAGTTGGAGTTGCTGGTGGTAATACTGTATGTGTAGATACGAAAATAAAATGTGTAAATATGCAAGTTGCTAATATAAAATAAATGTTGTAACACTAAATGTTGGTTACAAATGCATTCTAGTTCTTCCCTTCTATAGTTTATTTTCAGACTGTGTTTATTGAATTATATTGATCAAGAATTTTAATTCAGAGTAGCAAGCTTCTGCATCCTGCAGCTAATCAGCTCTCTGAAATTTATTGCCCATTGCTTGTGTTTTACTTGAGTTTACAGTTATTAATCTTCGTGGCTTAGTGCTGAGGCAGAAAGTGCTTATGTAAGGCAGGAGCCTCTCCAGTCAGTGCTTTAAGCAAGTGAAATCTTACTCTGTAGTGTTCAGCAGAGTATTTTCTTGATGAAAAAACCTTGCTTTAAATACCATGTTTACAGCAGATTTATTCAGTGGACTCTACGTCTAGAGGTTGATGACCCTTTTTTTAAAAAAAATTGTTTCAAATGCTGTGTTTTCACACTTAATTGCCCACCTGAAATTGACCTTTTGCTTAGTAATATAAGTTTTGTAAATTTTGTTGGATATCCCTATCAGGAACTTTAGTCATTGGGCTACTTTATGAAGCAAAACTCCATGTCAGTAGATGGAACATCATCACAGCACACTGAATTTAGGAACATTTCCTTTTCTCAAGGCTCTCACTGGTTAGCTTGATAATTCTTGATGTGAATGAACTAATATGTTTTTGCAAGTAAGTTGTGTCTATTTCAGTGAGAAATCTTAATTTTCTGTTTCTCAGGTGCAATGACTAAGTTGCTCTGTCGAATTTAAATTTATATGCTCTGAAGTATAGGCTCTATATATGCTATTTTGTTTTCCTGTAGCTTATTTCCCAGTAGATGTCATTATAATATGTATTTTTAATGGTATTTCAGTTTGAATAATAATAAACACTTGCCTTATTATTATTGGTGTAGTGTTACCATGACGAAGTTTTTATGCTCAGTGAAGTGCAGGGTGAGGAACAACTACTACTTGATCTGGGGTTTTTAGTAGCCTATCTGTGTTGGTTATAACACACAGCCAAAGCTAGCTTTATGCCAACTCATGAATTTGCTATTTTTTTCTTAAAAACTCTTTTAAGTAAATGCAAATGCTTTTATTAGGGTATTCTGTAACTTTGTTGTGAATTTCCTGCTCACAAGAGCAGCACCATTGCTCTGCTCAGGGATGGTGGGAGTGTGAAGGTGGGGGAGGAGGAGGGAATGACTGAGGCAGTGAGCTGTTAGATGGACAGTTCAAGGTAAGTGAGAAGTTCATCAAGATACCAGGTATCAAGCGCGGTTATTTCAAACCTCTGTGCAGCAGCAGTGCTGTTTTTTGGGCCTGAAGGTCTATAGTGAGAATGTCAGGTGTTGTTTCTGTAGCCTCTGAAAACTGTGAGCAGTGGGGCTGGCACTTGTTAAATATGAGAGGGTTGGGACAGACAACCTGTAAGTAATATGGGATTTCAGAAAGTGGAATCAGTGCTTGTCTTTCTGTAGAGTCTGTCTCATAAAACAGTCAAAGTCACTTCTTGACACTGCTGGTTTTGCCAGACAGGAATACACAAGCTTAGCTGAAATAATACTTGAGTCTGATCTCTCAACAAACAATATCTCTGCGTATAACAAACAAAATATACAAAGCCATTTTTTACTGTGTAGTGTTGTATGAATTCAATGCACACTGATTTGTCTTGATTCGCTTTAATAATAATCATTAAATAGTATGTGTTCACTCAATATACAGTGTACATTCTCTTTAAGAATTATCAGTCATCTCTAGGTGTGTCCTTTTAGACTGTTTGAGCAATGCTGGGCATTGCAGCATTTGTAATTTGCTCTAATTTTTTAACTAGGTGGTGACTGTACATTGGCTTGAGAAGTGGAGCTTGTTCATAGCTTTCTATGTGAGGCAGAGTGTGTGCTGCAGGTTGTGGAAGTTTGTTGTCTACCTACTTTTAAATGGGTAAAAACCACAAAAACTGGTGCAACTTGAGGGAAATGTAAAAATGTTAAATATCCCTAATTAAATGACTATTTTCCATCAGCTAACATACATTTATCTGTATGAAGGGTCTGTGGAGGGACAAGCTAAAAGGAGATACAAAAATCTTATAGGTACTAAAGATACCCTGCCATTATGGGAAGTTTACAGTAAATTTCACTATTTCTAAATATGTAAAAAAAGAGAAATAGTAGAAACAAAAGCCAGCCTCATCCCCCACACTGCTAACAGCAGAAGAAGAGGCTGAGGTGGATGACAGGCTTCAGAGACATTGAAAAATGCAATATGAGCAGATGCTCAAAAAAGGGGTGATTATTTTTGGCAGAGAAATAATGTATTATAGGATTATTTAAATAATGTTTTGAAAAGTATGAACGATGTACACTGGTTTCCCATTTTTCTTTGGTAGACTACAGGGATACTAAATTAAGTTTGAGAGGTAATGCTACTTAATCTATAGAATTATTGCTATGAGCTAAGACTCGGGATTTAATGGTATTCTAGAAAGGCTACACATTTTAAATAAATAATGAGAATATAAGCAGTTCTGTCTTTTCCTTTTATATGCTTTTGCCTTGCGTTTATTCCATTATGGAGTTTTACGTCTCTTATATGAAGTGTTTTGCACTGTCCACTGTAATTCATTTCATTGGATTATTTGGGCTATTACTTCTATTTAGTACTGTATTTTCTCTCTCCTGAATACGATATATCCTGGATCCTTTGAAATGGTTTTTGCACAAATTAGTGTTGGAATTGCCTTCCAAGGAGAGGGAATTAATGTGTTGAGTTACTCATACCAATTTAATAAGATCTAGATAAATTTCATTTGTGGGAAAGAAAGCTAGAAGTTTTTATGTGATGGAGTATATATGTGTGTGCTGGAATGATGGTACTAACATTAATGGGCTTTTTCCACCATGACTAATAACTAGTGAACTGGGAGTGAAAGGAGTTGTAGAGAAAAATGAAACTGTGACATTCCATTTATTTGTTATTTGTGATAAATCAGTCTGCAGTGTTTTCTAATATATTCAGTTTTCTCACTATTCATCTGTTAGTGATCTCAGAAATTAACCTCAAATATTTCGGCCTATTTGTGTTCGTGTCCTTAGAGATGCGATGCCCATCAAGTGACTCTGTCTCAGAAGGGGCAGAATGATTGAGCCTGCAGAATCTCTGGATCAAAGAGTAGTGTGTAATCAGCCTAAATTAGTGAGCATGTTGGTTTTGCAGCATTTTTATCACATTCTGAGTGCGCTTTCATAAGAGCAGTCCATTCCTGAAAGAAAGAGGTAATTCTTTGACTATATGTGCATCTGTATAAATTAATCAGTTTGGCTAACAGAAGGTAGAAAGTTATCAATAGACTCTGATTTGTCTAGTGGTGATAATAATTAATTTAAATAATCTCCAAATTGAGGACACTTCTATAACCACTTGATGGAATGAGTTAAGAGAACTATTGTAAATCATTCCCATTTTATTATCTGCTTAAAATGTAATTTTTGTATTTTCTAATATGTATACAAGTCTTTACATTTATTGGAGTCAGTAATTCAGTAAATGCTACAAATACATCCAGTTTTGATGACTGGAGCAAGAGGGAGGGGTAAGCCTCTAATTTTTGTTGTTGTTATTTGTATATTCATCTTTCTAACAAATACAGGTCCTTGGAAACAGAGCGTTTTACTGTGATGAGCCTCTTACAGATGTTTGTACCATTTTAAGACCCTTCATTTAAGTAAGGCTTATAAACTGTACTCATTATGCAGGACAGGCTCATATGAATTCTCATTTGATCAGCAGTTGGATAATTAATGCAGTGTTATAACTTATTTAACTTTTTTATGTGTGTTTGTACACATATAAAAGAATTTTTTCAGTAAAGAGCAAGTGGGGAATAGTGCCAGTAATCCACTTGTCCTCTGTAAAGGCTGTGCTTAAAAGTTCTCCAAAGAGAAGGGGATTTTCCCATGTTTTCTTATGAGCAGAGGTTAATATTTTCTGTGTGTTTTACTTTCCTTGAAATTTTATCTTTTTTTTTTAGTTTTAGCTTTTGTTAAGGACACAGAGAAGAATGAGAGATTTATTTGCCACTGGTAAACGCTCAGACTATTGAACTTTCTTACATTTAGCTTCTTTTCTAAGCAGCATGGTCAACTTTGTAATATTCAGTCTATGATCTCAAATTTTGTGTGACACAGTATCTTTAAAATTAAAAACATACTTATGGAAATTACTTTTCTGTTTTAAATTATTTTTACAAAAAGAACCATAAACCAAGCAACAATTTATTCAATTTTCTGTGCTTCTTTTGAGGTTGTGCAATGATATGGGCAGCAATAGGAGTTTCTGTGGAGCTGGCTTTTTCTATAAGCAGTGTGATGTGTTTTATCATTTGAGAAAAAAGCTGTTTTAGAGATTAAGTACCAGTTTTAGTTCTGAAGTTTGGCTTGGGGGCCTACTGCAGTTACTATATGACTATTACTTAAATTCCCCTTCTCATAAAGGAGTCCAAAATGTTTTTCTTGGTTTTTTAAAAGAGTGAAAGGATAGTCTTCTTGTGGTGACCTGATTTGACTTTAATTTTCAGGAGTCTTGGCATTACCACATGGTAATTGCTGTACACAGTGAAACTCCCAGGGGCTCTCTGAAAGGCCAAAATTTTGGAACTGTTTTTTGAAATTTATTTTATATTGGAGATGGAAATGTTAAGGATTTCAATCTCTGTGGAGATTAAAATACAAGAATTAATGAGCTTTTGTTGGTTTGGTTTTTTGAAAATATTGTATTCATTTCTCAAACTGTATTTTTTGTGTGTGCTAAACAGAAAAGTGCCTCTGCACAGACTGAATCCCAGCATGAGCAGGCAGCTTCTTACACCTAATTCAGTTGGTTTTAAGTAATACAGTTCTTATGTGATGTCATCTCTAGATCTTGTACTTTACAAATCAGAGTAAGTACAGCTTTCGTGTGCAAACAGAGGAAGAAGTTTCTTTTGGTCTGGATTCCATATGCCCTTAAGGCTCTGAACACAGTCCTTAAAGAAATGTTTGCATGGTTTTCTTTGATTAATTGTAGGGGGAATATGAATGTTTTTTCCTGAATTTTAGGGACAAACTGTTCAGTCAAATGACTGGAAGAAGATGGGTAATACAAACAAAGCCAATTGCCTGTGTCTAGGAAGATGGAGGATTATGCAGTTGGTAGATCCTCCTTCTTAAAGAAGGAGAGAATTGCTTGTCTGAAAAGCAGCTTGAAAATTCGTGCTAACTCTGTACCTCATGTCTTAAAACCTATGATTCATGTTGTGAAATTCTCCAGGATAGTTTTATTTATTGCCATATCTAGATGGATAGAGAGGTGATATTATTTAGGTGTGTCTTGTCAAATGAACAGGTCATTCATGCAGCACTTTCATTCATGAAGGTGTAGAGAAAACCTTTCTTTCAGATGGTAGTAGAACTTGCTGAAATATATAGTTGTAGCAATCTGTTAAGACAACCTGAATTCACATTAAAAAGAAAAATGCAAAGCAAGAGAATATTTTATGACATAGAAAATGCATTCAGCAGTTGAAATGTCCTTATTTTTGTAATTTCACTTCTTTGATGTTTCTATTTTTGTGACAACAAATTGTTCAGAATTGTCAGAACAGTAGCATTAAAATTTAGTGAATAAGCAAAGGTTGAGACTCAGTCTGTGTCATAATTATGGTGAAAGTAAAACAGTCATGGGGATTCTTCATAGCCTGTATTGGAGCATAAAACTGCTGTGAGAGGACACTTAATGTTCTTTCACAAGTCTGCAATGTCACTTTCAGCTTTGATGGTGTAACTTTGCATGTCTGCAGTTTTGGTGCAGCACTGCACAGGTGCTGCTGTGTTACCTGAGTGCTGTGAGCAGCTGCTCCGTTGCAGTGCAGTGCCGTGGGTGTGCACTGGCTGCAGCACTGCATGCGACACGTGCAGCCTGCAGGATGTGTTCTGGGGCTGAGCTCTGGCCATTGGGAGGGTTCCCAGAGTGTGGAAAGCTGCTACTGCTCTAGAGGTGATGAAATTTGGCCTATGTGGGGTACAGCATGATAATTCTTAGGTGTGGGATTAAAATGATTCTTTCCTGAAATATTTGTCACTGAACTTAGATTGTATCTGTATATGACTTTTCTTTGAAAATTGTGTGAAAAAACGGACTTTTTAAACTGTTGCATTTCACAAAATTCGTTGTTAGCAATTTTCTTAGGTGAGGAAAATAATAGATTAGTTTGCTTCATGAAAACTCTGGTCTTAAGTTTGACTGGGCTATTCTGGATGTGGCTGTTGTAGGGGGAAAATAGCAGTACATTTTTATCTTCTGCTGAGATGTCCGTGACTAATGGTGTCTTCTCTGTCCAGTATGAATGCTTATGAATCTATAAATGTTGAAAATAGTAAAAATTCTATTAATAGGGTGGAAAAAAGTTGTTTAATTGCTCTTAAAGAAATGCATCCTGTCTTAAGGATTGTCTTAAGGGATGTTTATAAAGGTCTTGGGCAGAGCAGCACCAGTAAGTGCTGAAATCAGTATCTGAACGAATCTAAAAGGGCCTGGTCAAAATCTGGCTCACATTAGATGAACAGAGAAAAGAAAAATTATTGCTTCACCTATTTTTGTAAAATAAGATAGTGGCTGCAGATGCTTTTGTTGTTAAAAAAGTGCTTTAGTGGAAGCTGAGGTCTGAAACATCATTAATATGTTTGCAGAGGTGGACAGCTGTGAATTTTGGAGCATTGCAGATGCTCTATACTACTTTGAGCGTGTTTGATTAATTTCTCTGTCCTTTTCTGAAGCTTTTATGATAACCACCTTTTTCAGGACAGACTTTGTAGAACTTCTTGTGCCATTATATGTGGGGCTTATTTTTAATTTTAGAATAGCTTCCAGGTTTACAGAGCTGTTGGATCTCAAATAACTTGATTGATTTTTTTGAAGGTGTTCTGATAGAACTATGTCCCTAGCTGCTGCTGCTACAACGTCCTGCATGGAGATTTTCTCCTGGATGTTGACTGGGATATTGCTGAACTTCTGTTTTTCAAAATGTCTTCACATGTAATTTTGTGTGTTTTTCTCATGAGTTATAGGTAGATGCTGTCTTCAGCTGACATCTAAATGTTAGAACAAAGGAACTGAAGAATTTTAGAAATAGAAGCTCTTGTTTGGTACTGCAGTCATTCTCAGAGGGTTTGTTGTATTTATTTATTAAATGCTTTTGATTCAAAGAATGTATTTGGTGCATAATCTACTTTCTTTGTGTGGAAGAGTAAAAACAGCCTTGTAGAATTTACAGAGCTTCTGCCAGGGAGGTCCAGTTCTACTGTTTTGGCTATAAGGTAATGCTAGTGCTTTGTTTTGGGGCAGCAGATTGAAACATTTGCTGAAATTCTGATATTGTTCTGAGGGAATTTTCAAAAAAGTCTGGTCTCTCCAAGCTCATCCTGATTGATGTTCTGAATGATGGACCTTTGTAGATAAGCAAGAAGACCCTTATTCCTGGTAGTTTGTGTGTTTCAAGTCCTGGCTTTTCTTTACCAGCAGGAAACTCTCCGTATTGTTAGAGAGAAATTCTGAAATGGCTCAGTGACCTGCATCATGATCTCTTTGCTTCAAGTCGGGGGAACGTTAGAGCTATTGTATGCAGAGCAAAACTTTGCCAAGGTTGGATTTGGTTATCAAGCATATTGCTTTTCATACTTCATTGTAATACTTGTTAATTCTTTAAAAAGTAACTTGGTAATTTGCAGAAAAAAGTAGTATTTAAATAGGATGGAGGTTGCAGTGTAGTTAATATGAAAAGTCAAATACACATTCTTTTATGCATGCAAAATTACCATATACTGGTTTTAGAAACTAAGTTACCACTTGCATGAAACAGTCTCTGGGTAAGAAGTACTGCTCTTAGTGTAAATGTAGGTCATGCTTAGAAAATATATGTGTAAAGTAGAGATCTTGCTTGAAATAATTCCAGAAAACTTGATGCTGTGCTGTTAAGTTGCATGCTGCAGGTTGAATATAGCAACTTGGCTTGCTGTTCTTGAGCTACATAGCAATTGACAGAAGGTTTACTTATAATTTTGAAGTAAATGGACAAAAACTGCTTATTAAACTGGGAAAAAGAATAATTGCTATTTTCAGTGTCTGCAGAAAAGAGTTATTTTTCTGCTTATTTTCTGAGATTTTTAAATTGTAACAGCATAACAAAGTTTGAGTCTAGTTGAAATGAAAAACTTCCTGTAACCTTATGATTTTTTATTTGCTGACAACTTTCTTACAGGCATGAACAAGAAGGGTTCTAAAAAATCTTTATTTCTAGCAGTTTACCCTTGGGAATTAGATTGGGACTCCTCAGCTGAGGAGATGACTTTTATATTTCTAAAATGTTCTCTAGTAAGTGCAGAGCAAAGATCTGGGCTTGGCTAACTGTCTCTGTATAAGAGGCCAGAATCCCATTCTCAGCTGCCAGTATTGTATTTTGTCCAGTGCTATGGTAACAGGAGCAAAAGGTTGTAAAAACATTCTTTGCCAGAAAAATGAGCAGATGGTTCTCTCAGGACACGTAGGGAACAAATCTACTTAATAAGAAGGCACTGGTTTTGATTTTCAGAGTGAACTTTCACTAACTTTATTTCACTTTATCATGGTAGTTTGTTTAGTTAATCTCCATCTGGGTTCAGTTATGACCTAGTGTTATTGAGTACTACCACCACCTTCAGCAGGTGGGTTGTACAACAGAGGTTGGCTTTCAGCAAAGTGAACATGGATATCAAGAACAAATCAACCTTTTGTTGCTTGCTTCTTCTGTTTTTCTGGCAAGCATTTACAGGGACAGCAAGGAAAAAAGCCTGCAAGTTGTGAGGGCTGTTGTGATTTTTTTGGAGTCAGACAAGAATATGTCAATGTCTGGGGTGCAAACGTGCCTTTGAGGTGATGGGACTCTGGCACATGTGTAGCACTGCAGAGGTCAGAGGCTTGGGCCTTTAAGTGTTTCTGCAGTAGGCAAGGACATTATTTTAATGCAAAAAAGAAAGAGGGACAAACTGGGCAACCTTACACGGAGGAAGGGGGGAAACCTCTTCTGATTCTTCAGCTCTGTGGTGTAGAGCCATCAGCTGCCATTGCAGCTCACCCAGGCTCTGCTAATTTAGCATAAATCTCTAGGTTTTGGGGTATGCTGCCAATTGTTCTTTTCCCTCCTAGAGGAATATTGAATATTGTAGCTGTTGTGTGAAAGTCTCTTATTTTGATCTGTACTTTTTAATATAAAATATTTTATGTATATTTTTTCCTGTTCTGTCAGATTGTGGGCATGGATCTGAAGACAGTTCTTTCATTATGTAATAATTTGTAGCAGCTTTAAAAAGTGCCATCTAAGAATAATTTCAAATTTAGCGTTAACTGGTCAGTGTGAAGGAATCTGTGCAATTCCAATGTCTTTATTTGTTAGAAAGGAGGAGTGACTATGTAAATTCCTGCTCCCCGTTAGTTTAAACCCTCTATCTGCTGTCTTTGGAAGGTATACTCATGTTACCTGATAGCTATGCCTCTTTACTTCGCTTCAAGCTTTTTTTAGCCATAGTTATGAAAGGTAGTTAATTGAAAGTATAACTTCCAATGTGATAAAATTTTGGGGCTTGCTCATGTGAGGAAGTAGAGAAAGTGAATAGCAATTGAAAGACTTGTATTAGTTAGGGTGGTGATGTGGGAGGAATTCTGAGGATAGCAGGACTGCGTTTGCCGTGGATAAGCAGGAAAGGCTTTCCAGCAGCTTGTGTTCCTTGAGCTACCTCCGTCTTTTTGAGTGCCTAAGGAAGTGGGACGGTGCTGGAGCTCCGTGTTGCTGTGGTAACTGATGTGGGTGTTATCTGCACACCTGCCAGCCTCTCTGGGAGCTATTGGCCGAATAGGGTGTGCATCTTCCCCGGGAATGCTGCAATTATACCCTGGCAATTACAGGTGTCCTGCATCTGACTGTTCAGAGGGGTGTGCTGTGTGAGGGTGGAGGATATGGCTGTGTGTCCCACTTAGCTTTCCTTGCTATGAGCTTGTGATGTCTGGCAGCGGACACTTGGAAACAGAATCTGCTTCTGCTGCCACAGATCACTCTGCCTGTGAGTCTAAATCAAAGCCATTAGTTGACCTCAATCACTGCTATGTAATGAATTGAATTGACAATTTATAGTGGAAGGAAGAAACTGACAAAACTGGGAAATAACTCAGTTGTTACATAAACCCTTGTGTGACTAGATAATATTTTGTAAAGCTGAAGTAGATATCTTTTCTTAGAGATGGTAGATTTTGTCAGATTTGAAGAGACAGAGATAAAAATCTGTTCATCTGATATTGATAGTGGGGAAAACAATTTGTGCAAATAGCATTTTTGTATAGTGGAATGTAATTACTATATGATTGTAGCTTTTACTTGAGAAAGCCACTTTGCATATGAAGTAATTTTTGCAAATGCTATCACTTGCTTTATTTTTATCAAGTGACTGTAAAATTAAATTTGAGTTTATCAGTGATTTTGACTTGTAAACTCAGTGATACCTCGGCATACTAAAGCATCCTTGGTGAATGAAGAGTTGTAGAACAGCAGATATATGAGAGAATAGAGTTTAAGCCTATGGATCTTTGCTGTGTCTGAGGTTCTTCATCAGTGCATTTGTATTGGCCCAGCCTCTTATGGCCACAAATGTGTTGATACTGTGCTGCTAAAGCACACAAAAGCCAAAAGTGGCCTTGTATCTGGAACTCCCAGCAATAATTATGTTGTTGCAGGGACTAGAAAATGACCCACTTCTCTCAGCTGTGTTATTGCAGAAGAGCTACCAGAGCAAGGTGAAACCTCTACTGGTTTCACAGAATGAGCAGGGGAGTAGATTCCCTCACTGCTAATTCCTGTCGAGCAAGAGCTAAGTCTGATTCTGTGCAGCAGTGATGAATAACTAGTAATATAACTGTATATTAACTATATTTTAGATGTAAATGCATTTGGATGCTAGCATGCTGTTCTTGTGATACAATTTGTGATGCATCATTTTAAACTGTGTTACTGATGTGTTGAAAAAATTGTTTTGTTTTTTTTATAACCTTGTCTAGTAGGTTTGTGTGAATGAATCATGTCCTGTTATTTTTGCATAAACAGGACTTTGGCTTTATTCTCAAGGAACAGGAACTTGCAAGGTCTGGTGAGAGCAGGACATTAGTGTGTGAAAACTGGTCTGCTGCGCTTGTGAATGTATGGAAATAAATGCAAGGTTTGATTCTAGTGATGGTTAAAGGAAACAGGTGACTGGTTTGTTGCAGTGATGCAGGCAGCATGGGAACAGTGGTGCAGGTGATTAGATGTCAGGGTAACTGTGCTTGTCCACAGCTCCCATTTGCTGTGTTTTTCTCCTGGGTAGAGTAGACTGCTATTGCTGTCATAGATCTCAAACCAGTGAGCTAGTTTTACCCTCATTGGTGGCCTTGAATGCAGTATGTATTTTAAAAAGTGGGTTTTCTCTTTAGGAGGTTAGATTCTGTGTGTATTTCTTTGGAAGGTTGCTCTCCCAGCTGTTAATCAAACCTACATTTTGAGGCTCAGCACAGAACTGAAAACATCGAATAAATTTAGGGCAGTGAAAACAAAAGACTGCAATTTAATGCAAATGACCTTGTAGAGACTGCAGCAGATTATTGATACTGACTTTAAGATAGCTTAAAAGTTAGGCAGTCACACCTGTAATCAAGAAGTTCTAGTGATACTTAGTGAATCATTACAGTTTTTAATAGTCTGGAAGACAGAATAACCTGATGTCAAAGACTTTACTAGAGTATGAATGCTAAGAGTATATTCTTTAGCTAGCATGCTTGCTATTAATATGCAGATAAATAAAGATAATTTATTATTACAAATAATTTGTTAAAAATGGACATAACTTTATATTAATATTAGCGTAATAAGATGAATGCAATTAACCCTGTGTTTGGAAATTACTTTTTAAAATATCCCATTTATTACTTGCTCTTTGAATGTTGTTTGACTTAAAAAAATTAAGGATAGTTTTGATGCATTCTTAATTCTAAACCCAGTATATTCTGTGATGATTGTGTTTGGCCTGAATACCAGTGTTACTTATACAGCTTTGTTGATTACTGTGTGATCTCTGATCAAAAGATGATGTGTTTTACTAAATGTAGGACAAACAGAATTCACAGTGCAGTGAGAATAGTTCTAATCCCATTATCAGTCGAAAAGAGAAGAGTTTACTTCAGTATGTTCACATTTAAAGGTGTTTAAATTTTAAATGCACTTAGTGTGAACAGCAAGCTAATTGCTTTCGTGCAGATGTTGAGTAGAGCCTTTGGATACAGTTGTGGAGAAAGTACTTACCTTTCAGCTTGACAGATATTAATAAGGTGGGATGGTTTAGGTGCCTGAATAACCTCTGTCTGTGTGCCTGGATGTTCCACCCACAACTGAAGTTCCATTTAGTGCTGATTCTTACACTGTGTCTTGTCACTTCTGGGAGCAGTTCATTAATAAAAAAGGAGTTATGTCACTAGGAGACTTAACATGCTCTGCTCCTTTCTTCACAGACGTGACAAAGAGTTTTCAAGCAGATTAATTATAGTTAGTGTTCAGATAAGGTCATGCTAAAATTATTGTGAAGTAAAAATACTCTATCTCCAAACTCTAGAGCTACCATTTCTACTAATTTGTAGTCCAAATTACCAGTCTCAGTAATCTTGTTGCTTCCCCATGTTGCTTCATGGTTTCTGTCTTTTAGAAAGCTGTTAGCTCATGGGTTTGTGGCAGGATATGTGTGGGGAAGTGTTTCCCATTTCTGTCCAAAATGTTGTTTGCTTATGTTGCCTAACATTTGATTAATTCATAGTGTTTAGGATGCAGAGTATGCGTAAATGGGCAATGACTATGAGCTCTCCTTAATTTTAAAAGAAAGGTGTATACATTTGAGTAGGGTAATCAAATGATCAAGCCAGCCTTTAGTCTTTCTAAAATAATAACAGAAATATATATCTAGTTATTATATAATAATGAATAAGCAATTACATAGAGACAGATGTTTGCACACGAGATGAATAGTATAGATGATGCTATTACAATTGACAGGAACAAAAATTCTACTCCCAACTCCAGGTACTGTGTAATTTTGGTTGTATTAAAGAACAGGTAGACTTAAGTTTCCCTGTGTACTGTTTACTAATAGAACACATGGGTTGTTCTGTATCCAGAAGGGAAATTTGGGGTTTTTCTGGTGCCACAGAAATAAGTACCTTGGAACTCTATGGCTCTTAGTTTTTTCTGAAACTCTGGGAGAGCTCGTTTCCTTCTGTTCTAACATGTCGGTGATTGCTTCTGCTTCTTTGTGCCTGTTTCTCCTGTGTTTTAGAGACCAGCTCCTTAGGAATTGGTGGGTACACATTTTTTGTCCTGGGAATGAGCAGTTCCGGTAGTGAAAGAGGAGTGAGGGATATTCTTTAGCAAGTATTTAATGAGCCAGTTTGTTAAAACAGAAAACTACTGTATTTTTCACTGACAGTTATGTAAGTTTTTGGCATGATTTTGACTTAATTATTGGATTAATGATGCTCAGTTTTCTTCTCAATCATTTTTTGTAGTTCACGGAAGGACCTCGGAAAACACATGGATGGGCTGAGCAAATGCCATCTGTGCAGTTGAATAAAAGTGTGTAAAATACTTAATTATGTATGAGGCTTTCAGTAACTTCAAGGAATTCAGCAACAATTAAAATGAAAAGGATGATATAAGAGCTCAATCTATTCTTCACAGGAAAACTGAAGTGTGCTTTGTCAGTATCACAGTTGGGCACATTTTGTACTGAATAATGCAAGCTTGTTGAACTCTAGCATGCAGCTTTTGTTCTTAAAGCTTCTTGAAGCTGATGCAACCTCAGCAGAAACCTGAGGGGTTTTGCTAGCTGGTCATAAGACAAATGCCAGCTTGGGTTTGTGTTAACGGTAATCAAAAGAAACAACTGTTATATTGATTAAATGAAACTAATCTTCTGTCTTATTTTTAAAATTTTACTATTACTTTTTAATCGCATGTATTAAATATGAGTTTGTTTCACTAAACAATAGCAAGAGATGCTCTCTATGTTGGGCAATTGATTAGTATATTCTGGATATACTTTTTTGTGTAGCTTGGTGTCACACTGTTCAAACTTGGCTTCCACTTTTATGCCTAAATATTACTGCATAAATCCATTGCACGTTGAAGAGTTGAGTATGAATTGAGATTTTTTTTCATTCAGAACTCTGTTTACTAAAAGAAGTGAAAGACAGTAGTCTTAGGAATGAAAAGCTCTATTTTTTTTGCCCCCATTCAATTCAACATTAAGTATTAATCTTGGAAGAATTTTTTGTTGTAGTCATATTGATATTAATGGCAACACTTTGTGTCAATGTTCTGTAATAAGATAACACAGTTTCTTTCTCAATTCATAGGTCCAGATGTTTTGGCTTATCCAGTAGAATTTGTATAAGTCTTGTTAGCCCAACTGCAGAACTGTGAGCTTCCAAGTTGATGATGGCTACTGGATAAATAACTTTTAAATTTTTTTTAGAACTATAGCAGAAAATAAACCTATCTACAATAACTAACTAAACTGCCAGTAGCTTTTAATGCTTCCTTTCATGCACCACTTTCAGACCTGTCTTTATGAGCTCTTTCCAATTCATAGGAAGTGTGTTTTTCTTTTTTAACATGTTCCTATCTTTGAAGTCTTTCCTTCTAATTTAGTAGCATTATGAGCATTTGGTAGCATATTTTATTTTATCTAGCTTTAGCCTGTTGGATTGATGCTTTGTAAATCTTACTGTAGGGTTCACATTGCTTCCTGTCATTTGTTTCTTTCTAGAATTTCTCTATCTATCCAAAAGTAGATGCTTTTCTGTACAAAATTATTCAAGTTCTTAACAGGGATATAAGAGACCTTATCACTAGGATTTGGCTGATCACTCTTTTGAGTGGGAGAATACCTTAAATTCTTGTTTTCTTTCTAGCCCTGCATTTTATGCTCTATATGCATGTATTAATTCCTTTTGCCAATCATATGGCCAAAGAATTTTGTTGTTTTGGATACCTCATTGCATGTTTTATTTTCTCTTCTGTCCCATTCAATATTTGTTTCTTCTTTATAATCTGTTTTTCTAATTGCTTTTATGTATATAAAAGTTTGTGTTTTCTTTGGCAGGAGAATAAACACTGAGACATTTAATTCCTAAAATAAAAGAATATTTTATGTAGTCAGCAGTCCAGCCTATTTCTTATTCAAATCTGGTAATGTAGTCGTGCAGTATATATGGAACTTCCAGAGTGGAAAGCAAAAGTGATGTCTGGACTCTGCATCCTGACATGAAAAGTAGTCATCTCTACATTTACTGCAGGTTGAATTTCACATAATTTCTAATGCTAGCAATTTGGTTTATACAATCTAATAAAATGAGCAGCATTTTCAGGTGGAACATTTATGGTCATTCCAGAGCTGTTAGATTTAGTGTCCATTGTTAGACTGACATGTGGAAGTGGAAACTGTTAATAATTCTCCAGTGACTAAAAGCAAGCACACACTATTGCCTTGTGTATGTAATACATGGCTTTTCTGACTGACTGTGAAGTTGTGCATTTGTAGCTGACTTGAATGACTTTGATCTCCTGTTATCTAAAAGCCCCAGTTTGTATAGTCCCTGTAGTCTGTGTTGTAGCTCTCAGACTGGGTTCATCCTGTGAAACATTTCTCTGTAGTTGATAGCTTGTTTTGTTTTCTGGTGGAGACAAAATAACAAAACAACTGTTTCAATACTGGGCACTTCTGACGAAAGGGAAACACTCTCCAGGGGAGGGCTGGGCAGAGCCATGGCGGCTGCTGAGTCCAGGTGCGTGGGGAGCCACTTCCTGCTGTGCTGGGGGAGCATCCTCCAGCAGTAGCTGACACTGTCCCCACCCCATATGTGGCTGGCAGGAGCATCAGGTGAGCTCTCTGTGGTGAGTCAAAATGGTGCTCTTACTGCTGAGAGCAGGAGAAAAGCATGCTGCCTTGTGACTCACATGGACACCTGATGTGTGCATTGTGTGGAGAAAAATGATAAACAGAATAAATGCTAAGCTGTTGCCTGGAAATTCCGTAACAAGAGATGATCTAAGCTTCTCTGTTTAAGGCTGTGAAGATGTTCCAGCTGTGATACTCAAGAATTTTAACACTGTGTGAGAAGTCAAAGCTACAAGTTTTAAGAAGTGGAGACACAGCAGCATTCTTAACACAGTTAATGGAAAAATATTGAGGGAAACATGGGATATTGCATAGTTCGGGTGAAGAAAAACTATAGTGGAGGGCTGGAAAAACTGATGTTCCAGCATTTGTTCCAATGCAGTGGAATGCGATGATGTTCCAGCACTTGTTCCTTTTCCAGCATGCTCAACAACTGTGGAAGTTTTTCCTTCTTTATTCTTGATTGTATCCTTCCTTGTGTTTCTCTGGCTATGCAGTGATTTGGATGAGGCAAAATTTCTAATGTTCATGGATCAGATGATTTCATTTGGGACATGCCTCCTGGTCTAATTCACTACAGCAGATGGAGTTGGTGTTGGGGACATCTACTGTGACAGGTACTGCTGATTGAAGTAGATGCTGAGTCTCTATCATATGACAGTTGCTCAGACCATAATTCACTGAATTGCTTTGCTTTTTCTTTGTGGCATCTGCATAGTTGTACTAGGGGTAGTGTTTGCAATTTTGCATGTCAGGGAAGATAATGGAAGTGACTGGAGTTTAAAACAACCATTTGTTTCTAAAATTACTTACAAACTAGGTCAAGTATTCTGTCTGCCAGGTGGCCCTACATAGACAATGGAAGGGGTATGTTAGATCTAGGAATGAGAGGATCCCTATGTTGGCAGTGTTTCGGAAGACTTGCTTGTCAAACTATAGCTTTGATTTCTTAAATTTATTATCCACTAAAAAAGTACAGATCAAACTGATCTAATGGTTGAAAGCATTGCTTTCCTAAGAGTTGTGTATGGATACGTGTTACAAGCCTGTGTTTTTTCATAGACATGCATAATTTTATGTGTATGAGTGCTGAAGATATTTAAAAACTGAAATGGAGAGATACTCAAAGGTCTACTTCATGGCATTTAAGTTAGGTCAGGGCACTGAAAACACTTGCTACCAGCGCTGGATGATGCTGAACACAATGTTTCTGAGAACTGAAGGGCTTCAAGTTAATATGCTGTAGTATCCACAGGAACATGTCTTGTTGTTACAATGAACATAGAATGTGTTTCTCTTGTTGTTGATATTCTTCACAGAAACAGTATTTCATAGATTACTGAAACCACTGTAGAGAGTCTTATCAGTTTGATATTTTTTTTCTTTCACTAGAGAATTTTGATAGGTATGGACTTTGAAATAACTTTTTGTCTGCCTTATAGTCTGATGTGAAGCATACTGGCTGGTATTTTGGTGTTAGGAAGATCAAGAGTATCAGAAGTTAGACTACCAAGGATTATGTTTGAATTTTGTTTACTGATAACTTAAAACCATTATCTTATTAGCAGAAATCCCTTTATTTACATAGTTACATACTCAGTGAGCATGACAGCATTTGCAAGCAATGTAATTCGGTGTCCATGTGGAGTGTAAAAAGAGATCTTGTTACATAGGAGCATATGCTAAGATATCTCTGGAAATCTACTTATCAAAGGATTTCATGCTAAACACAAATTAGCATTTAAATTTAAATTTTAACTGACGTTTATTGTTATATTTCCACAGAGGAACTTAAGATTTTTCTGTAAGTATTCTAGAGCTTTCACTATTGCTGTGAGTCATTTAAGTTTTCGTCTCTTGTAAGTTTCCAGGGTAAACACGATTGTTTTAAAATGCTGTCACTAATTATTTTTTGTTCTTTTGGAAAGGATTGACAGGACTAGATTCAAATAGTAATTTTTATTTGAACAAATTCTTCACAGGAAGAAGGTTCAGACTTCTGTTTTGCTGTGCCAAATGTGAGTGGAGTTTGCCTCAGAGAATTTCGGGCTCTGTAAAAAGGCATGTAGAAGAAATTACAGTTATCAGCTAAGTACATGAATTAGACACCTCAATGAAATGGATTTTTGCAGTAATAACAGTTCCAAAGTAGTTTATAGTATTGTTTTATGAGATGTTTAATGCATATGAACCCTGACAAGTCAGTTCCTTCTTGGTTTGAACTGGGGATATCTTGAATTTAGCTATTAGGTTACATCCCTGGAAGGACTAGCTCTGAACATGGATTCATATTTGTGCTTCTTTAAGCAGAATAACCATAGCTGAGGCCCATAATATTTAAAATAACAGGTAGTTTTCCTTTTGTTCTTAAGCACTTCATCTGTTAATGAAGAAATACTGTGTTTGCTGGATTATACTCAGTTCCTCTGGATATACAGTGTACTAGTGGAAATCAGCATTTTCTGCTTCTATAAATAGATTGGCAGCAGCTGCAGAGCAAAACAGGCAAGCTTCTGGTCATTTTTATTATTGCCATTGAGAAATGGTTTGAATGGCTGTGGAGAGTGCCTGCTGCAGGGGTGTGTGCAGGCTGAGCTGAGGATATGAGCAGGGACAGGGGAAGAAAGAGTGTGTTTACAAGCCGACAATGTGAGAATACAGGTAAAGAGTTCGATGTTCCTTCATTTGGGAGTCCTTAAGCTGAGTTTCAAGCTCTTTTATGTCCAAGACATACTACTCAGCTAGATAAAAGTCATGAGTTCTTAAGTGAGACCTGGGGATAGCATTTTTCTAACTTCTGTATACTTGAATATAAGGCAGCATTTATAATAGTGCTCTGTTGGAGAATATCCTCATATTGTGCCCTGAGAAGCTCCTAAAATTTTCAGTTCCTTTTGTTGGTCTTGTTTTGTCTTCTGCATGGGAGAGAAACGCAGTGAAAGCACTCACCCTGCAGCATTCCTCCTTCCTGCCCCGTGGAGGCAGCTCTTGGATGAGCAGCAGCTGCAGCTCTCCTCCTTCCTAGCAGAGGAGGAACTGGTACCACTACAGCCTGCCCACTTGCCAGCTAAGTTACTGGTGTTGCTCATGGACACAGGAAGTTGCCAGGAAAGAAAAAGTATTGATTATCTTTCATGTGTGCATTTAACTGAAGTCTTGTGCCTGTGTTTACATGTGTGGGATTTTCTTTTCCCCATCAAAGCTAGCAATCTTCTTTTAAGAATCTTACTTCAAGGTCTTGAGAAACATAAGAAGCTGTAGGAATTGTTTTCCTTGAATACAGATATGCTTCCTTTCTGTGTTTCTCAAGTACATATGATGCAATGGATGTTAGGTTCAGCTTATGCTGAAAGGTATGGAATGACTTTATATTCCCTCTTTAATAACAGCACATTTCTTGAATCTTGATACCCAACCTATGTGGATAATATAAAGAGCCAAGGAAATAATGAAATACAGTATTATAATGACAGGTTGGAGTAAAGAACATTTATCAACCATTGCTTTAGAAACAGCACCATCAGCCTGTGAGATGGCTAAAGATCACCTAAAAGTGAAGTTCACTGTATACTGAAGCCTTGGAAACTGGAAAGTTTCTTAGCATCTTACTTGTATGTTTTACCAGTGCTTAATGTGTGTTCTTTGTACTCAGTTACATCTTAGTGATATTAACTGTTTTTCAAGGAGAAACACAGAACCCTAACAAATTCTTAGCTTATTATTTTTAATGCTGTTTGAAATGTATGTATGTTTTTAAATTTCTAATATTTCTAATATATCTTATCTATTGATAGCCTAAATACTTTTAGGTGCTCTACTACTAGAAAAATGGGTCATATTAATTTTTCATAGAAAAAAGTATTGACAATGTGATAAAGTACGATATGTTTAAGAAGAACTTACTCTTACTTACTCTGGACTTACTCTTTTTAGAAATTATTCCTCTGACAGTGTATTCAGCTACCATCTTATGGGAATATAGTTCATTCACTGTGAATAACCATTTGTGACAACAGTGAGGGCTAAATGATTAGGAGAGATGAGGAATATGCTGTTTGGCAGGTCCTTGTAGGCTGTTATGAGTTATAAATGAAGTACCAAGTTTAGAAAAACAAACCAGTTCTAAATCATATAAAATCTAGGAGTAATAAATAATAGATGCCTCAGAGTGCTTTTCAAGTAAATTGCTAAACTACTGAATCAGAAGTTGGACTTTTTTTCAAGAAAAATCCAAGTATATATCAAGTAAAAAAGGAGCTTAATTCTTAAGAAAGTGTAGAAACTTAAAACAGAAAGGTAGTATCTTTTGTGGAAAAATAGTAACTTTTATTTAGAATTAGTTTGACTTGTATAATTCATTGTCTTTAAAGACAGTCAAAAAGAGTTCATTCCAAGAATCTTTGCATGAAAGACTTTATACTAAATAAGCCTTTTCTTTGTATTTTTCAGTCAGCAGATAAGCAGCGAGCCCTGGAAGAAACCAAAGCCTACACAACGCAGTCGTTAGCAAGCGTAGCCTATCTGATCAACACTTTGGCCAACAATGTTCTCCAGATGCTGGATATCCAGGCATCCCAGCTTCGGCGCATGGAATCTTCAATCAACCATATTTCACAAGTGAGGCTTTTTTCTTTTGCCTTTGATACTACATAGCAAGTAAAACTTTGAACTGACATCTTGTGAGCCAGAAGAATTTAAAACAGAATGATGCATTTCTTTTCATATTCATTCTGGGATTGGGTCTCATCATGTAGTTCTGTACCAGTGTCAGTATGAGCGTTTTACATACCAAAGCAGGTTAAATGCATTCTCAGCCAGATTATTGTTTGGAGAGGGGGTCATTCTGCCTAAGTGAAAAGCACAGAACAATTGCTAATGGTAGAATGAGAATATTATGTTAAGAAATATGAAATGGATGGTGGGAAACAGTACTCATCATCTTTTTACTTTTTCTGTTGCTGTAATACTGGCATCTAATGACAACAGCATAGATGACAAAAATAGTTTGCTCCTGGCTTTTCTTAATAAAATGTACTTTGCAGTGACATGAACAAAAGCCAAAATTAATGTTTCAATTTGTGTAAGGCTGCAGAACTCCTGCCGTTGTTTGCAGTTTTTCTGAGCAGCAATAAACTAAGCTACTGTGATCAGGAACTCAGGTTCAATCACCACGTTGATAAGAGAATTTTGACTGCCAGAATGGGCTGAGAATGAATGATAGATAAAAGTGGAGATTTACCAGCCACTGATGGATTAAAAGAAAAATTAAAAACTGATACAGCAGTTTCTGGGTTTTGTGTTGCTTTACTGAATATTTTGTTTCTTAGTTGACCCATACATTTTGGCTACTAGGGTTTCTTGATCTCCATGTAATAATATAAATTGAAATAAAGAATATTGTGGTATTTAGAAAAACATTTGAAGGTAGGGGCATTGAGTAAGGTAGGAAATAAGTAGATGGACTGCATCTGTTTGAACCAGCAAAAGAAGTGAGTAATTTTATGCTGGCTTAGTGGGCTGAATTTCCTCTGGTTGGGTCAGAGGAATCTCAGGGCAAGTACAAAGAAAGAGGTGGGGAGGATTTTCTCTCTTGATAGTGCTGTGCTATTAGATTGCCTCAGTTGTCTCATGGATTTGCATCAAAAATGAGCTGGAAGTTTGATTTCTTCTGCTAAATGCTCCATGTTAATCATTACGTGGACAAATAAATTCATTTTTTTCCCCCAGAAAGGGTTATGAATTACCCTGTGTATGCCTGTGTGCTATGCCTATATGCTCTGTGTGTATGTGCTTCCTCACAGGCTAGTGCCACACGTTCCAGCTGTTTGAGAGCCTGATGCAAAAGTATATTTTGCATTTCATAAATGTGGAAAACTCATTTTGTCACACAGCTTCTGTAAAGTAGTTTATGTGGAAAGGGGCATAGCATTTTAAATTTTTTGCTCCTGAGAAGGTGACATTTATGCAGATTGAGAGCTAGGTTAGATTGTGTTTGACTTTTATATAATACAGCTAGTTATTTAAAATAGAGCACTAGATTAGCAGTACCCCAACAACTAAAGAAGATGTGTCTGAAAAATTTCTTAGGTTGAGCTTGAACAACCAAAAAAAAACCTGTGATGGTCTTTTTAAAAAATACAGCTGTAAAATTGAAAATCTAGTTTGTTTGGGGGGATTTTTTTGTGTGGTTTGTTTCATGTTTTTTTTAAGCCTGCATCATCTGTGTGTAGGATGCTCTCCAAATCTTTATGGAAGAAATAATATCAGAGGAGCAGACAGTATTTAAATTTTGAATAGATCCAAGGATCTTTATTAAGTTGAGTTAATGTGTTTGGAAATGGCTTCCTTCCATAATACTAGTGTTGTAGATTAATGTGTTATCTGTCTTAATTTCCGTGGTTGTTTTTCTTAAAAAAATTAATTTGCACAGTTCTTCTGTAAATAAATTTTCAAGATATTTGGTTATACTTCTCCTGAAATTAGCCTAATCTGTGGAAGGTTTCCTTGATGTTTATGTTGGGTGTAAAGTTCAGTGAGCTTTTTCTAACAGTACTGAAAATGCTGTGTGGTGTAATACCTCACTGCCAAATTAAGATTTCAGCCAACTTGGCTTGAAATTAAGTCAGTAATATAGAACAGAAAACAGGTTGGTTTTGGTCAGTAGGTCTTGGTATTTAAGTTTAGAAAACATATGCAAATTGTGATAGCTGGGTGGAATCCTCTTTTAATTCTGATTTGGGATTCCACATTACTCTCCAAAGAGAGTAGAATCACTTGGTGCAAAAACTTTGCCCGAAGTGCTTGTTTTGTACAAGTAGCTCAGATTGGGAGAGGTGTGATTAACTTTGTAAGATAAAATGCTCTGGTCCTCTGTTCATTGGTGGAATGCCAATTTACATCCCTTTCTATGTTTCCTTCTAAATGCCAACCTAATCAAAGAGTTGAAAAGGAAGCTGATAATCATTTGTGCTTTTTCAAAGTATATATAGGTTGTGGATAAGGAAATTGTTACTATTGAAACTATTTTTATGCAAGTGATTAAATCCTATTGATTTAAAAATTAGAATTACTTTGGTTTGGTCTGAAAGCTGATGAATCTATTCTTACTTGCTTTCTTGAACCTTGTCCAGAACTAGATGATACACAGTGTTTCATATTTGACTAAGAATTTAAATCTTAAATACAGTTCATATGTACAAATATTTATAGTTGTTAAAAAAAACTATCTTGCTGCTTTCAAGTTAGCAGCCACTGCGAAACGTTACTAACATCCAAATTCTTTAAATGAATCTGGCAGGTTTTCAGGTTTTAATATTTGTATGATGAGAAATGTTTTTCTAGTTTAGTTACAGAATCTGTTACTTAGCAAGGTCATTTTAAAAACTGCTGCTAGTTACATAAGCAAGCATGTTATCACAAAGATGAGTGGTGAGTTTTCTGCAGTGGCACTGTGTTGTGGGGAGGTCTGCTACATCCTCCCCTTACTGAACTGACTGCCATGCTCTTGGCTGTGAGAACAGGCACTGAATTGACTGCAGGCTTGGATTCTCTGCAGGCAGCAGGTGCTGCTTAGCTGGGCTTTAGCAACATCTGTGAGCTGCTCAATCTCTGCAGGGAAGTTCACTTGGACTTTCCACTGAAAAGTCAATAAAGATTTGTGACCTTTCTCAGTTGTCTTATTCTTGCAAGGCACAGGAATAGCAAAACACATTAAAAAGTGTTGATGCAAGGCCAATTTTGCACAGTGCATATTCCTGTTTATGGAACAAGTAGCTTTTTAGCATTTTTGTAGAATCTCTTTTTTTTTTGTGTATAAATTACATGCAGCTTGAGACAATTAATGTCACATTTCTCACATGTCGAAGTTAGGCAGTTACGAATTTTGAAGTACTGACCCAGTTTTCAAGGTAGTTTGCAATTAGTTTGAATTGCATCAAATTAATAAGATTAATAAAAAATAAAAGTCCAGTATTACTGTATGTAAGCAACATTTTCTCCTGAGAATTTTGAAGCTGAGTTTTAAAAGACCAGACTGACAGTTAATTTATAAATTTAAGTTAGAATGGTTTCAGAAGAGGAAGAAATTAAGGTTTCTGGAGAGTGTTATCTCTGAAATTTCACTGTAATTCAGAATTTCAACATGGTGTTGTGGTTTAACCCCAGCTGGCAACTAAGCACCACATGGCTGCATGCTCATCCCCCCTTACCAGGCTATGGGTAGATAGTCAGAAGGGTAAAAGTGAGAAAACTTGTAGATTGAGATATGTGCAGTTTAATGATGATAGTGATGATAATAATACAGAAAACTGATATTGAAGAGAGAAACAAAACCCGAGCAGGAAGGCTGCAGATGAAAGCAGCTGCTCAGCAGCAGCAGAGTGCAGCCCAGGCAGTCCCCAGGCAGCAGTGCCCAGCCAGGCTCCCCCAGGTCAGCCTGGTGCTGCTGACCATGAGGCCACATGGAGCGTTGTCCCCTGGCTCAGCAGGGCCAGCTGTCCTGGCTGTGTCCCTTCCCAACTTACTACCCAGGGCTGGGTGGGATGAGGAGCAGAAAAAGGCCTTGACTCTGCATTCGCTGCTCAGCAGTAACTAAAACATCCTGGAGTTATCAGCACTGTTTGCAGCACTAATCCAAAATATTGCCCCATACTGTGAAGAAAATTAATTCTGTCCCAGCCAAAACTAACTTTAGTTAAATGCTAACTTAATACTTTGAGAAATTTTGTTTACCAGTAGAAGAGAATATTTCTCAAAACTCAGTGACTTTTGAGTGAATTTGTAGATAGTGTTAACTTTCCCAGATATTATTTCATGTTATTTTTTTGTTTTAATATTTGCAGAGCTTGAGACTGGCTTTGTTGAATTCTGCATGAAAACCTGATGTTCCAAAATGGCCAGAAAAAAAAAGTGCAGCGGTTCATACTTTTTGCCTTACACTCTCCCTCAGCTATTGCAGGATCTTGGAAAGCATATGAAAAGATGACAGTAATGAGCCTAACCTCTAACAAACTGTCACTTAAAAGCTTTTGCCAAAGCTAATGGAGCTATGTGAAAAAAATTTTAAAAAGCATAATAATGCTGTCAGGCGTCCAAAATTTCTTGATAGAAAACAGGGTTTTAAGTTGTAGAAGGGCACAGTGTATCCCATCTGCTTTTCCTAACAGAGTTTTCAAGCCAAGTGTTTTGTTAGTCCAGCTCTAACCCCAGAAACTTCTCATTAGAACTTTTTAAACTGATGAATAAACATTTTGGTGCATTCTCCTGCCTTGAGAAGGGATTTATGTTAGTACTGGAGGTAATAATTACCTGTATGTTGAGGATAAATGTTTTCATTTTCTTCAGCAGCAGGTTAATCTTTGTTACCTCCTCTACTAATGGAATACTTCAGTGTTCCTTCATGCTATTTTGTGGATGTATTAGGATCTCATGACTTCCATAGTCTACTAAACAAGAAAATGAAATGTTTGGAAAACTGCCAGCATAATGCTTTTCAATACCATTTTAGGTGTGTGGACCAGAATTAGGTGCAGTTTGTATACTTCTAGTTATTCCATAGCTATTCAAGCTAAAAGAGATGTTCTGAATCATAATGCAAGAGGAATCCCACCAGATGAGCTTCAGGTTTTAATTAAGTTTTATGCACTTCATTGTTTGTTACTGTAGTCATGCCTCATGATCACCATAGTCCTTAAGGAAGCTGGTTGTACCCGTGGCTCCTATTGAAAACCTACTCTTCATTCAGGGCAACGGCTTTGCACAGTGCCAGGATACCATTGCTACAATAACATGAGCATTAAATATCTGTGCTTGCATTATATTAGTAGATAATTACATAAGAAAGTACTGAAAGAACATAATCAAAGTTGCAGAGTTATAGAATTTAAAATAGAAAGTGAGAAATCATCTTGCCAACCCTGCACTAATAACTTCCTTTTTGATTTGTGGATTGAAATTGAAATTATTAGCTCTGAGTGCAATACCCAAGGTATGAAACTGGTTTTGAAGGACCAGATTCAGACCCGTAAGATTTTGATGTTCCAGTCCATCCTGAAGTCCAGCTGCTGTTGCAGCTGAACATTTTTAACATTCTAGCAAATGGTATCAGAGGTCTGTGAGACAAAGACATGTCTAGACCACAGATAAAGTCTGCAGTAGAGATTGAATTCGTCAGTGGTGTCAGACGTGACTGTCTTCCCAAGTTATTGCCATCACTTATCTTCAGCTTCTTAAGACAGTATGTGCCCTCTGACTGTGAGATGAGTCTGTAGACCACCTTTTCCAGAATGTGTGCTCCTGTTCCCTATGCTGCAAAAGCAAAGTTCTAGCACAGAGAAGGGATAAAAGCCTGAGATGGAAGATGAAATCTTACCCTCATGCAGGATGGTGTACTTTAAGTACTCTGGCCTGGAAAATGTTGGTGTGCTCTGTTTGCACTTGTGCTGTAAGAGCTGTGAAGATCTGATCTGCACTGCTCTATTGGGGGTTGGTGTACAGTCCTGGTTATCTTGAGGACCTTCAGAAAGGACCTTGGCACATTCATTGGAGAGTGGTTTTGTTGTTAAGTAATTGCAGAAATATATGTGTTTCTGTTACATTTGTGTAAACTGTGAATTTCTGCAGAATTTATATATTGACTGAATCTGGGTGGGTTTTTATGTGGGTGTCCCAGATAATTTAACTATCCCCATTAAATTTCAAATCATTGCTCAATGAACTTGAGCTTTCCAAAGAGAGATTTGCCAATACATTTTGACCTTAAAAATCTATTATTCTGTAGCTTTATTTTAAGAAATAGCTATGCACCTATAGTGGAAACCTTACAGTTCTAGGCAGATGGAACTAGAGGTGGCAGAATGTACACAACAAAGCTGTAGTCAGTGCTTAATTTTAGCAAAGTTAAAACTTGAAAATATGTTGCTGGGAAATACTAGGCAATCTTGATGATAGTATTGTAAGCTCACATACAGTGTCCCAGATATTTCTCTGGAAATAATGCAAAGAAACAACTACTTGGAAGTAGTATGGGGATTGGTTGGGATTTCTAAATTTTTTTTTTTTGTAATTTTAAAGGTTGTAATGATTGTTCATGATTAGCTTGCTTTGCTATCAGTAGCAGGGTAAAACAGTGTAGCCAACCCCACTGCCCCAGTGCTTGCCCACAGAAAAATAAAATAGACAAAAATGTGTGTTAGGAAAATGAGTTCTCATTTATACCTATTCTCCAGTTATTACAAAGCCTGGTTTGAAACTGTGAAAAGTGTTTCTGGTGCCATTCATGATCATTGAAGTAGTTACAAGAAATCTATGAGTGTTTAGAAATCCTTATGTTGGTGGTTCTGGCTGCTTATACTTTTGGTTTTTATCCTGTAGCTAAAACTTTTCTTCACAGTTTAGGTTTTTTTTCCTATATTGAAAGCTGCTTTGTGAACAAGCAATTATTTTTGGTTTAAATAAGGCAAGGAGCTCCATGGCCCATGATTTAAGAGATTATATTTTCCTGGAAGAGATAAATAGACTTTTTGATAGCATTTTCTTACTCTTGTTACCTAACGAGATTCATGTACATGTTATTAGGCAATGAATTGTCAGCAGGACTTTGTCTTACACCAAAGATTCTCCTGTGGTACTAATCTTAGTATATGAAGGAAGGGATTTTCAGTGTTTGTCCGAGGCATCCAAAGGGAAGACAAGGGGCTTAACCTTTGGCTTTATTGTGGATAAATTTGTATGGAACACATTCTAAAACCTAATCACTGCTTTGTGATGAGTGAGTTGTAATGACCAAAATGCTTTCTCCATTTGTCTAAGTGAAATTTTATTTTATCTCAGGCTTACCAGTCCTAAT
This sequence comes from Toxostoma redivivum, assembly GCA_013397375.1. Lineage (NCBI taxonomy): Eukaryota > Metazoa > Chordata > Aves > Passeriformes > Mimidae > Toxostoma > Toxostoma redivivum. The sequence goes on along the minus strand of VXBI01000139.1, from coordinate 253,074 downwards.
TTAGCAAACTTACAGTGTAAGAAAACCTGCTTATGGTTTGTTTTTCTGGTCTTAAAATGAAGGTTTGGGAAGGCATCCTTACACTTTATCTAGTTGAAGCCCATGTCAAATAAAAGCTTAGAGAGCAGTTGTAAAATAAGAAAAGGATAAGTGAAGGAACCTTATAAAACAGTGTCAGTAAATTGATGTGCACTACTAAGAATGGAAAGGAGAAGGAATTTTGTGAAACTGGAAGAATGAGGGTAACAGAAAACCCAGAGAATCCCCAGCTATTAGTGTGGCTTTAGAGGTGGCAAATTCAGCAGTAAGTTGAAGAAAGATGATTTAATCAAGTATATGTAGTGATGTGTTTAGTACAGTGTAGAGATCTTCGAAACATTAGAACTGATTTAATTTTTTTTTAATACTGACTCTGTATTCCAATGCATACCACTGTTAGTAAATACACTGCGTCTTTTGTAGACGGTGGACATTCACAAAGAGAAAGTTGCTAGAAGAGAAATTGGTATCTTGACTACAAACAAAAACACCTCAAGAACTCACAAAATCATTGCACCAGCTAACTTGGAGCGACCAGTTCGCTACATCAGGAAACCTATTGATTATACAATTCTAGATGATATTGGACATGGAGTGAAGGTAGGTGATATTGTTAAAACAGCCAAACTGCAAATTCATTGTCTTTGTATATTTTCAAAATAACCTAATGCTTTTTTTGGTAATTATACCAGTTTCTCCTTGCCTGGACAACGTGCCTATAAACAGGAGAGGAGTCCTTTCTGATTTCCAGTTGTCCCTTCCCCTTCTCTTGCCCCAGTGTTTCTAAATGTTTCAGACTCGCTGAATCTGATTTCTAATTGGGACTGTGAGTCTCACCTTTTAAAATGCTTCTGAATATCAACTTGTGTGATGCTGCTATTATTGTTTGGGTCAGTTGCCAGGGATATATGTGGGTACTGAAGGGCTAATGACTACCACTTTTCTGCCTGAATTAGCACCACAGAGTGTGATCCAGCTGTAATTGCACTGGTTTACTTTGACGCTCATGCAAAGGAAGGGTTTGCATGAGAAGTGTTATGGGCTGCCTTTTCTTCTTTCTGCCAGGGTCAGTTATACACAAACCCAGTGATGTGCTTTGTTAAAGGGAGCTCTCTACAACCTTTGTGCCATATGCAGTTTTGGGGTGGGAATATTACTGCCAAGTTTAAAGCCAGCTGGTTTTTCCTTTCAAGATTAGGAAAAGAAGAAGGAATTTCAGGGCAGACTGAGACACAATTGGTGGCTGTTAGATCAGTGTACACAGCAGCAGTGATACCATGTTTGAGGTCAGATATGCATTTTTAAAAGCACATCCTGAATATAAACACAGTCGTAGCAGGTGTGAGCTCATTGTTAACTTGTGCTACCAGGAAAACAAGTACGGAAATGAGAACACTGACAATATGAAAGTTCCAGGAAATGAAAGGTAAATAACACAAAATGATGTCATTTTTACAAGGCAAACTAACAAATCTGTAAATCTACAAAGTAGCAGTAAGGTAAGATGCTTCTTCCAGTCAAAGTGCACCAGAATTTCTTTTGCTTGACTTGTAACTGGATGAGGTTATCCCTGTTGTCCTATTTGGTTTGTCTGCTTGGTGGCCATTTAAATGGCAATAGGTGGTTTAACCTAACTTTTAAAATTCAAATTCCAAGCAATTTGATTTAAATATCTTTCCCAAGCATTTTTACTTAAGGTCTTTCCAACATCCTGTTTGTTAACAGAAAGTCTCCTTCCTCCCATTTCTTACCCAAAGAATCAACCTCTGAACAGACTTTATAAAGGACAAAGAAAAAAGCAAATCCAACTTTAGTAACTACAGTTTTGACCAGGAAACTATTACTAGTCGTGTGTTAGAATCTGCTACCAATTTTGAATTTATGCAGGTCAGCAGATCTCCTTCTGGGTATGGATGGAGCATATTAACCTGTAGGATGGCTGTTGCTAATATTTTAATCATCACTTTTTGTTTTAGGGAGATCATTTTAGACCTTATTGAAGAATAGTTTTTAATTGCTCTGCAGCACAATCTTATTTAGCACTGGCTCTAAATCATTATAATTGGTATCCCGCTTACCTCAATGTAGCAGTCATACCAAGATGCAATGAATTACGTTCTTATGAAAGAACATAGTTCATCGAATGGATGATGACTTGAGTGTGTTTTACATCCATTTGTTATGCTGGTGATAGACTTAAATTATATTTACCATGCACTATGTTTATCTAGAAAATGAAGAAGTATTGTGTACTTATGAAACAATAATCAGAGAACTTGAAGTCATGCTATCCTTAAGATTGTAAATGTGTTCCAATCAGGTTAATCCTGTGTTTAGGACAGAAGAAAGAACAGCTCTCTTGCTGATGGGGGAAGAGGTGGCCAGTTTATGTGTTTATGAACCTGTTTTTGCTCTGCTTGAGAATCTACAGATTAGGTTATGAGATCTCTGGCTGTAGAACAGAGAGGAACAAATAAAATATGTAGAAGCTTTAAATTTGCCTAAATGTAGCTCTTTATTGTTTGAGCTGTGATACTTTTCCCTTCAAGTGAGCATTCAGAAGTTGTTGCATAAACAGCATTAAAGTTTCAGTTAGCATCAGGATTCCTCTGCATTCTTTGTCCTTTTTCTACTGAAGGACTTCTGCTCCAGTACTTGAACCCAGAATTACATATTTTCAGGACAGGCAGGATGCTGATACAGCAGACATTCATAGCAACCCTGAGAAAGATGGCAAGCTGGACAGAATAATACAGGAATAAAAGGGAGGATTCTTGGCCAAGAAATTCAGTATGCCATGCTGAGAGAAGTGGTACAGGCCCTTAAGCATCTCACTCCTTCCATTCAGAAATTTGAAGCGTAGTGGAGACGATGTTCAGGAAGAATTCCTCTATAGGATGGTTTCTAAATAGATGTGAGAGAATTCAAGTGCTTCTGTATCATCTCAGCAATCCCTCCTCATCTTCCCTTCCTGAAGCTACAATGCTGCAAAAATTTAAAGAATCTTTTGTGTGAAAGTGACTTGCTTTCAATGTTTTTTCAAATATTTCTCAGGTTACAAAGTCTTCCAACCTATTGCTCCTACCTTTAGTCAAGGGAATGGAAAAAAAAAAAGTACTCCCTTCAGAGAGGTGTGTATTAAGGCACTGTAGTATCAGGCAGTGCTGCTGAGGTCTCTGCAGATGGACCTTCCAGTGTAACTGAGCATTGTGGCCAGTACAGGGGACCAGGTTTTCCAGTGTAGCTGTATGAGGCAGAGACCATATTGGTTAATTGATCCACAGAACTTTAAACTCAAGGACATGAGATTTTCTAGTAAATTAGATTGTTTCTTTTTAGTAGAGCAGGGTCTCTCCTAAATTGATGGAACAAATCAGTCTATTTACCTGAATATTTATTGTCCAGTGCTGCAGAAATTATAACAAATTTAATGATACATTTGGATGAATTGAACTAAAAATCATCAACTAAATATCATTCAAAGGGAAAGACAAGTAATTTTAAAAGAATTTTTTATGGAGAAAGAAGATGTATGGTATTGTGCCAGTAAGAGGCAGAACTTAGTGTCAAAAAGCTAGCACTTAGGTTTTAAAGTAGGAATTTGCTGTTGGTTAATGTCAATTTATACTTCAGGAAATGTGGATATGTGGCACAGTACCTATAAAAAGTGTTGTACTTCTTACAAGATTTAATGATTTGCTTTTGATCTTTGTTCAGGAGAGATCTCATGGCATCAAGTTAACGAACAGCATTTTCTAGAAAAGAACATACATTATTAGCTTATTATGTTAGAAGCTTCCATTTCAGCTACTTGTAAATATGGTAATACATGTAAACAATTTAAATGAGCTTGGGCTCATTGTGAAGGCTAGTCTTTGACAGCTCAAATAAATTAATCTCTGAAGTTAATCCATCTAGATCTTGCGTGATACATTTTGAAAGAAGCTGCCTTTTTGTTAGCACTGTAAGAACTTCAGTAAACAGTGTACAAAAGCATTTGAATGTTAATTTTAAAGTAATATTTTAACGACTTTGTGGTCAATTTATATTAGAAGTTTCAGCTTGAAGATCTTTTGTTCATGACATTCTGCTTTAACCACTCTTTCTATGATCTACTGATACATTATTTTGTTAATGCTGAATGCTTAACTTTTTTCTTTCTTTTTCCTTTCTCTTCATATCCTGAAGTTCCAACTAACCTTTCAATGCTTTTTTTCCTTACCTCTTTTATTTGCTCCATTTATGCATTAAGTGGTTGCTTAGATTTAAGGTAAGAAACCCCAGGGCTGGATTTCCATTCTTCTTCTGAGATTATTACACACGGGGAGATGATTGACATCCATGCTACTGATTGTTTAAAACAACATCTGCTCTTCCTTCTGTGTCGCAGAGCTTCTGTTGAGTAACTCATTGTAGATAAGCATTTTGTGATACAAATTGATGTATATATGAAGGGAAGTTAACACAGTTAATTTTAAAAGCTTTGTGGTAAAATATTAGCTGCCCTCAGCATATTTAGGAGATCATTTATAAGGGAGGGATGTTGTGTTAGCCTTGTTTAGACAAAAATATACACGGACTAGATAGCAGGTAAATATGAGCCTCCCCGTGTGTAATATTCTTTTTATCCTATATACGGTGTAAGTTACGGTTTGATTTGGATTAATGTTTCAGTGTGAGATTGCTCAGATAACGGGCTCCAAAGGTGTGTAACAAATTCAAATCTGTATATTATTTTTTAAAGTTGCAGTATTCTTAATTTTTTCAGAAACTGACAGCAGTGCTTAAATACTCAGAGGCACTCATCTATGGAAACTTCCAGAAATTTCATAATTGTGTAAAATGCTTATTAATAACTGTTAAACAAAAAGATAAGTGATATATTTAGTTGAATATTAAATGAATAGTGCATCAAAGAATTCAGGCTGAAGTATGTCAAATTCTTTAAATGTTAGTGGTGGCTAACATTTTAGTGTGATGAGTGGCTGCAGAAGCAGCAATAAAAAGCATCAACTCAATTAGACAAGCAGTTAAATTAAGTTACATGATACTATGGTGGAGTTCATAGTAAATGAATTAATAGATAGGTTATAGCCTTTATTGAGTATGATGATCTCCTGAGGTGCAGCTGGTTTAGGGAAAGAGAGACTGGGAGTTTTTTAGTAGCAGGTGCCACCATTGTAATGAGGGAACGGTATTTTAGGTCATAGAATGTCAACATGTAGAATGAGTATATTAATTAAAGGAACTTCTGAGTTGACATGAAATATTTTTAAGTATTTTCTATGCTTGGAAAAAGCTAAAAGAAAATCCTACAAATTCTTGAGATTGCCTGTAAAACCAAGTATTTCTGTAGATACCTCCATAATGTCCCTGTGAAATGGGACAGATGGTACTCTTAGTCTGGTATTTAAGTGTATGTAGCATCTCTGATAACAATGGAAAGCTCTTAATTTATGAGAGAATTCCCACGTCATTTGAAATTTATTTTTACAAAGGTGTGTGAGGTGTATAGAATTTCAACTCAGTATTTACATGCTTTTAATTTGAGAATGGCAAAATATGTCTCTTCCCTGAGTTTTTTATTGTCTGTTTACATAAAATGGATACTTTTTATGCTGAATATGTCTTATTCTGGACACACTTAATATTGGATGATGGTTTTCTCAGTGTTCCTGAAAAAACAAGTTGCAAACTTAATTTTCTTTGTTGATCTCTGCAATTGCAGTTTATAAACAAGTAATGACTATCCTAAGAAAAGTTTTAAAATTGGGTTATTATAGATTATATATGAACTGACATATCTGTGCATTATCTGCAGTGGCAATAAGAGTTTCTACAGCTTTTCAGACTAAATATTTTTTCTGTTTATAGGTTGGAATGAAAATATTTTTTGTTATAACACTATTTCTTTATTTACCAGAGTGAACCCAGTTAGAAATTTGATTTGAGGAATCAAATATGTCAGCCAACTTCTTACTGGCAAAACATGAGGGTTTAAAAGAGGAAACAAAAAAGGCAAAAAGCAGAGCAGCATCTCTCAGTAGACCTGAGTTATTTGTCTCACTGTAGTCACTGTGCATCAGGCTGAAAGAAGACTGAAAAGCAGTTAGTAACCCCAGTTCTGTGTGAATGACTACTTTACTTCACCTAAAAGTGATTGGATATGAAGTGTTTAGCCTGCATTTCTTTTTTGTGACTGCAAAAAATCCGTAGCCTTACCTAACAGCTATAATATTAAACTGACTGATTGTAGCATTGAATTTGGGTCTGACTAACTTAAATTTTAAACAGATTTTGAAGAAAACTTCACTTACAAGGCTGAGGAAAATCAATTGAAAATGACATTGTTTAAGCCTTTTTGTATTCACCAGACTTGGTTCTTCAATTACTTTACATGGGTGGATGTGGTAAAAACAAGCTCACTTGCTGAAGCTTCTACCTGTGGTCATTTGCTAAAACAGGGCTGAAATTTATATATTTTGCTTCCATATAAACTGGTTAATGAGCTGGCAAGCAAATGGTTTGATTAGATATGCACAGTAAGTATTTGAGTGGCTGAACACAGCCTGAAAAGAAATTTACTTTGGGGTAGCAGATGATGGGCCAAAAATCTATTCATCATCTCTGTAGTGTTAACAAGATGAAACAAGGCATGAGAAGGGAGTTTTTATTCAGCCTTGGGTTGTTTTTTCCTGTAACTGGATATAAAATCTTGCTCAAGAAGGTCAAGGAGCTACCTGAAGTTTCTGAATATAATCCATGAAACATCACTGATAGGACACTTTTTCTTAATAGATTTTGGGCAAAAAAATTACTCTTTGGTCTTCCTGAAAGTTCTAGAAAATACAGTGTGAATGTAAAGCACCACTTAAAAACTTCTGGCTGTGTCCAGATTTAGAAGTAGCTCCTCCTGAGGTTTGTTTGTGTTGAATATCTGTTATTCAGGATTTTGGGGAAAAAAAACCAACCAACCAAAAATAACCCAACCCCCCAAAAAGCCCACCTTGCTTGCTTTCTCGCAGGTAAGTGCCTCATGTCTGTATAAATACAGGACATTGATGCAAATAGTTTTTGCAGTCTCTTGACCAGCCCTCATGTCTGACCAACTAGGTATTTCTGCACTTCCTGTTCAGTGATATTTTTTTCTTTGTGAAAATATTCCTAAGAATTAAATTGAATAAGTGGCAGAATTTATCCGTTTTAGCCAATTTATTTCAATACAGATTCCTTATACAGTGGAGTGCTAAAGGAACTCAGTTATGTTAAATGCTGGTAAAAATGTAACCATGAAGAAAACTTGGTCATATGCAGGACCATATAAGATGGTGTTTTAATCACTGGATTTTATGAAAAACTAGTTTCCAAAAATAGAAATTGGCTAATTAAGTCTTAATTATTTAAAAAAATTAAACTTAAGAAGATCGTTTTTCTGAGTGCTCTAGTCAATGCCATATTGTGTCTTGAAGTCATCAGATGGCACCTTTCTAAAACTGTAGCTCAATAGTAGAAAACATTGGATGAAATACTTTTGTACCATTTTGAAACAGAATGGACCATATGGATCCATTTCTTTACAGTTCATTCTACAGCTGTTACTGTGGGGCTGGATCCCAGAGCATTTTCTGGGATGTCTTACTTACCAAGGATCTGCTTTTTAAGTAGTTTCTGTAGTTTCTTCCTCAGCAGAACTTCCAATTCCAGCTCCAGTGCCAACAAAGTTGCAGCTTTGGTAGAAGATATTTTTCTGTGGTGCATATGCTTGCTAATTCATCTATAAAAAGCTTCTGCAAGATATCCAGTGAAAAAAAAAAAATTAACCAAGATCTCGTTAGAATTATTTGGTGTTCTAGCAACTTCTATTGATAATATTTTTTACTTTTTTTTTCTCCTGTGAAAGAGGAAAAAAAAAAAACTATTTGAAAATAAATTTTTCCCTGCATGCATTTGGCACAGACACTGTGCCCTACTTGTCTTGGGTTGTCTTCCTGCTTTTGCATCAGTCAGCTGTGGTTTTTTCCTTGAGCTTTGTGCCCAACTCATTACTGCCTCTATTATTGTTTTCCTGTTCTAAACACAGTGGTTGGCTGGTTGTGAGCAAAGGCAGAGACAGATACTCCTTTGTCTTTCTGGTTGCAGGCTCTCTTTTGCTATGCATTTTCTTAAAATTATTTGCAAGATTTAAACTAGAAATCAGCCCCAACCCTGTGGTGCTGCAGTCAAACAAACCACCATCAGACAGATGCATTCCTCTGTTTTCACCCTCTCATTAATTCAGCTGCATCTAGGTCGTTCCAGCTGTGCAGAACCAGAGGAAATGATGTCTGAAACAGTGCAACTCCTGGCAAATACCAGCTTACTCCAGAAAAAGGATTTTTTAAACTTGACGATGAATGCAAATGTGACCTTGAGTTCTGGTGGTTGCTTCAGATTTTAGATGTTTGTGAGAGGGATGTGTGTGGGTGAGAATTTGTGTATGGAAACTGTATTTACAACCACATGTACAAAACTGAAAAGGCAATACAGTAGAGTTTGGAAGAGAGAGGGCATTAATGGCCTTCCTTCCCCCTCTGGTAGAAATTATTATAGGAGACAGCTGTATATATTACAGTGCTTTAATCTCAGTTGTAGTTGGTGCAGTTTTAGATTTTTTTTTAGCATCTTGCATGCTTTTATTTCCAAGGATCTGTCCATTTTGATTACAACTGTTGAAATAATTGTATATTTTGAATTTCTCTTCTGTGATTATTTGGCAGTAAGTCAAAGGGGAAGTTACTTGCACAGGGTTGTTTAACTTAGAGTAGCTGATCTTAAAGCCATCAGTCCTGTCAGATTTGAAGACAACCCTGTAAATTGCAATTACTTGCTCTCTGAACATTTCAATTTCAATGTTGAAAAGTCATTTTCAAGACCCTGAAACTGAACCTACTGTCAGTGAATTTCCTCATCCTTCAGGTTAGCTTTTTTTAAGGTTGGTTTCTTTTTGCTAAGTTCCTGGGCTAAAAAGGGATCATTTTTTTGTTTGGCCACATTTTCTTAAGCTTTCTTGTCATTCTTTGTCAAGGATTTGTGTATTTGTAGTGTTAATGAAAATATCAGGCAGTCTCTGGAGTTCTGTGTTAGTGAGTGTTACCTCCACTTCTGGCTGTACTGGTGTGATGTTCCAGCATCCTCCACCTCAGCCATCCTTTCTTTTCATGTAGCTGTAGCCCTGGGGATGCCTGGAAGTGAATTTTTGTTCTTGCAGTCATTGTATATAAAATAATAGCATTATTTGTATTAAATATATGGAATTTTATATTAGCTGCAAAGTGATAGCCAGTGGTTACATCATCATCAGAAACAACAGTGTAGCCAGTTAAAACCCTAAATGGACTTTTCAGGGGCACACAGATTCGTCTGCCATTTAAAGACGTCCAAAAGCAGAGGCTGAGGGGGCTGCTTGAAATACAGCAACTGACAATCCAGTGAGCATTTAATTAAGGTGGATTTTGTTTGTTTGCGTGGGTTTTTTTTGAAAACTCAAATAGGTGGGTGAAACAGGCATGTTTAATGAAAGAGGAAATACAGGGGGTGCTGCAACTTTAAAAAAAAATTCAGATTTTGCTATTTCTTAAATGTTCCGTGTATAGAATAAAATGTATTTCATTTTACACTTTCCCTTTTCCCTTCAAGTAGTTGTAGTTCAGTGCTTACCTCATCCCTCACTTGAATTAACTTTAGATTTCTTGTTGCTTGGAGTTGGCTTAAAGGACTTTCTAATGCCGTGCAAAATAATTTTGTCTTAAATTGACATTACAGAGTACTCTTGCACAACTAAATCCAAACACCTGTTTTTGAATCTGACAAAATACCCCTTCCAATGCTTGGGTTTTCTTTTCCTCCCTGCAGATTGAAAATATGATAGCAGTGGGATTATTTAGAGCCAGAGAATCAAGTTTCAGTGGATTAGAATACTGAGCATATTACTCTTCACCCTGTTGTTAATATTTATCAATTCACTAACCTAAACATTACCAAGGTTTTAAGTGAGTTGTTAGAGTCAAAGTTTGAAGGAGTAATTTGCCTTCAACGATGTTTGCAAATGCTCTTGAGTGCCTTGATGACTGTTTGATTTTTCTATGGGAGGTGGGGGCAGTAGCCAGGATTTACATTTTAGAAAGAAGAAACTCTGAGATGGAGCATGACAGGAAGAACAGAGAGAGGAATGTGAGCACACTTGTTTAGGTTTGCTGAGTATCTCTGTGCCTGAGCAAGAGCTCAGGCAGTCGTAAATCCGAGCTGTTTTGTAAGCAGACCGTGTACTGATTCCTGTAAGGATGCGTGCATTGAGGGAATTCTGCTTGGCTGGCAGACTACAGAGAAGCAAAATGCACTTTGGTAACAAGTTGTTTACAATTCCTAGATTAATCAGTCAGTCAGGAATGCAAATGAGTTCTTGAAAGAAGTTACAGTAAATTACTTTATGTAAAATTTACTTCATTAGTATTTTAACCTGATAGAGGGGAAGTGGATAACCGCAGTTATATCACATCACTGCTAAATATTTTTCTCCCTGTCCATTTATTTATAAACTCTCAGAGATGAAATTGCTACTGATTTAATTGGGGGGAAAAGTGCACCTTTCTATTTTTCTTAACATAGCTTTCTCTGTATGTTTACACATATGTAATTAATATTTAAAGTAAATATCTTTAAAAGTTTTTATAAGCTGTGAAAACATTAAAACATTAATTGGTCATATTTATAGATTGCTTTGACTTCTCCATATCTGTATAAATCACATTAGATTGTGGCCTATTAGATAAGCGTTAGTGTTTTTAAACAGTATTCAAAAATATTTTTGCAAATTTGCCATTCAGTAGTGTAATGTGAAATAACTGCCTTTTTCTCAAAGGATGACTGGGAGGTTCAGCCAAGTTAGGTACAGTGTCTGTATTCTCAGAGATTTACTGTTTATGTGATAGCCTGAAGGCAAATTCACTTTTTTGTACAATTTCTAAAGCCTATGTAATTAAGAGTCCTTTGAGCGCAACTCTTGATTTCTAGCAAAGTGGAAATTGCATATAAAACGCATGGCCTCTCAGTTTTTTTTGTTTGTTTAAACCTTCCCCTACTTAGAGTTAATTGCTAAAGGCATCTCAGTGTCTGTCCCCTTGACCCTGAGCTCAGTGAAGGCCGTTTTTCTCCCCGTTCTTTCATGCAGGTCAGCACCCAGAATATGAAGATGGGTGGGCTGCCTCGCACAACACCACCCACCCAGAAGCCACCAAGTCCACCGATGTCAGGAAAGGGAACTATTGGGTAAGTGCAGTTACTGAGTGGGTGAACAGAAGGAAAAAGAGGGAAGATTCCTTTTTCTTTTTCTGTAGTGGGAGAGGTTCCATGGTTTTATTTTAACCATTCACAAAGGCCAAGAGGTGTTAAATCTGAATCCTCTTATATTGAACATGTCATTGTGTGTTAGTGTGCTGCTGCCAGAAGACAGTGGGGATCATCAGCCTTTCCCCACAGGAACCTTTTTCTCAGTGCAGAACACTTACATACCTCAGAGTAAAATGTCATTAGCTGTGGCTTTCGCAGGTGGTGCTAAACAACTGAAAAACGAGGACATGGCATTGTTTATTAATTATTTGTGCTGAGCTTGATGAAAGTACTTACCTGCAAAGTTTATGAACCTGATTTTGGCCTTAGGAAAATGTGTTATAAGTGGCATGAATGCTGTATGCTGGTGTGTGATTATGTATATACATACAGAACATGGTGCTTTGTTTTAATGCAAGATAATGGCTTGCCTTTAAAACAAGAATGGGATGTGCAACATAGAGTTTACTGACAGGAAGACTGAAGTACCTGAAGAACATCCTTAATTGGTTTTTTCCTCTCATCCTATAAAATAAGTACTGCAAAGTTCTAGAAAAGGCCCGTTGTTTGAGCTCCCATTCCTGATCAGCACGTAGCTGTCTTTCAGAGTGGGAAGTGTGTGGTTTCGTGTGCTGTCCTAACCCGCTGCTGCTGTGTGCTGTGTGCTTGTGCCGTGCAGGCGGCACTCCCCGTACCGCACGCTGGAGCCGGTGCGGCCCCCGGTGGTGCCCAACGATTACGTGCCCAGCCCGACGCGCACCATGGCCCCGGCCCAGCAGAGCCCCGTCAGAACGGCCTCGGTCAACCAGCGCAACCGCACCTACAGGTACCGGCCCCGCTGCTGCCTGCAGAAACTGCTGTGCTGCACAGCAAATCACCTGCACCTCCTCATCCTATGGACTGGCAGGCTCATTGGCCTGACGAGAGTGAGCACTAAGGAATCCACAACGGGAATCATGTGAACATTATTCACTCAGTCCCCTGTTCACCTCAGTCTTAGTGCTGTCACTTAGAGTACCTAATGAATTACTATGATTGTGAACTCTAAAAAGGAGGAAGCATCTTTCATGATACTATTTTACCTAAATGATTATTAAACTGAGGGAAGACTTTGTACACAGCTTGCCTTCTACATGTTGAAGGGCTGCTTAGATGCTTATACTAGACATTTTCAAACAGTCTTTGATGTTTATAGATTGAATAGCTGAAATTATAGCATAATGTTTTGGGGATATTGATAACTTCAAACATAAAATAAAGTTAGACTGGATTACCAGAGGCTCTGCAAAAGACTAGCATTTTCTCCAGTATAACTAGTTTCATGATGTGATAGATCTAAATACTTTCCTTGAAATCTTTACTTTTTAGACATTATAAGTACTTGAGAATGTTAAAGCCTAAAAGTTGTAAGATAGTAAAATTCAGATTTCTTATTTTTTAAGTCCACTTGTTTAGCCAATCTCATATGAAAACATATGAATTACAGCCTAAGCACTCTGTAAGTTTTAAAGTTATAGAAAAAAGGTCTGTATTTGCTCTGTAGGGGCTTAAGAACCCTGGAATGACGTGCTTTGCACAAGGATCTGGAAGTGTTTCATTTTTGGGCAAGTTCGCTAAGGCTAACTCACTGGAAAAAAAGCCTCTTGTGTTGTAGTCAAAGTGGAAAGTTTCAGGAAAGCCCAGCTTTGTATAGGTTTGTCATCCTTGCTTCTCTTGTTCCCTGTTAGTTCTCCGATTTTGTAAAATGCTCTGTGAGGGATCTTGTGTTTCAGCAAGGACAGCAGCATATTCATACCCTTGTTACTTTGGTTTCTTACAGCAGCAGTGGCAGTAGTGGAGGAAGCCACCCAAGTAGTCGGAGCAGCAGTCGAGAGAACAGTGGAAGTGGAAGTGTCGGTGTTCCCATTGCTGTTCCCACACCATCTCCTCCTAGTGTCTATCCAGGTAAATGGAAACTTCTTGTTCCTCTTTCTGCCTCACTGTTAGCCTTGAGCATTTGCAGTTTCCTAAACTCCAAGGGAAGGAAGCCCAGAGTTCATTGATATGAATTCATACTGATAATATGAATTTGAATCAAGTAGTATCTTCTCTGAGAGTGTTGATGTGCTGTAACGTTCCTTTTATGTATTAATTTGTTTATCAGAATTTTTTGCCTGGCTGCCTGCATGTGACAAGGTAGGACACAGCACCTTTTTCAGTGGGCTGAGGGACACTTCTCCCTTGTCCTTTTAAGCGAATAAATGTTTTTTCATTGGCTGCTTATGCAGATACATAGAAGCATGTTTTTAGAAAATTAGGTTGAATGAGAGGCAGGCACAGAGCAAATCTTGAGTACATCAGTCAATGCAAGCCTGAATTTTCACAAAGAGATACTTGCTTGATGTAATGGCCCCAGACTATCCAGAAGTAGGAAGTGTAATAAGTACTTCTTTTTCCTTTGCTTGGCCTTTTTCTGTGAAGAAAAGCCTGTAGTTGGCTTGCAGCAAAGTATATGATTCTTCTGAAACAAAGAGCTGAACATTTTTTGGTTTCCTCTTTCTATTTTCTAATTCATACAGAAGCTCAAGACAACCATGCTAGAGATTGGAGAATAAATAATACAGTGCAAAGACATCTTTCAAAAGTAATGGCTTTCACTGAAAAGTTTTGGGTTGTGTTCCCTTCAGACCTGGAAAGAAGTGGATTTGCTTGACCCTCATTTTCCATCTACACAGGAATGAGCCTATCTTTAACAGATCCATTGTTTTCTCATCTCGTGCATTCTGAAATACTGTGCAGCTAATAAATAGCTAACACTGAATAGTCAGAGGCTTTCTCTAATCCTTGCTAACATATCTCCTTATTAACTCCACCTCTTCCTCCTCTCTTCACATAGCCCCTGCTGGCTCAGCTGGCACTTCTCCCCTTCCTGCTACCTCTGCTCCTGCCCCCACTCCTCCTGCTCCTCCTGCCCCTTCCTCCGCTGCCCCAGATGCTGCTGCTGCTGCAGGAGCTCAGCCCCTTGCTGATGGCTTCACCTCTCCAACTCCCCCTGCTGTTTCTTCCACACCCTCTGCAGGTGAGTGTCTGCTCCAGCTGCTGGGCAGATGAACCCAGATGTGATCATGATCCAAGGCTTTGCAAAGTTACTTTGGCACCAGTGATTCATAATTTTAAAATAAGTTTAATTATAACTAGAAAATATCTGCTAATACCCAACTATAAGGTCATGATTACAGTAGACAATTCAAGGTGTGCTGATTTTTATTAACAGCAATAACTTAATTTTATAATTTTTACGTTTATATAATTTTCTAAATCATAATTTTATTTCTGTTTATAGGATACTGAGAACCTCATAGAATAATTATGTTTGGCAGGAACCAGCGCTGATAGTTCTGGGTCTTATTGTTCTCTTTCATAAATGCAATTTTAAAAAGTGCATCTAGCAAAGTATAATTTATGTAACTGGTTTCTTCAATGCTGTCAAATGACAAGTCTCCCTTTAATGAACTGATGAAGAGAGCAGGGTTTTTGTGTCCAGTATTAGGTGTAATACAATTTTTTATTATGCAGACTATAATTAAAGCATTTTGTTTTCATGTGTGGTACTTAGGGTGTATATTGCAACTTCCTTTTTTTAGTGCTACACTTTTCATTTTCTCACGTGCTGAAGTTGCAATGTGTAGCACTTACCGACCATGACACTGTCCTGTATCACCTTTTGCTGAGGAGATTGCAGTGTAAAGATCTCCTTCAGACAGCCAAATTCATGTGTAGCTACCTGCATGCTTTGATGCTTTACATTGTGGTGGAGGCTGTTTACAAGGGTGGGAGTTGGTTTTTGTGTTTATTTATTATTGTGTGTTCATCTCTTAGTAAAAATTGCACCAGGTTCCAGAAGCATTCTTGAAATTGCATGTTTTTTAAAGGCCTGTGGCTCATACAAAATTAGAAGATATTTACACTAGAATCCATACTGTGACCAGAAGTTTCTAAAGTGTGATGAATTTTGGTCTCAGAAGATGATTCTGATGTCTAAACTACATTCTTGAAGATATGCTGTGGCATATGTGGCCTCAATCAGTGTTCCATTTTTGATGCACTGTCAATATCCCAGTTCTTAAGCCATTTTGGTTCTCTATTTTTAACAAGTCAAAGTCAAGCAACGATTAATATTTTAATTCCTGTAAATTCTCATTCACAATTTCATAAGTGAAATTTCATGTTAGTTGCTATTTTTAAGAACTTTTATTTCCCTGCTTTATTAGTGAGATTGCTTATATGGCTTCTCTAAAATAAAGTATTAGAAGAGACTGGATAGGTCACCACTTATGACGTCATAGCTTTCGGTCCTTAAAAACCTCTTAGCCCTCTCTCCTCCCTTCTCTCAAATCACCACCAATTTCTGTAAGTACACTTAGTAACAGAGAGAGAGACACACACATTGGAAAGACACATCAGGAAAAATGGGGAAAAGCCTTTATAGAATGGATTCTTCCTTAGTTGTTTCTTATCTGTAAAGTGCTTTTTTTTATATGGTACACTACATTATTGGTACAAAGCAGAGGGAATGTGACACTGTAGTTCATGCATTTGCTCTTACAAGCAAGTAACAGAGTAAGCAACTTGTATTTTTATTAACTGACCTAGTACGAAGTTGTGCAAAGCAAGCAAAACATAATGAAGGACAATGCTGGTTTTTAAAAATTTGTACATTCTTTTGTTCTGTTTCTGTATTTAGGTCTCTCTTCAACCACCCATCCCTTGACCATCCCTTCTTCCCTTGTTTTCTTGCAAACTCTCAAATTTGCTTCTAGGACAAATAGTACAGGCAGAATAGTTTGTGGGGTGTAATAACACATATGGGTATAATAAATCCAGCTTACTGTTATATACAGAATAAAATCCAGAGAATTTTATGTGAGCACAGAAGATACCCTGCTCCATTTATTGCTTGCTGGGATTCACGATCAATGTCTTGAATACAGGAAGTAATGAAAATACAGAGTAAGTTTTTGAGCAGTTGTTTTAGTTGACAGCTCCCTTGAAGAGAGTCTTTTAGTTTGACTTCATTTATTCCTTCAAGCAGTTTCTAACGTTCTCTTCTCCCCAAATGATTCTCTGAATATCTTCTAAATGGCATAGGTATGTAAGATAGGTAGTGTTGTGTTTTTCAGTCACAGAAGGTAACAGCTTTGAATCCTGGAAATGGCCTGCAATTATTTTTTACATGTATGTTCCTTAATTTTGGATCTGTGACATTTTGGGGAGTTTTTTGCAGGTTTAGAAATAACTAAATTCACAAGAAGTTATCGTAATACGTTATTTAAAATAGATAACCAGATAATTATTTTCTTTAATTTTGAAGATTTGTAGCTTAAACACCTTTGTATTCTTCTGCTGGCTTTTGTAGGCAGTGCTGAGTGCAGGCAGTTGGGAGAGTTATGTTTTGCATTGCTCTTGAGACATTTGGTGTCCTGCCAGTCTGGCAGCTGAAGTGACTGACTCCTCCTGGGATGCAAACTGTCTTAAAATAAAGAGCAAGAAACCTTTGCAAAGCTTTGAAATGGAATGCAGGTAGAGAGAAGGCAGGCATCATTCTTCTCTTTGCTGATGTGTTGCTCTGTCTGCCCTAGGTCACCCGGTTCAGTTCTACAGCATGAACAGGCCGGCAGCTCGGCACACGCCCCCGACCATCGGGGGGTCTTTGCCCTATCGGCGACCTCCTTCCATCACATCACAGACGAGCCTTCAGAACCAGATGAACGGGGGCCCCTTCTACAACCAGAACCCAGGTAAGGTTTGACTGCTCCACTGAACTCAGCAGTGGTGAGCACAGTGACCTTCAGCTCTCTGAAATTTTATGTTCTGTCTCTGTTGCAGATCTTGCACTTTCAGTATATTGCTGGTAGCTGTGCCAAAGCTGCAGTGCAAGTGCAGAGTGTTCAGCTTCCATTATGGCAAGCATCTTAAAAAATGCTGGCTTTGTTGCCAAATAATTTACGTTTGATGTCACAGTGCCTATCAGACAAGCTTTAGTCCTTGACTACACCATGTGTCATGGGCCTGCTTTCGTGTGGGATGGGTATTTGATTTTGCACCAGAACGCTGATTCTTCATTAATCAGTCCTTAACTTTTTCCTTCTGGGTAATGTACAGTTCAAGCAGTTGTACTTGTCACACAGGGCTAAGCATTAGACACCTTGGAGACACCAGTGGTGTTTGGGTGTGAGGGGGCTGTGTCATCTGCTAAGCCCACAAGTGATGTCATTTTATAGGTGATCTACCTTACAAAGCAAGAGGAGACCTTACCAGGGAGTGAGTGTCCTGTGTGTCAGCATAACACAGTAGCCTTTTACCCAAGGCTACTCCTCCTTTCTGTGCTTCCGATGGGACGGAGGAGGGTTTTATACCAGACTAGGGGAGAGTTTCTCTTTTGACAAAGCTACAGGAAGATGCAGGCGACATGCTGAAGGTTCCTTGTCAGGAAATGCCCTAATACCAGCAAGACTGAGTGTTGACTTGCAATTACTACAGTATGTTGGGGTTTTGTGGTGGGATTTGAAGGGTGTATGTGTTGCATGGTTGCTTTTGGAGTTTGTTTGTTTTTTTGGTTTTGTTTTTTTGTTTGTTTGGGGTTTTTTTGGTGTGGGGTTGTTTTTTTTTTTCTTTGCTTGTTTGTTTGTTTTTTTTGGTTGGCTGTTTTTTGTTTGGTTTGTTTGGTATGTTTTTTTTTAATTGAGCACTGAACTTGGAATTAGGTCAAATGCTGCAATCTGCATTTAAGGGATTTGATCAGGTTTGGCTGTTACTGTTTGTGAGATACCCTGCAGGGTGAGGTGTATTCTGAGCTTGAGATGGAAATGAATGGTCCTGCTGGGCACAGGGAAGTGGAGGAGGCTGTAGGGCTAAATTGTAGCCCAGTTGCCTGAAATAGGTCATGTTTTCTAAGCATATTATATGCATATTGAAGGCTGAAGGGGGGAATAGGCAAGAAGGAAAGGGTAATAGCAACAAAAGAAACCTTTCAGGACTACAATAAAGCAATTTTTGCAATAAGGATGATTTTCAGTATATCCAGAAAGTTTTTGATGACTGCTGTGCGTTTTCTGCTTTAGCAAAGGGATAATTCTCTGCAAGCTGCCATTGCATTGTTAATAGGTAATCACAGAAGATGCCAAATAGACTTAAAATAAATTGCATAACCACAGTTTCAGTCTGTGTATCCAGAAAGAAGGTAATGATTATGGTGATTAGTCATTTGAACTGTAAATCACAAACAAAATACTTCAGTTATACTGGCATATCTGATACAATATAAATAAGCAGTTGTAGTAAGAGACTTTTTTGGATATATGAGCAGAATACAGAATTTATTAGCTTTGCAGTTACACTAAATGAAGGTTTTTTTTTGGAGTTCACCTTGAAAGGAGAGGATGCTCAAGCATGCATAATTGATGAAAGTCTTAAGAACAGAGGTACTGATGGGTCTGGAAGGAGCAGGTTTAGTAACAGAAGCCACAATTTTTTCTCATCATTCCTGAAGAGAGGCAGAAAACAAGAGGAGAGAGACCTTACAAGAGGCAGAGGAGGGTGCCAGCTATGGCTTTTTTGTTTTTGTAGGCTATTTGGCAATAACACAGTACTGTTATTTCCATTGCCGTTTTTTAAAATGGTGGCATAGTCATGTTTGTTTATTCACTTGACAGGAGGATGAAAGGTACTTGCATTGCCCTGTTCTGTTAAATGCCACTTAAAGATAATACAATTTTTCTGCTTCATGACCTTTTTAACAACTGAAAAGAAAATATTGAGAAATGCAGACTAAGTGAGCTCAGCATATCTGTCCCAAAGCCACTCTTGCCTGCCAAGCCACCTAACAAGTGCTTTAACCTTGCAACTTTGGCTATCATTATCTAAGCAATATAGAGCTCAGCACAGGCTAAAAGCCATGTGGGAGAGTCTGGGCAGGTATTGAGGTGGTGCTTGCACCCCACCATTTGTACAGCTGAATTCTTACCAGTCTGAAGCAGCCTTGTGGAAGATGCTCTTGAGCATTTCTGAATTAATTTACAGCAGCTGTGTACTAAATCTATCAGTGGTCAGTGTGGAAGGAAGATGGGACAGAACATTTAAGCTTGTGTTTATACAGCAGGGGTAAAGTTCTTCTGATGCATTTAATAAACAAAATAATTAGTAATTAAATATTTATTGTATTGCCTCATAAAGCATATAGAGACAATATTATGATAGTCACAGTGCAAAGACTGAGGGGTTAAGATACACAAGGAATGATGTCAGCTAGTGTTAACATCACCATTGTGATTAAACTACAGAACTCAAACTGAACCTGGGAATTTTTTTTGTATTTGCTTGGTGTGCTTGTCTAGAGTGATCTGTTCTTCTCCATGGAAAGCCTTGTTATTTCTTTCAAAGAAGTATATATAGCTCATGAACAAAATATGCTGAAGAGACTAAGGAAACTGGAGCTACTGTCCTATGATAGGTATGGATTGGATAAATCCATATGATGTTGAATAGAGGAATCATTTGGAAATGAAACACTTTTATATATAATATAATATATATAAAAGTATATATAATTGAAAAAGCAGGGACAAATATGCTGAATTATTGAATATTACCGCTTTTCAGTAGGACTTTAAATTCAAGTTCCCTTTTTCTGCTCTGAAAAAATGCAAGACCAAATCTTTTCACAGCAATCATGGTTACCCTGAAGGAATAAATACTCTGAGGTCACATCATTTGAGTCAAAGATACTGTTATCAGAAAGTATTTCAGTTTTTTCTCAAGATATATCAATTAAATGGTGAGATAATGGAACTTACTTTATATGGAGGTACAAGATATTTTCACAACAAAAAGGATGGTTGCCGTTAGTCTTTTCATTTATGGTGTGTGGTTCTGAAAGTAATGTGAATGTAAATGACAGAAGGAATTCAAAGCACTTAAGATAGTTGTTACTGGAATAAGCAAACAGAAGAAATTTTGAGATACAAGTTGTAAATGCTGCAGAACTCTTTTCTCTTGCTATGACAATGTGAATTCATTCTGAAAAATGCTACGTCATACCTGTCAGCTTTCTTACTACCTCTGGAATTAGCCTGAAATTAATTTAGTTCTCTCTGGTAGCTAAATAAATGTACTGGTACATGAAGTATAGACTTTTTTTCCCTTAATCCCTTTGGACATGATTAAATGTTTTTTGTATGCCACATACTAACAAGAAATTTATTATTTGTGCTTCTCCTAAGGTGTGCTGTCTGAAAAATCATCTTGCAATTTGTCTAGAGATTTTTGCTGCATTATTCAAAGAGATACTAAACTCACATAGAACTAGTTAGCTGATTTTTTAACTAGAGAACTGAAACTCACATTAGAGGCTTAAAGCACAGTTCAGTGTTACAGCATTTGCAACTGGCTGAGAGCATCTTCTTTAACTGGGAATTCACATATATTGTACAAAGGCAGTTCTTATTGTACAAAGAGAGCTCTTCTGGTACCAGTGAAAGGGCTGTTCAGAATTCAGGGCAGTGAAGTCAGGTGGGGAGGAAACCAGGCAGCACATCTGGAATAGGCCCTGTGGTTTGGCAGCAGCACAGTGTGCTCTGTTCTGTCAATAAGATCAGAAGTGTTACATCTTTCAGATCTGCACAGTTCTCAAAAGGCATCTTTTTCTGTTTTGTCTAAAATAGCTGCCTCATTCAGTGAGGCTTTTTTGGCCTACATCTTTGAAAAAAAAAAAAAAGAAGTGTATCCATTTTCATTACTAGGGATTCATGGATGCTTTTAGTCACCTCTGTAAGTATCAATTAGATTTGAAAGGTGGAGAATTATAGGCAGAGAGTAATTTTGATATATTTATTAGTTAGGTCTGTTCATAAAGGGCTACAATCTGTAGTAAGAAACTTCATCTTAAGGGAATCTCATAGTAAAATCAGAAAAATACTTCAGCATGGATTCTTAATGTTATGAAAAAGAGATAGGTTGGAAATTTTAAAAACAGAGAAATATCCTTGAAGAAAGGATTAGGAATATGCTTAAACCACCTGAGCCATTTTTCTTTAAATGTCAGTCTTTTTATCTCAGCTTCTTGGCAGCCTGCTGCACTGTCTGAGTGGTGATGATGTCTACTTTCCTGTTTGCTGCTTTGTTGTGTTTCTAACTGGGTGCCTCTCTTTTTAATTTCTGTGGCAGCATCCCTTGCTCCTCCTCCCCCCTCCATCCTACAGGTAACTCCACAGTTACCACTAATGGGATTTGTGGCCAGAGTTCAAGAAAACAGTAAGTTTGCTGCTTCCTTGTGCTGTTTTATTACTGGTTGTGGCTTTTGGATTGAATTGATAAAACATATCTGTATAAAGCCAGAATCTGCATTCTCTACTGCCTCTGCAAGTTTGTCTGAAATTATGAAGGGTGGGAAAAGGAAATAAGCATATTGTGGAGGTACCTGGTCCTTCCTTCTGGATTTTCCTGTCTCTAGTGTATTTGCACAAGTTATAACTGCTGGTCCCACTGCAATTAATTGGGATAGAGAATATTACTTGAAGCAGCTACCATGGTTGTAGAGACATTTTCATGGTTGTACTGGTAGTTATTTTCAGTTTCAGATACTCCTCCCCCCCCACCGCCTGTGGACGAGGCAGTGTTTGATGAGTCTCCACCTCCACCCCCACCTCCAGAGGATTATGAGGAAGAGGAAGCAGCTGTGGTGGAGTACAGTGATCCCTATGCTGAGGAGGACCCTCCCTGGGCACCGAGGACATACTTAGAAAAGGGTAGGTTTGGAGCTAGAAGAGACAGGAGGGTTATATTTGTAACAACTTTTTGTATGTGCTCCTGCCATCCTGCCTTTGGACAGGGAGTCTGCATAGATGCCTTCATACCAGTATTTGATATTTCAGCATTTTAGTCAGTAGCAAAAGAGGAAGAAGAGGCCCTGATGTGTGTTTATAGTGTCTCATACTAATGCAAAGAGGGGGTGTGCACGTGCCTTGAAAAATAACTTTCTATTTGAGGAAATAATGATATTTGAATGATAGTTCTGTTCTGCTTTCCTGTGGGACTGTATGAGCTTGGGAATTAAAATAGGTTATATAGGTGCATATATGCACAGATCTGTTCCATCTCCCACGGGACAGCAAAACTGTAAAGGGGAGTCTTTAAAGATAAGCTGGAGAAAGTCAGGCTTTTTGTCAGAAAATGTTTTCTGTGGAGAACAAAAGTATGAGAAGCCAAACATTGTCCTATTGATGTAGAAATCCATGCAAAAACACAATTTTGATCTGTATTTTTAAAACCAGATGACAAAAACATCTAAAAGGTTGGTCTGTTTTTAGAAACACTCTTAAAAGTAATAGAAAATACAATTGCTTTCTATTTTTTTTATTATTATTATTATTAAATAGTAGTTTTAGGATACCAAGAAAAAATGAGATATTGGTGTGGATTCTGTTGTATTTGCATGAATAGCTCTACTCAGCTGATGTCTTGAGATCTGACTGCTTTGCAGGAGTTGGGAGAGGAGTGCTTGGCTGTGAGTTTTTCATAGCAAGCTTTGAAGCTTTAAAAGTAATGAGAAACCTTTTACTAAAAGAGGACTTTAATACTCAAAGAATGTGTTACTTATACTGTTGGGAATTTTAATGCTTTATTCAGCAAAATAATTTATCCTTTGGCAACTTCTTCAGTTTCTATAAATAGTTTTCTGTGCCACATGATTCAAAGTGAACAAAACAGATGAAAGTAAGCAGCTCTTTCAGCACATTTACCCGCAATAAGGAGAATTCACAATTCTTAGGATTTGTACTTGTACTTTTGATATGACCATTCTCTTATTTAAGTTCATATGAGAGCACTTTTATAGGGTTAGGATAGATGACCTTTGCAATAGAAGCTGGGACACAGAGGGTTGCTGTATATTGGAAAGGGATTCACTATGACCCCTTTCTATAGAGAGTCAAGCACTGTGGGAGGTACCTTTCACCTGGCTCTGCAAATCAGATAAATGGAAATGGGTATCCTGAAGGAAAAATTGCACTTACACCACTTAGAGAAAGTGTGTGTTCACAGATTCCAGTTGGATAATCAGCCTAGCCTGCATTTGTGGTCAGTTGGATATAACAGAGTTGAGCCAAATCCTTTGTAATTGTTGAAGAACCAAAGATCACTGATTGGAAGAATATCAACCTAAATGAGTAATTCTGTTTTTCATAATTGCATTGAAACATACTCAGAAACTAAAAGAGGCCCTGGCTCAGGCTGACAGGGAAGGATGCCACCTCCTGAGTCAGTATTGCTGCTTCCTGTCTCATCTGGAGCCTTGCAATACTGGTCTGGACTCCTCATAACTCGGGGCATGTGACAAGCTCACAGCTTGAACTGGTGGGACTACAGGCAGAAGGATTAAACAGCCTTTTAGAGAGAGGACTGTTGCCAGTACGCAATTAACATGCTGGAGGAAGCAGTGGTGACATAAAAACAAAACCAAGCTTCAGGTAAATTTTATGAGGCTTAACAAGAAACAAATTTTCTTCTCAGACTTAAGAGCTTCCTTCTTGAGAATCTGAAATAATGAATCTATTCCATATCCAAAGGGACTAAAGTACATTCAAAAGTTAGAAACAAAGCAGTTGGAAGTTACCATGATCCTTGGATGATGAGGATGATGATTATCATTACTGTTATCAAGAGAATGAAGAAAAATAGCACAGTGACTCTAGAAAGACATTTCAAAACCCTTAGAAAGGAATTTTGAAGGACTTAAATGGCATGCATCACATGTTCATACACTTACTTTTCAAGCTAAAAATGTACTTGTTTCTCCATTGGTGTTTTATTTGCTTAGAATTTTATATCTAAAACTGTGCAGAATAATTGTTGGCACAATTGTAGAGCTAACAATGTGTGTTTTTTAAATATGCTCTAGTCACATGATAAAAAAAAATTTCTGTATGTACTCTGATTTTCCACTGGGATTGATCTGTATATTTTATAATCTCTTCTGGATTCAGGTTGCCCTAGTGTTGGTTTGTGTTGATTTCTTTGCTCTCTCAAAAGGAAATTACTTCTTTTCTTTTGAAAAGAATGATGAGTTTACTAGGACTCTTGGACAGTGGATTTATGAACACATGCTGTTAATTTTTAATCCTTGCTTTAATTTAGAGTTTCCTTCCATCTAACACCAATACAAGATTTTAGGATCCCTGTCCAACACTCTTTTTTTTTCTTAGTGGCAGCACTGCATGTTTCATTACCAAGTGCTCAAAGCAGTGATTGATGCTATTTGTTAAAGTACTCAGAGTCTGGCATAACTAACTTCCTCTGTGAAACACATAATCATAGCACTGAGATTGGAAAAAATGTATCCATTTGGTGTCTATTTTCTGGCATTTCAGGACTGTTCTGTCCTGAAATATTTCCAATATTTCCAAGTGCTTTGTCCAATTTTTTTTTCCTTTCCAAACAACTTTTGTGCCATCAGTAAAATATTCTACAGCTGTAAGAAAAATGTCCTCATACATTATGTGTACATTTCCACCTTCCTTCTTCGTGGTCCTAACAGGGATTTGTCCACCTTGGTGCTGTGTGCCCTGGGAGTGGCTTCTGGATATTGAGATGCACATGCACCTTTTGAGATTTAAATGTGGAAGTAGCTAAGGTAGATGGAAGTCTGGGGCATCAGCCTTGGCTCCTTCATACTGTGGCCTGAAGAGAGCTCTTGCTGCAGTCCCTCTTCCATGTTTTCCTCCTCTTAGCTGTGCTGAGATCTGGTTTAGCACATGTAGGAATAGTTCTGAGTGGTCATAGCCATGGGGATTCACAACCACCTCGTTGTATCATTCCACACCTAAAGTTTATCATACAGTTGGATGCTTCCTCTGGTGGGTCTGGAAATAGTAAGAAAAGAAGAGTTAAAGGAGTCCTGGCTCATGTGCTTCAAAGCGTGGGCTTGTACAAAAGGGGGGGGAAGAAACTCTGCAGGTCCTTCTGCACACACACAGGTGAGGCAGTGCCTGGATGAGGGAGGGTGACTGGATTTTCATCCTCCTCCCCTACCTCTCCTAATAGTCACATTCTGTTCTTTCCTAGTGGTGGCAATCTATGACTACACCAAGGACAAGGAAGATGAGCTCTCATTTCAGGAAGGTGCCATCATTTACGTCATCAAGAAAAATGATGATGGCTGGTATGAGGGGGTCATGAATGGAGTGACAGGGCTGTTCCCGGGGAACTATGTGGAGTCCATCATGCATTACTCAGAGTGAAGACAGAGGACAGAACACTGCATCTCCTGCTGCAGGAGCTGTCAGGGCTTCCCAGATCTCCACCAGCCTCTGCAGCCCCATCCAGTATAAGTGAATGAAGGATAATTGTAACAACCACTCTTCTGGGTTTGGTTTGGTTTTTGTTTTTTTTTTTCCTTTTCCCCCTCATGATAAGACAATAGTGATTTGAGTTGTTTGGACAAATGGCTCTTCAGCTGTCAGCAGAGGCTATCCTGAGCTATCTGACTTTGAATTAAGCTGACCCATTCAGATGTAACAAACTTGTTGATTAGCTCGTACTTCACTTGAATTCTGACTTCTGACAGGTCTTGGGATCTGTCTCAGGAATCCTGTGTGCCCTCATGGTACTACCGTTGGAAGCAGTTCCTGGCACTGGGGATGTCCTGGATGCTTGTGGTGAAGGTTACTGGCCAGTGGACATCCCTCCTGTTTCTACACTACACTCCTGTGCAGCTGGAAGAACAGTCATGTGCTAGCAAACACTGGGATTTCTGCACAGAGACTTTCCTGTAACTGACTTCCAGATAGCTGGATGCATCTTCAGCATAAACACTTCTGCAGCTGCTCTGCACACGTAGGCTGACACAGGGCACACAGAGCCGGCTTTCATTCACTCACCTTTCAGTTTAGACAATTCAGATGGCTGCAGCCCAGAGGACCCCCACCCCCATTTCTCATCTTCTGAATGCCACATATATGTTTTGTGTTCTGCACTGATGTAACTGTGCTCCTCTCCACAGCGAGCTCCTTGCCACGGTTGCTGCCGGTTCAAACAGATGCCGTTGATGGTGAAGGCGAAACAAAGTTTACAGGTCCTCCTGGGGTCTGAGGATTAACTCTAGGGGGTGTGATCTACGGTTCAAATCCACTCATGCCTGCTTGCACTAGAGAAACTTGCCCCCAACTTTAGTTTTATGCACAATATAATCTTAAAAATCCAATCAGGTATTGTAAATTGGCTATTTTGTACTTGATGACTAGATTTGCATATGTACTGTGAGAGCCCTGTGCAGAGGCAGGACAAACGGCAATTGTCGTCTTCATGTCTGTTGCCAAAATCTCTTCAGAGGAAGCAAAAAGGGCTGTTGTGTGTACTGGTTTCCCATGGAAATCCAAGCAGTAACTAGTAGTAGTCCTAGCTCTTCCCCTAGCCCTCTCCATTGTTTATTATTATAGATATTTTGAGCTGTACTGGTGGCTTGGGGTGGAGTAATACCAAGTGAAGGCTCTGTAGCCCCTTGTGATGATACTTGGCTTTCTAATCTAGTCTCAGTTAAAAATTCTGCTCAGTGATTGTACACAGCAGATCACTGTAAGTGATGATTGTACTCATCTGCCCTGAGGAACATCTGGATGCTACCTTTGGGTAAATATCATGCATTAACTAATTAAATTTCCTGTTAAGTCTTGTTAGCCTGCAAATTGAGCTGATCCTGATTGCGAGAGCCTCCTGAGCAAGGGCATCTTCCTGGGCAACTTTAGACTGTCACCTGGCCAAGTTCTAGCTGGTACCAAGAGTAGCTTGTCCAAGGTAAGACAATGCTGCAGCCAGAGAGGCCAGTGTTAAAGCAGAGCAGTGCACAGGAGCACGGGGCTGGCTGTGTGATGGCACCAGTACAGGTAACTGACCCAGCCCCTTGCTTGGTAGTTAGTGCAGTATCAGCATGGAGGTGCAGGTTTGGTGCCAGCCTGGGCAGGGAGGTGCCATAGCTGCTCAGAGGGGAAGAATTAATAAACAAATAGGTTTGTAGGCCATGGAGGAATATGATCACCTGCTGTGAGCTTGTGGAGCTCCTGTGACAGCATGCAAGAAACTGGTTCAGTTAAAGTCTGCAGGAAGGACAACTTTGAAGAAACTTGTGTGCAGATAGAAGTTGCTTTCTCCCTTGCTAATCCACATGTTGTCTTCTTTCTGGAAGTTGATAGCATTGTTTGGGATGAGTGCCAGAACAGATACCCTTTAAGCCTTTTACTCTCTGAAAAGTTTTCTTGCAGCAAGACTAAGAGAAGCAGCCATGTTCAGTTCCCTCAGCCCATCATTTCTGCGGAAGCAAGTCCAGAACCACTGGTTGTGCAGTCACTGGAATAATTGTTTCTAGTGTCATTGGGCAGGTCTAAGCTTGTGGCACAGGGAGGTGGTGCTTGTAGCAAAGGTGATTGAACAGCAGCATTCACAAGCCTTTGGTGCTTACAGGGTGTCTGTTTTCCAGGAATATCAGAACTTTCCTGGCTTTTCCTGCATTGGATATGTTTGTGGCAAAAACTGAGCCCACAGCACTCAAATGCATTGTTAGGGCAGCTTAATGAGTTGCTAAGTGAGAGCTGAACCTCTGCCTGTGCACTCAAGCTGCAGCTGGTAGGTCACACTTTAGTGAAACATGTCTTAACCCAGTCTGAGCAAGAGCTTGTGCTTGAACACTTCTGGCAGGTGGGTGGGGTAGTGTGTACTCCCACAGTGTGTGATACTTAATCTTCAGCCAGCTGGTTTTTTGTCTTGCAAGTTTTCTGTTGTGAGAGCAGAAAGAGCAGTGTGAGATGAATGCTTGCCAGAGCCCAGCACAGAAGATGGGACTGCAAAACCCTGGAAGTGGAATGTGTGACAGCTCCTGAAGAACTGGCTTTGGTCTGATGTGCCAGGGGTTGGTTTGGTCTCTGCTGATAGTACACGGAATTGTTTATCCTGCCAGAACTGCTGTGAATGGAATTTCTGGGTCACCTCCTGCTGGTTTTATGCTTTATTATGCAGTACTAATGTAAAGAAATTTGTTGAGTTTTATGCATATTTTTATTTTGTACAGATTTTTATTCTGTTGCTTGTTTGGGGATGATGTGATGTAATGGTCATAGACCAGGCCAAGATAAACAGGCTTTGTATATTAATGTTACATAGATTGCATGCTAGTAAAGTCAGTGAGGGTTGTGTTTCCAGTTTTGTCCCTTGTACTCCTCCTTGTCCAAAACCTTCTATTCCCCACCCCTTTTTAATTTACAGGTTTACTTTAAAAGGGGGTGGCAGATGAGGGGTGGGGGAGAAACACCTCGGTATTTTAAATAAGGTGCACAACATCTCTTCACTGCTGAGTTTTGCTGCCACAGCTCATGGTGTTCTGCATCACAGGCTGTTGAAGCGGGAGTGTGTATGCACGAGAGGTAGGGGAAGGAGACACTCCAGCATAGCCCAAAGAGTGCTGAATGGCCAAAATGTATATGTTTCTCCCTTTGTGAGAACTGCCTTAGCCCAGCCAGCTGTTTTCATTGTGCACAGAAATTGTTCAGCATCCTCTAGCGGTGTATTTTGCCTTGGTTTGCTGTGTATCAAAGGTTTCTTCCTTCCTCTTGGTGCCAGGGACAAAGCCATTAACTACAGCTGCCTCTTGGTCACGTGCCTGCATGAGAGGAGGTCTGAGTGAGTCTGTTCACATCTTGCACTGAAGCAGGGTTATTTTGGTGTCTTCATTCCAGCGAAGGAGAGATAGCTGAGGTTGCATGTATCTCACCTATTCTTTCCCCTCCTTTTCCCCCCAGCAGAGGGCTGAGAGGGGCAGGAGAGGCAACCAGCACATTCTATGCCTGAGGGTGTGTCCATGTGCACTGGCTGGAGTAGGCACCAGAGAGCTGAAGCAGTGCTGGATCACTCACTGGTCTGACTGTGTGACAGACACACACTGAGGCACGTAAGAGCCACTGCTCTCACTGGAAGACAAGAGGTATGGCTTGGCCCTGAGGCAGATGACAGAGCTTGGTGTGTGTTACCAGGAGGCTGACCATGTTCCTTGAATTTAGCTTGTACTTGCAGATAGTTGAGTTGGATGTCACGAAAGTGTCTGGAGATGTCTGCTGGTGTGAACCACAGGTCGTGTGGTGTGTGTCGTGGCTGCCAGAAAGACTTAGACCTAGCTAGTTCTTGCTAGAGCAGTTTGTTCTCCATTCACAGCTGCTGGGCATTTTCTTTTCTTGCTGCTGAGGGTTCTTGGTGATAGCCAAAGTTGACAGTGGCAGTAAAGCAGCTTCTGAGAAGTGCCGCTTTTTACCTGGGGTATTTCAGCTGATCATGAAAAGAAAGCAAGGAAGCATCAGGACTGAGGAGCCTTTTCCAGCAGAGGGTGTGTGGGGTGCCTGCCTGCTGTGGATGTGCACATTGTTGACTAGAGGTGGAAGAGTACTGTGCACTGATAATACTGCACTTCTGTGGTCTCTCCCACCTGTGCTTGATGGTGACTTTGCTGTGCTCTTCCTAGCAACTTTCACCACTTCCTGGCAGATGCTGTGGATGTGCCTCTCTGCTGGAAACAAGCTTGCTTTTTCATTGGTTACATTTCTGGGCTGCAGGCATAGAGTAAAACTTCCACATTTTCCTTTCTGGAAAAGATGGAACTTCATGTGGTTTAGTGAACTGGGAGCATTTATAGAGTTTCTCCTCCCAGAGGTGCAACAGGACATTTTGTAAAACAGGTAACAACTGTATTCTCTGCAGGCCGTTTTTGGAAGCTGCTGTTGAAAAGACCATGGTGCTGTGGCTTTACTAGAAGTAGTAGTTGCATTCAGAGGTCTTGATTCAGAGTATTGAAGAGTCACTGGTGAAGCACTGCAGCATTTCAGGCAGCATTACAAACCTTATGCAGAGACCTCAGTACCGATGTTGGCAACTGTGGCAGTGGAAAACATACAGCACTGTTGCATTCACTAAGGCAAGTATTTACAACGCTAACCTCTGGGGACGACAGTGGTGGAAACTGAGCACCAGCAGGATCATGGGCTACAGCTTCTGGGGTGCCAGTTACAAGAATTTACTGTGCTTACAGGTGTATTCACCTTCCCCAGCTTCTGGCATCTCCCAGTATTTGGCACGGGTGCATTTTGCAGATAAAGTTGTTATTACACCGAGATCAGACAGTATAAGAAGGAACAACGTGTGGTTTGTTTTGGGGATTTTCCCCTGCAGTAGCTGAAGTCAATGTATAGTAACAGCCCTATTTACCTACTTCTTCAAGCATAGTGGGACCCCCACCTCAAGTCCATGGGGACATGCTGAAAGCTTGGTGCAGCCAAGGTTTGACAACTGCTGTTAGAGTAATTCACAGATCATGGTGTTCTGCTACTATAATTCGAAAAAACCCCACACATGTGTTTTGTGTAATCTCCAGCCCATGCAGGAAGAGGTTAGGGGTTTTTTTTGGTATTCTAAATATACTAATTTTATTAGCACCTGTGCTTATTACAAGACAGTGATGGTAGTGGCCTGCTGTCCAGAGGTAAGCCTACACCAAGGACACTGCTGAAATGGGCGTTTGTTCCAGTTTCATTTTACACCTCTGAAGAATCCTACCACTATTGACTAATAGGAGAGCTGTGTACAAATTTATTTCCATTACAGCGCCTCGGTAAGTGCTGACATGTCCGAGACTTTTTTGTAAAGAACAAGTGCTTCTTTTCACATTTGAAAAAGTGTCTTTTGCAACTTGCATGGACAAGTAGTTTCTATGAATTCTCTGGAGATGTCAGTGTCTAACATGGATTTTGTCCATGCACTTTTTTCTGAAAGCAGATACCCCCCATTTGGTTTGCAGTTGGAGCAGCACTCTGTGCTTTGGCTTATGGCACTGCTGATGCAGTGGATGGATGCAGAGCCCACTGTAAATGACCAAGCCCAGGACTCTGGGGAGCTGTATGCCGCCAGTAACGTTTTAGTGTGTGTGCCATTTGAACCACCTTCCAGTGAGTGCAAAACCCAATTTTTAAATTTTTTTAATTGTACTTGGAATTAACTGTTGCTGTGTACTAAACCCTCTTGTTATGAGCCCTAAATAAAAAGAACAAAGCACACTTCATGTGTTCTGTGAGCGTGCCACAGCTGTGTCACATTTCTTGTTTTCGGCTACAGACTTCAAATGCGCCAGGGCCAGGGGTCATGGCTCGTGCGTGCAGGAGCCCTGTCCCCGAGGATCTCTGACACAGCACTTCCCACAGCAAAGGTACAAACCTTGGCATCCAGCCTGCTGCCTTCAGCAGCTCTCTACCTCTGTGGGACTCCCCCTTTCCTGCACTTGCTAGTGTAATCTTCAAATCTCTGCTGCTGAGGACCACAGGGTGAGGCTGAGAACATTTCCCAGCCGTGTTCCTACAGCCCCCGAGTGGGGCCACAGCAGCACTTACCGGCCAGCAGCTGGGGACCTTGCAAGCCTGAGCAAGCAGCAGATGGAAAAGGTGAGCCTTCACACGGGGTCCTCTTTAGAGCTGTAACTGGTGTGCAGCACAGGGCTGGTACTGCCAGCTCTGACCCAGCAGAAATAACTGTGCAAAGGAATAACAGCGGTTCCATTGGGAGTGAGCACAGAAATGGTACATACAGCTGTTGGCCAACAGCTACCTGCCCCCTGCTGAGAAGAACCACTCATGACCTGAAAACAGTGTAGGTTCTGAGCTCATGAAAAAGGAAAATTGCAAGACAGAGGATTAAAACAGAGTATTAAATTTAACTACATCTTTATTGAATTGTGCATATTCCATTGTATAATGATCTATATTGGGTACTTTATAATGTAGTATTTCTTTTGTCCTCTCTCATGCTTAAAAAAGTATATTTATACATATATTTATATATATTTATAATATGGCAAAGCTCCCCCCAACCTGAAATGATCAGTGTAAAAGAGCTTTGATTTTTTTTTTCTTTTTGGAAAGGGAAGAAGAGGGGAGGCAATTCCATTGAAAGATAAAATGTGCAATTTTCTTTTTAAAGCAGTAAACATGAATGTATTTACAGCACTCAGCACAAGTTTGCTGCACAGACAAATCATCATTGCAATGACACTTCTTACACTTGCATCTCCAGTATTATACAGAATATTCCCAGTGACTGGTAGCAAACCGAACTGCTGCTTCAGTTCATTTCTGGTCTATTGCAGTCCACCAGGAGGCCTAAGATTCCCAATTACAACTTTTGACAAAATATTCTGTTTTTCTTTTAGACGTGCAAGCGCTGTTGTGCTGCACCAAATCAGCCAGCAGGGTGCCATGGACTTTGTTTGCTAAACTGTCCTTTGCAAGTGTGTACCCAGTTCCCAATGTTGGTTAAAGGCAAGGGACACACAACATCTAAGAGTGGCAACCCTGTTCTCTCACCAGACATGTGCTAGAGATCAGCAGTATGAGACCCCTGGCAACAAGAGACTGCTGTACACACATTTTCATACCTGGAATTTAGCTCAGAATGCATCTTTGGCATCTTGGGAAAGCTGGAAGGAAATTATTTTCCACTGTAGCAAAAGGTTGAATTCCAAAATCTCCTAAAGGATACATCTCCTAAAAGACAAGTTGCCTCCAAGCATTTAAATAAGGGGGGTAGTGTCCACAATCTGTTACTGAAAGTCCTTCTCACTCATTTCTACAGCACTAGCTCCTGTTCCTCCTGCTCTACCCTCTCTAACTCCCCTTTACCCAAGATCCAGCTGCTGAGCAGAGAGCTCACTGAGTCCCTGCCCCACTGAGTGCCTCAGAGCACCAAATGATCAGTACCCAAGTTACTGTTCTCCCTGTGGATGGTTAGTAGCAATTCAAGTAATTTACATGAATTACTTGGTTCTGGATAAGCATGTGTTTGTCATCTCATTTGCAGTTTAATGTCTTAAACTTCTCAAAACTAAACCAAGCCTGCGTCAACAGTATTAGTGAGTGCTGCCCCCTGCAACAAAACCCTGGTTTGGTCAGTCTTCATGGGCATTTTTTAATTCAAAGAAAGAAAATTCAGAAAGAAAAATTACTCAACTTAGACAAACTCGGAATTCCAAAATTAAGCTTAAAACCCCACCAGCATGTGGCAAAAAGCCACATCCAAGAGAAACTATCCCTTGTAGTGTTAAATCCCCTCTGGTCTGTAGTCTGCTCCAGTAGTGCAAGGGAATGAATGCAGAGCTCAACACCAGGTACCACAAATGGGCCCCAAAGTAGTAAGATTCATCTGCAGCTGAGGAGCACTGTGTGACTGAGTATGTAATCTATACCTTAAGAATGCTAAAAAGGAAAAAAAAATCCCAGCAACCAACCAAACTCCATGTTTTGGCTGCATCCTCACTACCTTCCACCAGGAATTCATACTGCTTCTCTGCAGTGCAACTGATTTTAACATGACACTAGTTGAAGTAGTACTCATTTTAGGACCCACTTATAATCTTATTTTGAATAAGAAACAAATTTACCTGTGATGGTACCACTGTAGCAAAACAGTTTGGTTCTATGTTGTTTATGTAAAAAGCAGAAAATTTCTCTTTTTGACCTTCGCTGTTGAAATCACACTTTAGGTTCTTTAAACTGTGGGGAAAGAAATTTTAACTGAGAGGAAGACTGGCCACACTTTATCTCTGAGCTGATACGATTTATCAGGTTGCCTAAGGGCACAATGTGCAAGCTCAGAACAGTACATGTTAAAATGCACTTGTTGAAAAAACTGCTTCCTCTCCCCTCAGACCTGAAACCAAATAATCCACATATCTGCACTTTGCTTCCCTGATGTGTCACTTACTATTGCCCTGCAGACAACTGCAGAGTAAGCTCAGGAGAGGAGCTCTGTGGCTTTGAGGTCATCACCAAGTCAGAGCAGGCAGTGGTGGTTTGCCGCAGGAGGAAACCACTGTGCAGGGTGAAGCAGGAAACTTCCTCTTCCAAAGAAAATAAGAGAATTATTTAGACACTTTTGCCTATCTTCCTTTCTCAGCTACAGGTGTAAAAAAACTAAACAGGACCCCTAGCATAGCCACCTGAAACATGTTAGCTATAGTTTGTTTAGAACCTGTGGGGTTTTTTTTGGTTTTAGAAATAATTTCTCATCTAAGCTTAGTGCTGTGAGAAGAGCCTAGTGTTCCCTTTCAAAGCAACTCTCCACCTGAATTGTGATGTGTCTGAGAATAGCTCCCTGCTTTTTACACCTGGGCTGCAGGCACAGACACGTGGATGCTACACTGCATAGTGGAGGGGAAATGAAGACCAAATGTGGAAAAGATTAACAAACACAGCTGAGCCCTTTCAGCTGCCCTTGAAGCAGCAGAGCTCCCCTGACACCCACCTCAACAAGTGCCCAGCCTGTGCGCTGCCGTACACTCCGCGTATGTTGGGATCAAAGCACTTTTGTGTCTGGAGTATGAACACTCAGCCTTCACATGCCCATTTTAACACTGCCAGAAGTATTACTACTTCTTCCATTTGTAGTGGGAAGCACACCCGCCTGGGTGCCTGAAATCCAGCCCCTTAATTTTCTGATTTAATAAATATTATGGTGCGATTATGAGATGACTGCACATGGGGGCAAATAACTTACTTGCAAAATAAGGTGTAAATAGCCAGTAAATATACTGGAAAAGCAAGTTATAATGGGGAGTATCTCATAACCTGAAAAGGCAACCAGGTTGTCTGAATCACACTCTAGCTAAATTTCCATGCTCAACTGAGAGATAGCAAGCAGCAGCCATTCACTGGATCTCTACTGCCTTAGGAAGGAAACTGTAACTAGAAGGAATACAGGGTGCCACCTTTGCTGACATTCATTCTTTTTGCTGGGGACTTAAGAGCTACACAGCTGTCTCCTAGCAAGCAGTGGGCAGCCTGCAGTAGGAAGCATGGATTAACTGCCTAGGGAGAGATACTGGGGAAATGAATGTGGGCACAGGAAAATGAGAACAAGCTCAAATGCCTCTGAAGAAATTGCACTCAAAACACTGATGTGCTGAGTCCAAAGCCCAGAGGTATCCGCACTGAATAAACTAAAGTAAAAGGCCTGGAACTGACACACACCAGCGAGGCTGTCTTGGGGAAAAGGAAAGCAGATGGGACAAACAGAATTCCCTAACTGCTCTCATCTGGGAGCATACGCTGCATCAGCCCAGGTGCATGTTGCCAGGAGTAGGAGAATGTCCCCACTTACCCGTCATGGCTAAGAGCCCAGCAGTTACGGCTGCAGCGAGCACCTTTTGCCCACTGGTGTGTCTGAGCCCCAGGAGCTGCACACAGGACAAAGCAGCAAGAGGACCAATGGTAAAAATTACAGCACCCATGAACTGCAGTATAGCCTAGCAACCCTCCTAAGTTACAGGAGGTGAAGTTAGCCACCAGCTACACTGAGCATACTTAAAATCAACAATGCAAATGCTTTTAAGGACACTTTGTAAGCACAAAAATAGTAGAAACAAAACTTGGTGAACAATTTGAAAGATACAAAAAAGTGCCTTTCCATAGCAGTGCTTTAAAAATGCACATAATGGTATATACTCTTATTGCTCAAAAAATCTAGTCTGAAATACTAAAACAATTTCCAGAGGTGCTGAAACAGATTTTTAAAAAATCATATGAAACAGTTGGCAGAGACAGCACCACTAATTTTTCTCTTTTCATGATGCACCTATTTAAAACTATATAGTTATAGATGTGTAATTTTCTGCCTCAAATTAGCAAAACTTTTTTCCTATTCATAAAATATTCACAAAGACATTTATTTAATTATTTGGATTTAAAAAAAAAGTTTTTTAAAAAAAGGAATGAGGGACACTGTCACAATATTTCTTAAATCTATCATCCTGAATTACTCTAATGAGAGATTAATTTATATTGGTTTTACACATGTGAGGATACTGCCAGGTCAAGCTGCTGTTTTTTGTTTCATTCTTTCAGAAAAAGAAAGCATCTAAAGATTGCTTTTGGAGAAAAAGTATGCAAACAGTGAAATTATTTGCCCTGTGAGCCTGTTGACAGTATCCCCATGGTGACAAGGAAAGCTGTAGCAGCTGAAGATGGGCTAGTTACAGTCCAAGTATTCTAGTTGTTTTACAAAGGCTGTGTCCCATCACCCTGCAAGGAATGTGCAATGATACATAAGACCGCTTACACTACCTTATCACAAGGTCTGAATATGTGGGTAAGACTGTACAATCAAGCTACTGAAGTATGAGGAAAAAGGACTGTCACACTTGATCGGCTGACCAATTGTAAATCAGTGACTAACAAAAAACCAAGCAAATCAATATTTTCTACTCATAAGGGCCCTTAGATGAAATTCCTAGCAAATGTTATTGCCTCTTTAAGGTTGTTTTATTTTCAGTCTTCTTCCTTGACTGCTAGAAGTGCAACTTTGTAATAAACAGGTTAATGCACTGCTCACAGTATATGGCGGGTCAAAGAAAAGAGAGAGAATTCCTACTCTTGCGTGTCCTGAAATTGCTGCTCCCTTCTCTTTTTCCAGAAGGGACTGTTTCCTGACAATTTCTAATCAATTACAAACAATACTTTCTTTACACATTTCCAGACGCTTGTTTTTGTGAAGACACTGCATCTTAGCAGGCACAGACAAGGTGAGACTGGATGCTGTGCATGCCTGCGTGAGCACACAGTGCTTTCTACAGAAACCTACCTGTTCATTCAGGGTAAGCGTTACACGGACAGCTCACGATCGGCGTGGGTCAGCCTTGGGGCTTGGCAGGATTTTCGACTGCAGGAGTCCTGGCAGCTTTCAGAAGGGGTTAACACAAATATATTCATCTTGAGCCACAGAAACAAATGATTGAGCCTACTATCAGTTAGAATGCATAATGGTTTGGAATAATATATATTTATCCTACTTAACTGCATGGACAAATAAGTTTGAAATAATTCGTATCAGTGTATATTTATAAACTATTTGAAAGGAGGGGGAGGCTTTTTATAGTATAAATATATTTCACTCCAGCCCACTATATATAAAATCTATTTCTTTCCTCTGAACATACTCATTTTCAGTAGTATTATGACCAGAATGTTTTGGTATGTTGCATCTGTACTTTTCAATCAATGGACAATGTACAGTTACCAGCCGAACACCTCAGCTTTGCAGAATTTACCCACCACAAACTGCTGAGAAGTTTGTGGGTTTGGGTTTTTCATTTCCTTTCTTTAAAGTGCCCCCTACATCTCCATCTTTATGGTAAGATTTGACCATTTAGTCTGATTCCAGATAATATACTGACTGAAACAATAAATACGGTTCTACAAAAACATTCTGGTTATCTTCTATAATTGCAATGAATATATCACAATATATTATATACCTACACTTATAATACATGCACAAACATGTCTCACATGGACAGACACTACAAAAAAATTATCTCCCTCCCCCTCCCCTAAATGCAGAAAAATAAGAAAATGGGGGTTTGGTCCAATCCATAAGAAGGGTAAAAGAAACGGAAAGAATGAAGCCAACAACTCTCTACCCACTTTTCCCAATAAAGTATCAACACTCCTAAGCCCCCAACGTTTTTAACCTAGCCGTGAAAGGGGAATGTCTTTACATTTAGCCATAGCTGCAGTTTGAGATCACCTCTTCTAATGGGGCTGTCATCCACATCCCCACATCCTCTCCATGTGCACAAGATCACGGACTGGCTGATCCCAGAGCAGCCCATAAGTCACGGAGAGCGCTGGCCCCGGAGACTGACTACCAGTCCCGTGACAGCTTGGTGTTCTGATCCCTTTTGGGGGGTGCAGGGGGTGGCCCCCTCCGTAGTGTTGCATAGCCAGATATATGACTACCCCCAAAGCTGCTGGTCTTCTGCTGGTCAGCCAGCAGCTCTGGCGGGGGTGGAGGCAGGGCCATGTCGTCCATGGTGGCCGTGGGCTCTGTTCTGGACATCCGAGCGGAGGAGAGGGAGCCGTGCCGGGTGATGGATTTCCGCTGCAGCGTCCGGTTGAGGTCTGCCAGGAATCCCGGCTGAACGCTAAGGCTGGACTTGGGTGACGTGGGCACTTGTGGGCCAGCTGACCCTGGGGGCTCTGCGACCTCCGCCTGTGTCAGTCGGGTGCTGTCGTTCCGCTTCGGGCGTGTGGGTGGTGGGGCTTTTTTCACAGACGGTTTTGACCACGTCTGTGGCTGGGGATTTACAACAGCAACTTTTGGGGAGGTGCTCCCTGAAAACACAGATGGAATTTCTACTGGAGGGGGAGGAAGATCTATTTCAGGTGGTGGTGGTGGGAAGTCTGAATCGGATGGTGGTGAAGGGAATTCAACCACAGGTTCCTTTCCAGACACACTCTGAGCAGAAGCCTTGGCTGGGATCCCACCTTGTGGAAGGACAATGGGCAGGCTCACACCAGAAAGGTTGAGCTTTCCTGGCTTTGGAGGGGCTGGAGGAGGCGATGACTCCTTGGAAGGAGATCCTGACGGCTCTGGTGAGTGTGCAAATTTGCTGACAAGGCGGTCCACTGAAGGCCTCTTGGACTCATGATACTCAGTGGAGCTTGTGGATTTGATGCTGGAGTTGCGCTGAGGTGTTGGAGGTGGTTTCTTCCCTCCAGGGCTTGATGTCTTGCCGGCCTTTTTGACTGGAGACCCTGATTTGTCAGGCGGGGGAGAACCTGCAGAGGAAGCTGGGGAAGGAGGTGGAGGAGGAAACACTAAACTGCTCTCTGGTGGAGGAGGGGGGAAATCTGGTGAAGGAACAGCAGCAGGCTGCCATTTGGGCTTTGCCTTCACTGCTGGAGGTGACTGTGGAGCCACACTCAGTGGAAGGGGTTTCAGAGGCTGGGGCTCAGTGGCAGGTGGCATGGGAGGAGGAGGGGGGAATTGGCTGACTATCTGCTTCACCACCGAGGGCACTGGGGACTGAGGGGATGGAGGAGGTTTTACTGAGAAACTCTGCTGCTTTGGGAATGTTGCAGGGGGAGTGGGACCAGGAGGGGCTGGGGGTAGAGGAGGCACCTGGGGAGAAGTGACACTTGGTTGTTTCTTTATTGCAAGGGGCAAGGGTGCAGTCACAGGGGGAGTGACGTGTGTGAGCCCTGGTGACGCTGCCTTCCCACTAGGCTGAGGGGGCAGAGGTGCCATGACAGGCTTTGGGGG
>VXBI01000139.1:133082-213495 GCA_013397375.1 Toxostoma redivivum | reverse complement strand
GACGGCTGCGATGCTGTGTACGGGGACACCGCTTTCGTCTGCGGGGACACGGGAGCTGCGACAGACACGAAGGGCCGACCTGCAGGCTCCGCCCGGGCCTATGGGGAAGGGATTTTTAGTGAAAGTGGAAAGGGAGAAAAAGAAGAGAGGGAAGGAGGGAGAGAGGGAAAGAGACAAAGAGATTATAAAGTCAAGGTCTAAATGTGCCCAACATTAAAAAATAAGTGACAGATTACAGCATGCAAGAATTATTAGCAAAACACTGGAGCAAGAGACAATTCCATACACTGGCAAGCCTGGACCATGCAAGGGGATGGGGCAGGCCGGCAAAAATCTGTGGAGCCAGTTCTGCTCCAGGTGAGGCTGACTGTCAGAAGGAAAACACGCCAGCCTTGTCACTTCTGTGGGGCAGGCAGTGGGACTCAGTGAGAAATACTGGCCTCCTTTGGGCAAGCATAATGACCCAAACAGAGTCTGCACAGAAAACCCCCGGCCATGACAGAGGACAGACGCAGAGACTCTGGACATCTTGGCTCAGTATGACTGGAATCAAGCCACACACATTCTCCCAGAGCATGTCAAATCCTTACACCTGTTAGTTCAGGCCTTACACTGTTCAGTGTTACAAAATGCAGAAATCCTGAACTGCCATAAAACACACCGAGAGCAAGTTCTGCACAGGAATAGATAGTACTGAGATATTTTTCCTTCACATGCTCTGCTATTCTCGACTGACAAGGGAAAAATAGGGGAAAAGAAGGAGAACCAAGTTTTCCTAGTAAAATTTTCCCAGAAGGAAATGTTTAGACATCTGCAAAACAAAGTAAACTTGGGAAAGAAAAGTTACACATGCAACTTGTATGTTAAGCAGAAGAAATAAGGAAAACCAGAGAAAAGCTGACTAATGGAAAGAAGCAGACAGTATTTTAGTCTACTCATCAGGTTGTGCTCAAGTTAAGTTGTTTCTCAAAAACTGTAAGGCTATATTCCTCTTAAAAATTAAAACGATAATTGCATTACTCAAATTTATAACCATCCTCCTAATACAAAGTGTTTTGGCTACAAGCCAAGTTGTGAATTTCACAGTGCACATCATAGAAACATGCATTAGAAATACACCACCACCATGGCCACTGACCACACAGCGTACCTATACCTTATTAGTAGACACTTTGCAACAAGTTAGCCCAGTTATGCTCATCTGCATGGGAAGAGCACATTTGCATGTTGCTTTGTTCTAAACACAGGTGCACAGTGTCTGTATGTGCAGAACTCCAGCAAAAGGATTAGAGTCAGAAGCAATAAACAGTGATTTTACAACAAACATGGGGTGTGCCTCTACCTGTCACATTAGGTCTGGAAGGCAAGAATATTAACAGGTCTGGAACTAAATCAAGGTGTTCACATTACAAAACAGAAATATTGATCTCTTGCAAGTGTTAGTCTGTAAATTACCATTCTCCCAATCACCCAGGTTAATAAATTTTCAGTTAACACCACCTGACCTTAACTGTGCCCTGTATAAGGCACCATGAGCGTGCTGCCCTTAGTTGTGCTGAGCTTCACTTTTGACACCTGAGACAGCAAAAGGCAACAGGAAAAATAAAGGTGGCATAAAACAGACAGAGGAGGTAGATGAAGGCATAACAGAATAGCTATCCCTGAATGGCAAGACCTTGGGGAATCTTGAATTTGTCCCTTAAAGCCGATACATGCAGAGCATGCATTAGGGTACTTGTAGCATACAGTTTGAAATTATGTGTTCAAAATCTAACAAGCAAAATGAGACTTAATGAGCTCTTCACTGCCCAACTGGGAACAAATTAATTAAGTATTTTTTGGGCAAAGAACAATCTCTCAAAATATGAAGCAGATGGATTATCTGCATTTTGGAAAAAGTTTTTCTTAATCTTAGATATATTTGAAACAGGGAGGTGTTTTACTTATACCCATTGAAGACAGCCATCTTCACAGTGAACAAATTAAACACTCAGGACAGAGAAAAGACTATTGGGCATCTCAGGAAGGGGAGCCCCTCCCATCTCCACAGAATCACATTTCAACATCCAGAAGGGTATTCTGTGAT
The DNA here is from genome assembly GCA_013397375.1 of Toxostoma redivivum. Taxonomy (NCBI): domain Eukaryota; kingdom Metazoa; phylum Chordata; class Aves; order Passeriformes; family Mimidae; genus Toxostoma; species Toxostoma redivivum. Next base: position 211,409 of record VXBI01000139.1, on the reverse strand, counting down.
ACTTTGTTTACAGAAGAACCTTGAGAGAAATTAATTTGTCCTTTTTTACCCTTATAATTAGGTTATGTCCTTCTGTGTATCTTGAGAAATTACTTATTGCATACTTGCAATTCCTATTTGTACTAAGCATTTTCATGACTATCTGGAATTCTAAAAAAATGCTATGAAAACAATAGTATCTTCTTTTTGTATCAACTGTGCCTTTTTTTAAAGCTATTTTTTCCTAAGAAAACAAACTTTTGCAATTGAACTGTTTGCCATCTCTTCTCCCATACTTTTCAACTGGTTAGCAAATTTAGGTAAAATATGACAGATCTCTAGAAATCTCAGTATGTTTTCGACTTCAAGAAATTGTTGTGAAGTAACTGGTACCTGGTAAATGAGGGAGAAGTGGGCAGAACTCACCCATTATTAATTTGTTGAGGCACTAGTACAACACCCTGGCTGGACAGAGCACCAGCGTCATCTCCCTGCTGAGACACAGTGTGCTCTTGTGCTCTGCTTGCCCAGGCGAATGAGCCAAGGCTGACAAGGTGGGAGAGAGCTGTTGCACAAGGGGAAGGGACATGCAGGAAACTTCTGCCACTTGGCAGCAACCTGCCCACATGTACTTCTTAAGCCAGCTTTGACACCAAGGTGTTGTTTTGTGTTTCAAACTTCTATTTGTTAACAAATTCTTTTTACACTTTCTCACACTCTTTCTTGTAAATAATGAATGTTTTACATTCCTCTTTGGAGGAAGAGAGAATTAATAGACTAATGATGAAACCTATGAGGTCAAGAGGTCTTATCCTCACTGTCCAATCCATGGTCATTGTTAAAATTCTATAACTAAACATGTAATATAAATAAAATAATTCTTTTCCTGCTTAAATCATCCGAGTCAATAAATGTGAATCTCTCTCTATGTCATTTCAACTACACCAAGGCACTGTAGCAAAGCTGCCTCTGAACTAACTGGAGACTAATCTGACTAAAGCACATCTCACTATCACTGTTAACACCTTCTCCTGTAAATTACAATTCTTTAACACTGCTGTTGCCTTTCTTGCCACACAATTTAACATTTTCCACTGCCTGTCTGATTTCCTAGTTATTCAAGTTCCCCGGGCCAGATTTACACTGCAGTTTCACTGAAAGTAAATTTGTCACTAATTCACTCAATTGTTTAAACCCATGTTAAAAATAAAATACTTAGAATGCTTCCTGTTGAGGGCCATCCATGTATCAAGATTTCATCAATTTGAATTCTTTTCTGCAAATCCAAAAAAAGGTATATTTTTTCACCTCATACTTAACATAGGTAAATGAATTGCCCTAAAACTTCCGAGGAATTCAAATGAAAGGAATTGTGTAAACTTGCAGAAACTGTATTAATCAGGTAGCATGAAAATTCTTGGGGTTTATTTAGATGAGCAGTTGTCAGCAGCACTACAGACTAGATAAAGAACAACAGTAACCCCAAGGTAGTCAACTTGAAACTTTTGCTTAAAATCTCACAGCGAGTGTATGTAGCAGCAGGATTTACAGTGAACCCAAAACTTGAGGAAACAGTGACATTATCATTCTCACAGCAGTACTCTTTCACCTCTGTTGGATACCTGCTAGCAAATGTCCCATCTCGTGCAGCTCACTCCTGCAGAAAGAATGCATCCTATACCCACACAGAAGCCATCTGCTGATGGACATGCACCACGTGTTGCACTCATGCAGTAGAAAAACTTGGACCAAAATTTAGCAAGCTGCATTCCTGGATTGAGTACTACATTACTATTAGAATCAGACAATTTCCAAGCCAGCAGGCGTTGCAGAAAAGTTAGAATCCCAAAGAATCCCAAAGGACACAGCCATGTCAGCTTTCACACTGTCATATGCTTTCTCATTTGAAAAGGTGATGTGTTATCTTATTTTTAGTTATTTATCTGAAGCACCAGTGCCAGGTGTATTGACCTCTGGTTTTAGTTTTAAACTTGCTTCTCTAGCTTGAACCTGGGGTCTGGGAAAGATTCAGAACTGACAGAAGTAATGACAACTTCTCATAGTGCACCTCAACACGTAGCCACTACAGGTAATGACATCAAGGCTGTTCAGGAACCTGGAGATTCTTTCAAACCTGACAACAAACCAGCTTCAGCAGAATTTCTCCTATGCATGGAAATCTTCCCCAGAAACTATAACCATTTACCACAGAACAGAAAACTAACCAAATCACAACAGACCTGAGCCCCAACCTCAATGGGTTAGAGTCTTGTAACTCTCTACTAGTAACAGGAGATACCACATCTGCCTTAATCCACAGCTGCTCACAATGTCAGTGCCTTTGTTTTGAAAATATCAGAGGTTACTGGTTACATTTCCACCTAATATAACAGAAAGCTTTTGAATAGAAACTACTGAAGTACTTCAAAATATATATACCTGCTTTCAGGCTCCAGTTATTCACATCTTTACAAAAGAAAGATGTGGCTACTTAACTGGAGAAAGACCTTAGTGAAAGAATTTCAATAAACTTGTTAACATCTTATCTTTTTATTTTGTCTTCATTCAACATTAGTAAATAGGACTGTGAAAGGGACTGTATAATGCCTTCAGAGAACAAAAGCTTCTATGCACAGAAATAAAAGAAAGAACAGAAAGTTGCAGGGCTGAATTACCTGAAAAAGTGAATCCTAAAAAACAATTATATAGCAGTGTAAATCAACCATGTAAAACAGAGAAGAAATGCCACTCAAGACAGAGGTGGAAGGGATACAACACCCTGTCTCATACATTTTGTCGGGTGTTGGTTCTCAAATTAAAGTCTTCTTGTTACCTTGCTGGATTCCTCCAGTTGAGTGCCTCGTTTCCAGGCCTCAGAGAACATGGAGCTGACAATGCTTTGGGAACGGACATGTCCAGCTGTCTGGGTGTCAGAAACTCCACTGTCAGACTGATTAGAATGATTTGATTGAGATTCTGTTCAGAAAAAAAGTTAAGGAACAGTTAGCATACGTTTCTGAATGTAAGAGTAATGTCAGTATGCTTATAATGCAGCTCTGTGTGACTTGTTAAACATGTCCCCAGAGGATACTGCTCCCAGTAATGACTGTGTAAGCTCTAGCTCACATCCAGGCCATGACCACCTGGAAAATAAAATAGTGCAACAGATGCCAGGTATTAACCAAACCTGAAGCAGCATAAGGATGAGAGCACACCAGATACGTTTCAAAGTAAAATCACACTGTAGCTGTATGGGTTCTGAACCATGCCTCATCCCTACACTTTGGAAAAGCCCCATTTCACGCAGTGTATGCAGCCTGCTCTCTCCAGCACTCCCTCTCAGCACAACCTTGAAAACAGACCCTGGACACAGGCCATGCATGAACAGGCCAACTGCACCAGCCAAGGTAGGACACTGCTTCCAACAACCCATTCCTCAACACTAGAGAAGAACTGGTGTGCATCCTGAAGTAGCCAGCATAGATGATGCTCTGGGGTCCCAAGGGTGTCTTGACAAGACAGCAGCAGGCACTGCCAGACCAATTTATTCAGCCTGGCACTTGCTTTCTGTGTAATCCCAAACTGTCCTGGCACAAGCTGGAATGCAACTTTGGCAGAACATGCCTGGCTGGTGGGCTGTGGCTCAGCTCCCTACAAGAATTGACACTTTAACAGAAAGATAAACACCCAGCCTGGATGGAGAAATTGTCAGTAACCAAGGATTTACTGCTATGCCACACAGTTGAAACAACAAGGTACCTTCCCAGTTAGACTGCATTTGCTTAGCTTGTTCTTACAGGCTACTTTCTGAATCTCTCAAATTCAGTAGCATTATTTCCCAGCCCCTGTCTGTGGTGGACGATATAAACCATTTATCAACTTTTAAACTGTTACATGCAACAAGAAACCAGCCCCAGTTCTGCTGAGAGATAAACAGGAGCACATTAATGCAGGCATGCACAATTTGACATGGGAACAGAAACAGTATTTTCAAAGTTTTTTCTAAAAAGATTGTTTGGATCTTTGCATTTGGGGAAAGGCTATTTCTCATTTTCCAGTTTCAAATATTTCAGTCAACAAAGCAGTTTAAGAACTATATATATTGCATCATTACAATATAATTTTTTTTCAAATAGGTGAACATCAGGAATTTGAAATGGTGATTCCTCCTCTCAGTATAAGAAAAACATTGGTTTTTGGAAGTGAACAAGAAAGTGCTGCATATTTCAAATACATACATCACTGCAAGTAATATAGCAAAATAGGTTTTTACCTGTGTATATATATACACACAGATGAATGTTATAGATAAAGTCTATGTTTTAGACTAAACATAGCATGAAAGATTTTGGAGAAACAGTCAATTTCCTGCAATTGTCTCTCTTGAGGCATCCGGACAGCAGATGATAACAAAGGCAATTGAATGAATTGAAATTGTATTATGAGATAGATCACACTGTTACCTGGCAAACTAGATGAGCTGGAGCCTGACTTGATACTGGAGCTAGACAAGGAGGTCCAATCATATGCTGATTCTGTTCTCTTCAATGCTTCCTGATAGTTCATGTATAGCTGCTTCCCGTACTAAGCAAAATGACAAACAAGTTTAACAACTCTATACAGGCTGTGCACTCTTTTCAGACTGTTGAGCTCCACCTCTGGGTTCTCTACTACATCTTTCCTCCTGCCTGTCCCCACAAAGCAACACAGGCTCTATGTTAAGGAGTTCAGGCAATATTAATAGTATTAGTGAATTGCTGAAAGAAAGAAAGAAAAACAATTTATTCCTTCTAGAAGAGACAGTGTCAAGCTAGACATGGCCCAATGAATAAACTAAGACAAGCTGAAGATCTTGGAAATCAATTCTATTTTCTCAATTCTCTTTTCTCATAAGCCTTCTTTTTTAAAACCTGAAAGGAGCTGGCTAAAATCTATCCATGATGCAAGTCAGAACTGTGTCATGTGACAGGGGTGCAGCAGAAACAAGGCCCAATTACTGAATTATTATAACAAAGCCTAATAATTTTGCTAAGGAATAAAAATTGTAAGAAGATTTTACAGTTCATGTTCAGAAGAGTTAACCAGAGGGAAGTTAGATGTATCATGTATTTTGCTAAGTAACTGTAAATGGGTTTAAGCAGGTGATGACAACTACTCATGGCAACAGTGTAAGACTGCCTGGGGGTTACCTTAGCAATGCGGATGCCATTGATCCACTGGTGTAGAGTTCTTACATCATCACAGCAAAGATATTTGATATACTGGGACTTCTTCTGGATCTGAGGATGCTGCAAAAAATTGTGCACTCTCATCAATGTTTTCATAGCTAGGAATGCAAGGAAAGGATTTATTTGTTGAGGATAAACCTAATGCTGGAAGCTCTTCAACAGTAGTCTGTATTTAAGCCCACTTAAAAATGTTCCAAAATATTTCAGGAGTTGAGTTTCAATGGGGATTGCTTCACACACACACACTTGGCAGTGTGTCCAGCACGTACTGATTTCAAGTTTGAAACACTAAGAAAGGGCAAGTCTTTCACTATTTTAGGGCTGTAGTATTTTCTACCCACCAAGAGTCTTCAGTACCTATGGACTAATTCACCACTTGACAGAGACAACTGATATTTCACTTTTCTCTCACATAAAAATCCCCCATACTAGAGGAAAACAAACATACTGGTGGTGTTTGCCTTTGCAGGCTTGAGCGAGACCCTCCCCAAGTGGCATGCTATTATCACAATTCCATATTCAGCTTGTAGAGCCTTCAAGGCTCCCACCCTACTGATACAGAGCTATCATCTAAAAATACTCGCTGCTCCCCCGTACATGTATAAAAATGTAAAGGCACTGTAGTTATCAATTCAGCAGTCAAGAAACAAACTCATGTTTTTCAAAAATCAGACATTGGAAATCATTCTGGGTGGACTATTCAGTTGTTTCCTGTCCATGCTGTAGAAGTTACAGGTCTCTCAGCTGTTGGGATAACTGAATACTCCAGTTCTTATCATTTCCTCTGTTACTTTACAGTTGAGTGACACAATACAGTTTTGCTAGAGGATCGTAGGTATTTAAGTTTTACTGAAGACTACCTGAAACATTTAAGAACTTTTAAGCTTTTCCAGAGTATTTTATCCTTCCAACACAATTATTTTAAAATGAACATATGATGTTTATGTCCATAAACAGAATATATATAACAAATTCTTTTATGACAGTAGATAGTTGTTTTCATTTTTCACTACCAGCCTCCTTCACATACATGTTGTATAACAAAGAAGAGTCTGTAGAAGCAAATACAATTACTTCACTACAAGCCAGCTTCTCCCTGGACTTGTTAAAAAATTTGGTTATATAGAAATAAAAGAACTTCTCATAAATCTGTCACTTAGGACCAAGAGTTAACTTCATATGCTAAATACAAATGTTACATTTAACAATAGCACAGCTAACACCTAACTTGAGCATACTAAGTTTTGATATAAACAAGGAGCGAAGATAAAGAGAAATCCAGCCTGGATGTGAGTAGAGAATTAGGCCTTAGTTTCTATTTGCCATTCATCTGTCCCAAAGGAGATACTTCCTAGCTTAGTGAGCCTTTGTGGCACAAAACTCTCTTTCTATTTAAAAAACTATGTAGTTTCTATACATTTGTAGTAATTGAAAACATTGATGTAACATTATAAGAACTGATGAAGGCAGAACTGAACCCTGCTTAATACAATAATTTGGCGACTCATCAGCACCACACAAAATACAGCTTCACTTGGTCTAAGCAACCCAACTAAATCTACCCCATTAATTTACTTAGGGACAATTTCTACACATTTTTGTGTCTTCATTAACATTACCATTAAATTTTATGCTCAGAATGGCAATAATTTTTTTAAGAAAATCTACTTTGAATGGTACAAAAGCCTGGAAAAATAATATACTATTAACCTGTCCAAATGATACAGACAGACGTGACATATAAGTAGAAAAAATCAATTTACTTCAAGGAATCGATATGTACCTATGAATACTGACATTTTTGTTTGCATTCAATGACCTATAAGGACAGGCAAAATGCTTCTATTCTAGTTTCAACTGTGTACATTCTCCACTAATATCATGTCCCATATTTAACATTCAGTGTCTCCTCAGTGGGCTCAAAGACATGCTGTCCTGTCCACTGGAAAATGAAATCCTTCTTCAGGCAGTGGACAAGCAGCCACACACTCCAGGCACAGTAAATGGTCTAATGTACTGACATGTAACTCCAGAGCAGGGAGGGGAAAAGTGCAACTCTAACCATCACTTGTTACTGTCACCATTTCAAATCCATGAAGACCTGTTACTTGCTGTGAACACCGTGTGAAAGCCTGTTCTAAAATAGCTTGGTACTCAGCTATCTTGCAAGAACTGACACCATTCTGAACACTATGTGGGAGTCAACAGAAACTAGGAGATGTGTTGATGCAATTAAAATAACTTGATGCTCTCAAGTCATTAGATCTGTTTAAGATCAGGTCACTGGTTTTATAACAATTTTTGCTACTTGTTCTTTCTACCTATCCTTTATACTCAGAAGATGCCTTTACAGCATCCCTTCTCCCTCAGGTTGATCTACAAAGGCTAGACTTGAATCTTTAGTATCAATTTCCGCACTACTCTGTACCTACACTGAGAAGATAACTCTCCGGATTTAGCATTTCAGGGGTATTATCTCTTTGAACCTAAACAGTTGTAGGGTATAGAGTTGCCAAATGGAAAAGAAGACTTTAGTGTATGTTTTAGAGTACAACGAACAATTAAATAGACAGGCACTCATTAGTCTGGAAATAAAACAATTCAGGGCAAAATGAAAAGGTTTATGAAGTCATGACCAGCACAGGAAACAGGCAACAACTGTTCACTAACTGTTGGTTGACATTGTATAAAGAACTACAGGAAAATGAAATGAAAAGCAGCTGATAGTTCAGAACAAGTAAGAGTATATTCAAGGTGTAGCCAACTGCTGCAGTGTTACCTTCAGCACTAAACAATAGTCTGTGGGTGCCTTGTATTTGTTCCGATAGTCCTGCCCGTAGTAAACACTGACATGGTCTAGCTGTAGAAAGCACACAAGATCCCGTGAGACCTAGGAAATACAAAACCAGTCATTTACAAAGTATCCTTATAAAAATCCATACACATTGACACAATCAGTCTAATGCTATGATCCAATACTAATATGAGGTCTAGTTAAGGTCAAGTATTAGTTTCAATTTGATTCAAAAACTACCAACACAAGAAGGAGATACAGCTATGCATAAACTCTTTCATCACACCTTCATTTTTAACTGAATTCAGTCTGGCTTTTGTGTTTTGTCTGCATTTTGACAACATTTTATACTGAACTACTAATGTTTACTCAGAGGAGGTATCAGAAGAAAGTAAGTATGACTGGTTGATCAAGAAGTTATCAGCTGCTGGTTACATTTCACCTTGGTAATAATCAAGGTGTCCAAATTCCATTGTGATTGAGTAGAAGTCTAAAGATGTTAGGCAGTGAGTGTAAGGCAAAGAATTTCAACAAGCTACTCACATACAGATTGTTTTAATGAAGCAAAACATTATGGAAAGAACATCTGACATGCATTCAGCTCTAAAAGGAGCTGTTGTGCTGATAGAGGTTTCCTCTTTGTTCCCAGATGTGGGAGGTGGACTTCCTGTACTGGGAATCATCTGATGCTGTCAAGACTGATGATGGATGACTTGGACTCAGTAGTTCAGCCTTGAAGCTGTATTGTATTTGTAGTGGCTTTCTACTTATTTTACATTACTGATACAGAGAACAGCAGTAAGTCATCCTGAAGAAATGGAATTACATTTACCAGTTTCAAAAAATGTAGCACTAATTGGTCCAAAAAGAACCCATTTATATGAACTAACTAAACATAATGAAATTATGCAGACTGATTGTGGAGCTGGTCTGATACTTCATGACTGACACTTGCAGAGCGATTTGGTCCTCCATCTGAACTCTGCTTGAGCAAAGACCAGCTTCTTAGCACCACCAAAAGCTTTTCCTCAAGTATTTCTGAACACTTAACCCTAAGCTAACTCAAGAAGCAGATCCCTGTGTTCTTGTATTTTTAAACTGGGGTTACACCCTTCACATCAAGTGCTGCCACAAAAATTCACACAATATTTCCATGATAAAGCCAGCCTTTTAATTAAGGGATGTGGCACTTGGAAAGGCACAGCTAAGCCAAAACTTAAAGCCAACTCTTGTGTGCACTGTTTACCAGCAATAAACAATTCAGAGCAATTGCTTTAAGTAGCATACCTTTGCCTTCCCTTTAGGGACATAGTAGATTCCAGAAGCCCGAAGAAGGAAGTAACGTTTCTTCCAAGATTTCTTACCATCCTCTTTCAGCCACAAAACTCCCTCGATCTCTGGCACAGTTACAGAACTTCCACAGAAGCATTCCTGCCAATAAACACAGTGGTTTGGGAAACAGACAGAACAGAAAGCATGCAGTGTTTTATTTTGAATGACTGAAATTCTTTATCCAAGGAATGCGCTTGTAGCAGGGACAGCTCTTTTTTCACATGAGATATGAACTGCAGACTAATCATAGAAGCAATAAGGTAACTCAGACAAACATGATGGGGCGTCTGAGCATTTGCTCAGTGCAACAATGACAAAAAAAATCATTAGCAGCTACTGTAAAGATTTTCTAGCCACTGCTGCTCAGCAATAGATCCCCCAATGGCTTTACTGGCTTCACAAGTTCACCCTATATAGCCTCATCTGTATAAACACACACAAACTGTGCATCCATCAGATACAGCTGCTACTGACTGCCCACAACACTGCAACTTCTGCTAAGGTTCTAGTTATAAAGAACTAGCAGAGAAAACCAAATGCTTTAAATATATTCCAGATTAATATGCAGCACAGAGATTTAGGAATAATCCTAGAAGACAGAAAGAATTAAGCTGAATTACAATTCTCTGCATGTTGTGGCTTCAAACAATTTTTTCATCCAGAGTATACATACAAACACTTACTGAAACCCTTACTAACAATATACTAATAACACGCATATGCTACTTGTAAGTTAAACTGTTTTAATTTTAATCCAAAATTAAATACCCCAAACATTTACCTTTGGGTGACTATGTAAATAATGATCATTATTCTGGAAATCAAGTGGAACCTATGGCACTTCAGCCATGTCACAAAAGTATTTTTTTTTAGCTTATGAAGGCTATATAATTTACTGTTTACTTTATTTGCTCCACACTTTTATGCCCTTATTTCTGTAAGGTGGTTAATGTGTTTGATAATAATCAGTTTTCTGCATGTATTTCTTAAAATTCAATATTTGGGGTTTTTTTAAATTTTGAAATGTAATTGAAAAAGATTTTTTACTACTTTGCTTATTACCAAAATTTGAAATATTAACTTAGACCAGTCTCCAGACTCACGCTCAAGAATTCTGTAGAAATAAAAATTTGGAAAGTGCTAGTAAAAATTCTCTACCACCACAGGTGAAAAAAACAGGTGACAATTCTGCAAATTTCAACTTAAAATTAGAGGTTTTAGCTACAGCTACAGGCAACCTCAATTTGATTATCACTGTGTATGATATTTTAGATACTAAACTAAGTACAGAAACTTTTTTTTAAACTGATCACATCTGAAACAGTGTTACATTATAACAGCCATTTATCTCAAATATAAGATATTCCATTCAGTATTCCAGAATTATGTTCAGCTCTGTCCATCAATTTCAATCACCACAACCTTCTGCAGTTTGTCTTCAAGCTCCAAATTGACCTTTGTATCCTTTTTGGTTTGACATTCTTACCTCCAGCAGCACCTCTTTATTTCTGTCTGCCATCTCAGACGTTTCTTTCTTCCCCAGAAGATAGTTCTGTAACAAAGGAAAGTTTAATATTTCTGTAGGCATTCTGAAATCAAGCCAAATGGCATTTCTTGTTTACTCTTCTGTAGCAGTAAGAACAAAACTTTGCAGACTCAATGAAACTGTCAGATTGCTAAATAAATAACACATTGAAGTAACTTATAATCACCTTTAGCAGAAATATCAATCAGTCCATACTCTTACCTAACAGCCTCGTAACAACATCCTCCTGCCTTTCCACAGATCAAAATCTGTCACAACGCATCCAGAAATAAAAATACTATAAACTTTTAAATATCACAATAAAAATATAAAGAACCCCGAGATCTGTTATATACTGTCATTATTTCTGTGTTCAAGGAAGCACACAGTGAAGCAACATGCTTCTTTCCACCTTTCCACCTGAGTTTTGTTGAACAGAAATATTTATTTTCACAAAGAAGTGCTAAATAAAATATCTGTCGACTTCTTAAAAGAACTTTATTATGCACAGCACCATATCTTATTAAGTAAGTTTTTTACTCTTACTCAGTTTGGAAAAGACTGGGACAATGAAAAACATTTTCCTAACCCCTAGCTCTAATACTGGAAAAAACCCAAATATTCACAAAGTTTCATCAGTTCAGTATTTTACATCAAGGAGAAATATTCAGTTTATGCTGGTACATCAGTGCCTACTATATGTACTGATAGTAAACCTATAATCTACAAACTTTTAAAAAGAATGTAGCGTTTTGGTGCTTCAGTGTAAAGCACTTGCATAAGATTTGGTTTTTAGATCTTGCTTAAAATTAAATAAAATCAAGTAAACTGATGTACCATAGAACAAACATGGAAAACAGATACCCTGTTTAAATCCAATACATTAGCAACAGATGCCATACAGATATAAAAATAATCTATCAGCTCAAAAGGGAATAAATTAGGTAGCAGTTGAGACACAGATCAAATGATACTACAGACAGAGATCAAGTGACTTTCAATGCAAATTCTTCCAAGAGCGACTTCCTGCTTTTGTGTTTCTTTTCCTCCACTCCCCTGGAATACCAAAGTGCTGCCAGATACCAGGTCTGTAGCTACCATTTGAGAGAAGAGAGGTCTTTGAGGCCATGTGAGAGGAAGAGGGGCCTTTGGTTTCTCAGCCAGGGAGCAGGAAACACAGGTGAATATAGGCAAGTCCCAACTTCCATAGGAAGGGACACACACTCTCTTCTCTTCACTTGCCATCTGACCATGGAGTAGCTATTCTCTTAGATTTTGTCTTCTCCTTCTTCCCAGCAATATAAGAATGCACAGTGGAAAGACATTACTATTAGCAATATCTGTCAACACCTTTCCTGAATATTTACATAATTGAGCAGCACTAAGCATGGGTGTAAATCCCTAGAAACTGCCTGCCTTCATGTGCATCAAAACTACTTACAAACACATTAGCAAACAGATTGCTTCAGCTCATGCTTGTCTCTTAGGGATTGACTTTGTGCCAACACTGTGGATGCACGCAGTGCTCAAGTGTAAAGTTGCCTGGCATTTTAATACATACACAAGCACCAAAAGGAAAGTATGGAAATTAATGCTACCAAATAAATAAATTGCAGTCAGCCACACACGCATTCAGCACGAATCTCAGGCTTACCTGTGGGTTCTTGAAAAGTGCATATTTCTCTATACGTTCCACAAACATTAGTTTGTTTTGACTATCTCTTGTCCAGTTCAGGAGATTTTCAACTAAATTTTCATGATCTTCAAAGATCCTTTCTGCAGCAATAACAAGTGACCAAATACATTGGAATCTGTTGTATTTTATGATAGAAACTAATATGTAGTCTTTTCTAAGAGACAGGGCATACATGCAGAGAAAATAGAGTTCAAGATCTACTACAGTGGGGAAGAAGAACTAAAAGAACTTAGTCCACTTCCAGACATGCCTGGTTTAATTTTTTTACATCCAGTCACTCAACATGGACTTCCCCTATCTTCAAGCTTATAGTTCCATCAACATATGAAATGTTTTTCATTTATCTGAGAAGGCCTACCATCCCACAGGAACACTGCAGACTCAAATGATAACATTTCAAAGTTTATGAGCACAAATAAGAAAGTTATCACATTTATGTGTTTTCTGGTCTACACAATTCCCAGAGGAATGGATCAGGCAGCTTTTTCGGCACAAAATTTGTTTCTTCATCCCCAGTGACTATCTCACTCATAAAGTATCAAAAAGTAGTGGGCAATGATCAGAAGGAAAACAAAATCCTTTGGAAATGCAGAATACCCATAGTTAGTAGGGGTGTTGTAAAGAAGGCTGAAAACTGACACTGTCTACTTCCTATGATCTCTGTTGCTCAATAAATGATGTATCAACAACGGCTTCTGAGAATATTGGTTCTCAGTCAAACCTCAGTCAAAACTTTGGTTCTCAGTCAAAGCTCTGAGCTTTGACTCTCATTAAAAAATTTCCACTGTGCACTAGTATAACACTTCAGAATACTGAAAATAGACAAAAGAGAATAAAGAAAAAGAGGAAAATTCATTGAAATGGTAGAAAATAGCTGAAAATCCTCATTGTAAAATAAATAAGGAGAAATCTTTGGGAAACCACTAGATCAACTTTCTCATCCTTTTAAACACACTGAAGTAGAATCTAGCTGTTTACAATTTGTTCCTTCTTCATATAGGCCACACAGTGGCATTTCAGGAAATTAATTTTTTCAGAATCCTCTGGGACCTGCTTGACCTCTCAATTGCACCTGAAAGTAGAAGATGATTTTTTTGCACAAAATCAATTCTCCCACATTCTTACAGTGTGTATATGGCTGATCACAACCTAGAAGCTATTGCTAATGAAGACTCAGATGACATTTCAACATCTTAGTGTGAACGCGACAAAATGTCATCTGCAGAGAGTGTCAGATGGCAACGCATTACTGTGGTCTCTGAGTTCTTTCTAAGAAGTTTGAGTCACAATTCATGACTTCCATCAAGCTCTATAACAACACAGCAACAGTGTCTTCCAGTAAAGTAAAAAACATTACCTAACGGAAGAATAAAACAAAAAAACCTTCAGATGACCACAATACAGAAGTTTACATCTCACTATAGCTTCATTAGTGAAACTGATAGCTTTCAAAACATATCAACTCCCGTTAAAAGAACACAGTTTATTAAACTTCTAAGTTTTTGGGCCTAGTAAGATACTAATTTTTATGTGATAGGTAGAAGATTCAAAGAATACCCTGTGAGCAGAAAACAACTGGCATGCTACATACCTACAATAGACAAGGTTTCACCGAAAGAGAGAGGAAACAATAACTTTCATTGTAATTTGAAATCAAGGTGTTTGGCTTCAGTTCTGTGTATTTCTTTAATCAAAGTCAATAGATAAGAAGCACCTTACCCTTTCCCCTTATTTTCCATTAAGATGCTATCTCTTTTGGCTAAATAAACAATGTGGTATGTGCAATGAAGTGCAAAGGAGCTTTAACTGCTTTTAGAGGAATATTGCTAATTGCATTAAAATATTTAACAGGGAAAAATGTAGACAGCTTTATACAATAGGAGTTATTAGGATCAAATAAAAATACTATTTACTATATAAGGAGAAAGAAGCACAGTAAGTGTTTTATCCCTTACTTCTTTCTTCTGTGACGAACAAATCAAAACCAAGAGGCTCAGTGACCACACTACTAAGATTTCTATATCACACCACAGAATGTAGCCATGCTTTTAACATAAAAGAAGAAATAATTTTCAGATCATTCTGAAACAAGATCAATCATGAACTTTATTACATTAATTAGCATTTACTACATTAATGAATGGGATGATGAACATTATGAAGCCAAGTATTTAAATCATTCTGAGGATGTAGACTACTGCTGCATCAATGAATAAGAATTAGAAATGCTTATAATTATTACTTACCCATTTGCAATTCAGAGATGGTTTCCACCAATGACCAGTCTAAACTGTAGCCACAATGTGATTTGTCCATCAGATTGTCTAATACTTGTCTCACTGTTTGCCTCTCATCCACCATCATTGTTTTTGAGCTATCATCAGACATATGGACTCTGATCACCAACTGTTAAGCAGAAAGTTAAGAAAACAAAAAGAAGGATTAATCTGCCACATTTCAAATAAAAATAAAGTTTCTGAGATCTTGTTTATTCTTCTAAGGTTTTCTTACAGTATATAAAATTAAATCAAAACACTCCCTCAAAATGTAAGAAGTCATAGATGATGGCTAGATATTTGTATCACAGACACTTAACAAGATCCTGCTCTCCTTCAGCACAAGAAAGTAAATATAAAGGTCTTTCCAAAACAATGAGGAAGTCCTTCAGTTGTGTGTTAAGAAGGAAAAAAATCCTTCCTGCTGAAGTGTTCCTGTTCTGATAATAGTTTCTTTCAGACAATATCTAGGTGGAACAAACATAGATACAGAGCTCTGCACAAGTTTATAAAGAATCAGAATTCAGATTTGCAGTTTAAGCTTTCTGCCCACTTCCTATGGTATTTTCTAAAAATGGTTATTATGTAAACAATATAGCAATACTAAACCCTACTTTTCTGGGGAATATGAAGCAGTAGTGTGAAAAAATCTGCTTTTAGAACACATTGGCTTTCCATAGGCTTTTTAAAGAGGTCACTGTCCAGAAACAAAAATCCAGCTTTTTTTTAAACCAATCAAAAGACTTAAGACAAAAGATTCATTTTGCCAATCACTATTATTTCCATTTTTACATCTTGTTCAGCTGGAAAAGATAAAACCTACTAGCAGTAATGCACTGGTTGACTTGTTAATTCCAGCCAAGACAGATTTTCAGCTTTTGATCTACAAACAATTAATGTAGAAGGCATTTTAAGCTACTGAAGAACTCCAGTCATAAAATAAAATGCTAAATTTTAAGGGCATTCTATGTTCTTTGAAAGTACATTAAGTAGTGGCAGTAGACTTTCTCCATTTGGTAATCTCTGTCTTTAGTCTGGAATACTTCTCTTCCATTTAGCACTGGCAAATCCTGCTATGCAGAATGGGAAAAGGCTTGTGAAGAAGAGGCTGTGAAGAAAACATGCACAAATTTTAAACATGTGACTGCAGAATATACAAGAACAATCTCAGGAGGCTGGACCTTCATTTCATTTCTGAGTGGAAGCTGGTAAAATCTTCCCAATGAGCACTAGCTAAAAAACAAGCTATTTCTTAAGAAAAATAATGTTATTCCATATCCCCGGATTTTCCTGATTAGGTCCAGTCTAGATGGGAAAGCATGCTACCACTGAAGATTAGAACACTATAGTGTTCCTATTTCATAAAGAGCAACTTAAATGTAATATACATAAATGAAGTTTGCCTGTATTTTCCAGGTTAAAAAAAAAATAAAATAAGGATCTTATAAATTAGTATAACTAACTTACCTTTTTCACTTGTGCTTCTTTAATCTTCTCTAATGCAACCCTAATCTTCTCAGCTTTCAATTTAGCAGCCTGCTCCTCCTAAGGGGATACAACACACAATTCCAGTTAACACAAATTTCAGTCAGGTTTCAGTGGGATTAAGTTTGAGCCTACCATGCTTTAAAACATGAACTGAAATGCTCATTTGCTCATGTATAAATCTCCAACTATTTCTTAGTGATGATGAGAACTATTACTTTTTAAGACAAAAAGTGTTCTTTTCTAGTATTTAGAGATACAACTGCCATTAATTCCAAAGGAACATACTGGAGGTACGTATTTTGTATAGACATTTGGCATTTTTCTGTTCTCCTGTACTGTAAATAGCCTTATGCTACCAAATATTTTAGTATATTGTATATTTACAGTCATAGGTTGGGACAATACATATTCAACAGGAGTATACAATGGAGTACACCCAGTAGATTTTGGCTGATCAACATAAAGCACAAATAGCATGCCAAGAAGTATCCAAATTTAACAGCACACAAAGTATGGAAACAAATCCTATAACTAGGATTCCATACTTTGTGTGCTGTTAATGTATGTATGTTCCATACATGCATTAGTTTGAAAGATTCTAAACTGTTACATCCATTTGCAATAAGAGGTTTGAATGCTCTGCTTTGTCTTTACTAAATCCAAGCTCTATTTCTCCTTGTTTTAAGTATTATAAGACACAAGGCAAATAAGCATTCTGTAGCTCTTCTACATGATCCATTTTTATTACAATTGGAAATGCATTAAAGATTCATGTAACTTAAATCTATTTGGTGATGCTAAAGAAAACTCTGTCTTTTTAAGACTACTAGTGAAGATTTTTAAATTCTGGAGGTTACAGATATTTCTGCTGAAATTGCATTTGAAACTTGCAGGTAAAAATGCAACCACTGTGTTAAAAACTAAATATGCAGTTTTTAGACTTTCAAAATCTTAAACGGTAGATCTTCATTGTGATTAATATCTGAAACCATCATAATTACTTTAAAATATCTAGCACAAACAAGTCTATTAAAACCACACAAATCCCTTCCAAAATATTCAGTATCCTTAAAAAAGAATAATTAATATTTTTCCCAGAGCTGAAGTTACACATCCCACCACAACATGCAGCATGCTACAAACATTTCGTTCTCTATTGCTTTCTTCTAGGAATGTAATTCATAGTTTCTTTACCATGTGTTTAGATGGTTGCTTTTCTTGCAAAAGTCAAGATTCAGCTATTCTGAAATCCACAGAGTTTAAGTTTTTGACTTCTCAATAAATTACTAATATTCATACCAACTGCTAAAGAACATTCCCTTGTTATTTATTGCACTCTTAGTAGCTTTTGGTCCTTCACATCTGTGGCCGTCCTGTGCACCAGAAAAAACATCAGCTGGATATAGCAGTAAGCTGCCTTGTGAGAAACATAATTCTTTTCAATAAAATGAACCAGTAAGTTGACACGAGCAGAAATAATGTGAGCCTGAAACCTTATCTGGGCACTGAATTACCCAGGAACATTGCTTTTACTAGCCTACAGGGAACTATGGCTTTTTGTTCACAATAGCAATGATGACCTATAGCTTAGAAAGGTTAAATCAGATTAGCATTCTATGAAAAACAAACCATGCCATGATAGCAAGAATCTTTTATTTTTCCTATTCATTAACATTAACCATTTCAATGTGTAGAAATAAATTGTTACTAAAAAATGAGGCTTCACAGCACCAAGCCTGACAGGGGCCAAGAAGCATTTGGACAATGCTCTCAGGCACATGGGTTGACTCTTGGGGATGTCCTGTGCAGGACTAGCAGCTGGACTCAGTAATCCTTGTGGGTCCCTTCCAATTCAGCTTATTCAATGATTCTATGAAAGACTTGGAAGTTTCTAGAAGTGATGCTATGCACCTGTTCACCATGAAATCAGCAAAAGCAAAAATACTTATTTTACCAAATATTTGGAGAAACTGCAATTCATAGTTTAAAGAGGCTGCTCATTAACCCAATCAGCACAATTTTCCAGCCCATTTCACTGTACACCAGTGCAAAGGATCACCTGCTTGCCACAGTGCACAGGCAGCAACACCAGCGCAACCAACAAGCAGCTGTGGCCTCTCATATACCTGTGCCAATACAGCTAAAATATCTTTGGTGACCTCAAAGTTTATAATCCATCATTCCCTAAAATGCTTTTGAAAACAGGTAAATATGCAGACCAAGGAAGATTTTAAGGACTTTTTATTTTAATGTGTGCCAATTACTTTTCATTTCCTACTCAATTTAATGCGAGTCCAGAGATTAGGATTCTTTATGCTTTTTTAGAGTTTAACATAATCAGTTTAAATTAAAAAAACCCAAATCAAAACAGAATTACAATTATCAAAGTAAGAACTGGTTTCAACAAGCAAAAATTATAAAAAGAGGTCTGAAATTACTAACTGGAAAACACAGCAAGGAAATGAAAGCAAGAATTCAAAACTTCTGAAAGCATATAGTAGTCAAAGATTTTAAGCTATTTTGAGCAGTAATAAAGTAAGCTCAGGCCACTGCTGCATCACTGCTGATGTGGCAAACAATGTCTCATGGGAGAAGGAGGAAAAACTATGTATTTTGATTTCTTAATAAAATAATTTAGTAACTCCCCAAAACTCACAACCATGTATTCTGTTTCTCTCCTAATGGCCCAAGAAAACAGTTCCCTGCCCATTAAAGCCACCTGAGAACAGCACTAAGACACAAACACAGGTCTCTCCTCCCCCTGTACATGAAATCAACCCAGCTTCTATGCAGGAGGAAGCATGGGCAGTCCAGCAGCTTGTGCTAATAAGCTAATAAACCTTTCCACTGCACAGGGAGACAGGGGACAGATGGCAAAAATACCCGACTGCAACAGCAAGCTATTTAAACTGTTCAATGCCACCAACTAACAAGGCCAGCACATCCAGTCCAGCCACATCTACCCACGTATTTGTTTCCCTTTTGCTAGCAAATACTGGCAGCGGTGATGGAGTTGCTAAATGATTACAGAGACTCAGGTGAACTGCAGGACTGTCACAGCTTCCCAGGCAGTACAGACAATGTCAGTCCCTGTGGTGGCCATACACCTGCCTCCCCTGCATAGCAGAAAAGATTCAGCAGGACCCACTCCACGGTTAGATTGCCTTTACAGGCACAGGCAAGCCTTGGAAACACACCACGGAGATACATACACACACTTTATAAAAACACAAAACATAATGGAGAGTCATTTCCACCTCTGGCAGGAAAGGGATGTTCTCTTATAACAGCAATATGCATCACAGTCAAAATGTAACAAATTCCTCACTTAACATGACTATTCTGGGACTATTGTTACACTTGTATTTTGAAGCTTTGAGCTAAGATTACTTTTGGTTACAGAAAACATTGCACCTCATTTAAAGAATACCTGGCAACATACTTATGTACAGAACCTGTTAATCCAGAATATTCAAACATATTGTGAACCAAAATGGAAAATGCATATTTATCTCCTAAAAGGTTTAAAATTAATGACCTTCTTTGCATTTATATACCAGAACTAAGTTTTGAATAATTTTAGCCTACAGTGAAATATCAGAAAGAATAACACAAAAAAATTAGTTAAGATTTCTGTAATAAAATGACAAACACTGTTTCCTCCTTCAGTTTCCAATTAAATATGCAGTTACAAGATATTCCAGCTGTGTCTTCGCATTAAAGATGCAAGATGTGTGCAATGGTGGAGCTGACCTTGCTCAAATGATTTTGTGCCTCACATTTCTAGGTTAGGGTTTTATTTTTTCTTTCATTTTACTTTTTTAAAGTGTTATTAACTAATCTCTTTTACAGAGATAACAAATAGAATGGAAAAAACAGAGGGGGCATCACTTAACAAAGGTACTTAGAAAAGCCAGTAATTAAATGGTAAGAGGTAAGTAACGAAGTCCACATTTTACTTAAGTTAGCAAGGTACACAAACTACAAAATGTATAAAATTAAGACATTTCTTCTCTGTTTAATATTTGCTTTTTTCTCTGAATTTTTTTCTTTGAATGCAGATAAGAAGATAATTAAATACAGAAGTAGCACTGACTTCTGAAGGACTAAAATCAGGTATCTACTGTTTATTTTCCCAGCTACAGTCTAGCCTTGGGTAGAAAGACAATCACCTGTTTTGCAAGGACTCTCCTTGCAGTGCTTGTACTGAAACAGAGGTTCCTGTTACCATATTAACATCTCCATTTGTACCTAATTACCCAAAACTTCAAGACATCTTTATTAGCCTCATGGTTAATGTATATCAGTCTGAATAATAATCTCATTAATGAAGTTTTCTGTTGATTGCTTTAATTTATTATTAATAATAACACTAGAACAAGAGTGTATGTGATCAGCACTAAAACCAAAGGTGTGAATATTAAGAGCAATTCTTCTGTTTTTCTTGATAAACTCATTAGGACAAGCATAATGTTCCTACCCTACAAATGTTCCAATTGTGGCACAGTCCATTTATAAAAAGTGAACTTGTGTTTACAGTAGTATTTCATGGTCATTCACAAAACGTATGTTTATTGCATTTTTTCTCATAATAACTCTGAATAACCTCTATCTGGGTAAAGCAGAAAGGGAAGCAAGACATGAGTATCTAAAATATCATGAAATGTGCATGTGCATTCACCCTGGTGAGGGATTCATCCTCCCTAATGTAGACTCCCCACACAATTTCCTCCTTCTTCCTTCCCAGTTTAGTACAGACCTTTCTGTATCTCTGGAACATTTCTAACATTTCCACCATATTGCATTATGCTACTAAATATGGAAATGGCTGTGAAGCAGTACTATTGTTTTAGGGGCTGTGTCTGAGAATTATTCACCTGAAAAGGTCTCAGATATTATGTTAGTACACTTGGGTAGTGCCATATTTGTCCTTTGTTCTACTTGTTTGTTCACCATTCACAAACATTTTGCTATTAGAAGTCTAACTCAAACACCGAAGATGGCTTCTGAATGGAAATTGGAAAGCAGCAGCAACATTTTAAATGTATTTCAAAAGTCACACTGGCTCTTGTCACAATTTCCCACAGAAGGGATCTTCTTCCCCACAGTCTGTAGGGGCAAAGAAGGCCCCATATCACTGAGG
Organism: Toxostoma redivivum; assembly: GCA_013397375.1. Classification (NCBI taxonomy): domain Eukaryota; kingdom Metazoa; phylum Chordata; class Aves; order Passeriformes; family Mimidae; genus Toxostoma; species Toxostoma redivivum. The sequence goes on along the minus strand of VXBI01000139.1, from coordinate 189,948 downwards.
AAGATGCTGATAAGTCCTGCATCTGGTATTGATCTCTCAAGTGCACCAGTGGTTAATACCTCCAAGCAGACTTGTGCCCTTTTGAAGTTATGCTTCAAGGTATGGCAGAACAGAACCTTAATCAGCACAGACGTTCTGTCTGCCTGAAAGACTACTCAGACTAGATTTGACAAAGCTGGTGGTGATGAAATAAAAAGTCCAGAGGAATTTCACTGGCTCTTTAGGTCTTGAAGCAACCATCTGCAGTACATTATCACTCACCTGCTTCTGAACAGGACCTGCTGAGTAACAGCTCAAGGCCAGGCTTCTCAACAGTTATACAAGAAACAGTACTGGGATCTGGGACCAGGAGAAAAACAGCGAAGGGGAGGGGAAGAAACCCAAACAAACCACGCAGAAGAACAGGCCCTAGAAACCACAGTAAGAAGGAGTGGAAAGACGACTACAATGTAACAGAGGATAAATTACAACTAAATGGCAAGGAGTTTTAGTTGGACAAAACGCTCAAGGGATATGCAGAACAGGGCAGAAAGATTTCAGAATGCTGGCTGATTATGTAACAATGCAACTACAATAGATTAATGTAAATAATATATAAATTATGTTTTTATTATAATGACGAAGTATACAATATCATTACCGTAATAAAAAAGAGAAAAGGTTAAAAAGTTACATAGGACATCACAACTTCCTCAGAAAGCTTTTAGCTTGTCCTTACATTCTTCGCAGATTAGAAATCAATTGCTGCATTTTTAAATTGCATTAAAAAAAAAAAAACTCAAAGAGATGCTTAATTCAAGAATGAGCACATCTGAATCAGAATGGCCTAAGATGCATGAAGCCAACATCAAAACTGATTTAATCAAAAGACTGATAAAATTACAGTGTGCAGGAACCAAAATCTACAAAGCAAGGGAATGAACATCCATAAGAAGAATTTGTGTCTTTCAAGTCAAGAATAAAAGAAAAATTACATATCTGCTCTGTGGGAAGAAAAGGTATAACATGGTTACTTTCCCTCCAGATGCTGACATACTGTCTGAATCATTACTTCATTAAATCACTATCATCTGTCCTCCTGAATGTAGTTTCACATGTATCAGAACAGTAGAAGAAACGCTTACTTCAAAATCCAGCATGTTATATTACTGTTTTCACAGCCAAAATGGATGTGTATTTGAGCCCTGAATATTCTCTCAATATTATTTGCGTGTACTCTAGTGAACTTAGTTTTCAATATTCATTGTAGGGAAACAAGTTTGCAGACTTGACAGTAAAGCTACATTGCTTTATTTTCAATATTCAATAACTTACTTTACACTTTTGCTTTCACTTCTTTCTGTTTTCAAACAATGGTTTGAATGCTGTGTGAACAGTAACATCTAGAATTACATCTAAAAATGAAGAGCTCACCAAAACAAATACATCATTTTCTGTGCTGAGATCTGCCCTATGCTGCAACAAGAACTGTGTGTGTGCATGGTTGTGATGCAGAAGAGATCTAGTCCACGGCTACAATTTTTACAATTAGTTATATTAGCAGAGGACAAAAAGGGTTCTAGTCTCAATATAAGATGCAGACATACCAGAGAAGGGGAAGAAACAGAAACAGGTAAAGACAGTAAGAAACAGCTGACACACCAGGGACACCAGCATAGACCTACAATATGACCCTACAGTCAACTCATCTTAACACCTTGTTAGAATGAAATGCCCCATTTCTTGGGACTGCTTCACTCAGAGAGCCTTATCCAGTGTTACAGCAAGCTGAAGAGATCTAAGCAGCAAAGTGGACTTCCATTTTCATGATTTTGCTAAAGGTATTTCTGCCTGCAGGAGGTGAGAAGAAAACCAGTAAGTTCCACGCCAGGCCTGTGTGCTCGGGAGTCAGAAGTGGAAGGCACAGCTGTACTGAACAGTCACAAGCTGACCAACATTACCCTCAGGAAATCAGAAGGCTCACCAAGAGCACCTGAATCAAAGAGCTAGGAAGCCTAATTAGCCAACACAAAGATTTATAAATACAAACATTTAACTTTGGAGTGTATTAGAATGCCTGACAGGAGCTACTCCATGGTCATATGACACAAAGGGATCATTTAATGCACTTTTTAAAATTAAGTTCCATATGGTAACTAACACTCATCCCACATATAAACAACCAGAAGGGAGGATCTGAAGACACATGGAGATGAAAGAAAATTGTGGTTTCTGTTTGTGCCACAGCTGTTGTTAATCTATTTGCAATCAAGACAATTGCTGTTTTGGTGGCTGTTTGCTTTGTTGGGCAGTGCAAGGGGGCCAAGAGCTATTGTGGGTGGGTCAAGGAAGAGGTATGGACTTAAAATTTAAGCAAAACAATCACAAGAGCAGAAGATTACTTGCTTTTGGCTGTTTGTACTTCTCTGGAAGACAGCCTGAAAATCTGTTGTCAAGATACATGCTCAGCATTTTGAGAAAAATATTAAGGTATTTATGAAAAAGCAGTAAACTAGTTCTAAATTTTTATTGCTAAATACAGACCACTTATGCCCAGTGAACATTATCCTTATTCTTTTGAGGTCACCAAATTGTATTCAGGCCTGCCTGAGGTCTCTCCATAGAATGTCCATTAATTAAAAAAAAAACCCACAGAAATGGTTTTGCAGTATGTATTAGCATCAGAGACATCTGACATCTCAGCTACCAAATATTCAAAGTTCTGAGGTACATGAAGCTGTTTATCCTTCATCACAGTCTGTATTTTCATCAGAGATTTATAACTTGCTCCATCCTTTGTCCTCTAGTTTCAAAAGGAAATACATATGGAAGATATAAATCTTAGCAAACTGAATGACAATTTGTGATGTCTTAGTACATTACTGACCTCTTTCCTGTAAAAAAAATGAATTTATAATCAAGATTTGTACATACCTGGCTTATTAGACCACTGTCTTACTAGGATACTCTCCCCACATTACATTCAGTCAACATTCAAAGTGTTAGAAAAAATATTCCCATTACTTACTAGTTTGTCTCCGATACAAGAGAACTTATTTTAAGGGTACTAATGGCTTTTAAAACTACTAAACACTCCCATATTTTTCACAGCTAGAATCTTTTTTTAAACTAGTGAGCGGCAATAGGAACAAAAGAACTTCTAGCTCAGTTAATTTCCTTTTCAACTAAGGCATTTTACCTGCCAATATTACTATTAAGTATTTGTCAAGAACTTGAACACTTTGATAAGTCTGCATAAACAAACAATGCAATTCAGCCTTTAAAAGCACCTTGGATTATCAGGAAAATCATGTAAGTAAATGCAGAAGTTCCGGGAAAGGGCAGGGGTGGAGAAGCATAGCACACACCAAAAGCATTCTTTCTACATAGAAATAGTCACATACAGTAGAAAGAAGCATCATCACCTTGGTCAGCAAATGAGAAGGCTTTCCTGCAATGTTTCTCAGAAGAAGGGAGGTTTCCCTGTCCAAATAGGAGTGCTTGTGCAGAAAGAAAGAGAAAGAACATAAGTCAAAGGAAGTCAGTATAGTAATTTTATTATGGTGTCTTGATTACAGAAGACAAAGCAGAGTTTAAAAGAAAAAACCCCTACATCATCACTTTTTTCCACTCCCATGAAAACATGAACATTCCCGAATACTATGAGCCTGATACACTGATGTAAAGTTAGTATTATGCTGATAATATTTGTCCTAACAAAATACACTATTTTAATCTTCTCCTGTACAAAATGTCACACAATAAAATTAAGAAAACTTTTACTTACCTGCCACTGGTTTCTTTTCTGCAAGAGAAAACTTATTTGTAAAGACATTTAAAACCATAAAAGTAAGACAATACACTCTTACAATGTTTTTCAAAGTCCTGTCCAGCCTTCTAAAACTAAACATTCTACTTCCACTACACAAACATAGAGCCACTAAAAACTGGTCATCTGGGAGACATCCTGGTTTTATGCTTTCTACACGGGTTGGTGCTTCATTCTTAAAGAAGAAAGATATTACCACAACAATAAACCAAGCTGACTTAAAATTAATGAAATTTATGTCCTTTTTTTTAAAAGGACTTAAGTCTCTCATCTCTTGTATAGTCCAAATTATAAAATTACAAATCCCCATGCTTCTCTTGGAAAGATAAATTAGCAGAAAATATATTTTCATCTGTTTTCAACATGGGAAGTAAAATCAATAGAGAGGAAGTAACCAGTAGAGAAAGACAGAAATAAGTTAATGACAGACCCCAGAGTGATTATCTTCTCCAGCACCTGCTACAGGCAACAAAACCATCATCATGCAGTGATTTGCAGAACCACACAGTCCAGTCTGCTAAGGAAATTAGACTAGTACTGTGGCACTTAACAAGATCATTTAAACAACTTAAAAGAGCATGAAGTAAATCTCCTGTGTACCACCACCACACTGCAAGTTTTGTTCCATGTGGTTATGATTGTCTCAGCCTTATTTGTTTCATTTGTTTCAACGATATACAAAACAAGGCACAAAAACTATACATACCTACTATACTTTTGCTTAGTAATTAGCAATACAGAATCCCACCTCTTCTTCAGTGCCACAATAAGGTATAGTCTGAAAAAATTAAGGATCTCAAGGAGGCTTTAAAAGTTACACCTCAGGGAAGACTCTATACAGCATTTGAAGCTCCAGCCAAAGCTCCACCTGGGTATTCAGCCACTAATATAAACACAAGTTATGTTACAGAGTAAATGATTTTTCTGCTTGCATATTAATTACTGTCTGTATTTACATCACATATTTTAGACACACAGCAGTGCTGCCAGCTCAAGCCACACTGCTGAGGGTTTGTAAAACCTGGTATAATTATTTACAGTCATACTGAATTGTATCCTTTCTGACACAGAGGCTTTAAGTTCCCACAGAGTCAGTTTAGGATGATCTCATTACAACATATTGCTACACAACTTGCAGAATAAAATGCTTGGATCAATCCGAACCTCAAAAGTAAACATAAAAATCTAGTGACAAGTTCAAGGAAATTATTTTAGGAGTTTCTTCATAGAGTTCTTGCCAGTCATCATGGACTCTGATATATGGATCACTTTCTTGGTGAATGGAGCACTGCAGTAGAAGGAACACTACAATGTACACTTGCAGGCTCTTCCTTAGAGTTTAGTCACCTCCTGTCTTAGCCTGTAAATCAACAACAGTGCCAGGATAAATACAGGATATTGAATCTCTCCTTAAATGAAATACTATTTGCTGGAGAATATTTCTCCTACAGAAAAGGTCAAGGTAGGCAAATTAACCTTCTTCCCATCTCGGTCATCTCGGCAGCTTCTATCTTGCATTTAACTACATTACCTCCACTAAGGAACTTCTACCCAAAAATGGGAATGCCATATCCTTCTCACAACATAATAGCCACTTGAAACTTTGGTAATGATATTTTATGGGAATAGGGGTTGGCCAGTAAAACATGGTATACCAGGGTGATGACAACTACCTATGTGATTTGGAGCTGCAGAGCTAACGTGCCTAGAAACAGGAAAGCAACAGCTCTTTTCTGGACATTTTTTGTGCGTGGCTTCTTCCTACCCTATAACAAATTCTGCAGTACTGCACATACCGAAAAGTTAGAATGAGAAAAAGTAGCAAAGCAACAGGAAAGTCGAAGTACTAGAAATTATAGCTCAGCTAAACAGTAACTACATGCACATTACAATTTTTAAAATATTTGGCATGCACAAACCAGTGTATAACAAATTAAATTTCATTTTAGAACAATGTATTATTTTCACAATCCAATTTTGAAGCATTTAGTCTATTTCAAAGAAAGACTTCAACTCAAACACCAAGCTTTGAGGTAAACAGATGCTGCTCTTAGAATATTCCATTGTTCGGGGGAATATAAATATTTTATTATTTTTTTCTAGATAGTACAATCACAATGGTTCGCACAGAGGATCTAAATAGCCCACTCTTCCTCTCCACTTAAGGACTTGAAATATGTATCAAAGCTCTAACAATATAAATGCCTGATCTTGCCAAACAAATTAATCTACTTTTCTGCCCCAAGTACTTCACTAGACTAAAAGGAACAGCAATAACATCCAGGAAAACCAAAACATTAATTACTCCTAGGGAGACATTTCTAGTGTCTTCCACCATGGAAAGCATCTGCTCTTCCACCTGCTCTCATCACAACAATGAGAACTCAAGCTCTAGCAACAAAGTCATAGTGTCTCACCTTAGATTCATCCAGGATATAAAACCAATTCCAATTCCATAAACTAGTATGTGTCCCTCCCACTCCTGCAAAGCCATGAATTTTTCTATCCTGCTGCAGTAAGCTGGCTGCTTCCTCAGTACAAGGCCATCATTTCTCAGTTTAAAGGTTTTTTTTCAAATTGTCACACAACCAGAATTAAATGTGGTTGGAAGGTAAAAGTAGTCTGAAACACAATGGAAGCATCAAAATTGATAACAGCTTCAGAGAAGACAAAATCATGCAATTCTTTATACTAAACATGAAATTGCAGAAGCAGCATATTGTAACAGTGCTGGAAGAGTATTTAATTCCTGCAGTCACTAAAATACTCAGTGCAGCTAATTCAACATGAATAACACCAAGTCAAAAGAACTGATGCCTAATTTACCAAATTCTTTGAAAAATCACAGATCTCTAGGTCAGCATTCAAGGGCAAACACAAGGAGTATACAACGTGCACGGTCTAAGGCTACCTACAATTCTTTACTTCTGCTAGATTCTACTACATTCACTTAACAGACATTAGCAAATGTTAAAATCTTCTACTAAAGGGGGATCTATCTGTCACTAGAAGAATTTTAAAACCAAAAGCTATATTTTGATATTTTAAATGATTATTAGGGAGCCAGACTCTACTCAGGGTTCCCAGTTAATCCAGCATCACTACTACTCAGGCAGAACTCAAGATACCACAGGCCCAGTGAGCATCCAGGAAGGAAAAAGCAAGAGGGCTTTAAGAGGACTCTTAAGAGGCAGCACGAGGTTTCCTTTTGTCACATGGAATCTGTCAACATAAATCCTGCTACAAGACTTCACACCAGGAAGCTGAGACAGGCAGTAACACTGTAGCCCAAAACTCGTTCAGTTTGTTTCTTTATACAATTTTCAAAAAGTACTCTTCTTTCCCTAAAACAAGCGAAGATTAAGCCTACCATCAGGTACCAAATACATTTACAACTTTTCTGAGCCAAAATCACTTCTTTTGGAGACAACTTTAACACAACATGTAGGAAGCTATTCACTTCTGGTTTAGTCCTTCCTCATAATATGGAACAGACTTCAAACTAAGTTGCAGGAACTCAATCTAGTTTAAAAATTTGATCAGTAAAAAATAATGAAAGAAAACTTATCAAAGCCAGGAAAACCATTTTATACCATGTAGAAGCAGCTGGTGATGACTGTTTTGAACTGTGTCATATTTAACTCCTAGCAGCAATTATTTCAAGTCACACTGTAAACCATAGATGTTTAATAATAAATAAATCCTCAAAACACTAAAAAATATGTGCTGATTAGAAAATGAACTTTCTATAAAATTAAATGTATACCTTTCTCAAGGGATGTCAAAACAGCCGTGCACAGAAATATTTTGTGCAAAAACAATTGTACTTCCAAAATTCAGATATGATGATTAAAATATCTGAAGTAACAACACCAAATAAATAAGGGCACTAATGTCTCTGTAACAAACTTTAGATGCTGAGGATAATCAACAACATAGAAAACTACATTTGAGCAAAATTAGTATTAATGCTTAAGAGTTCTAGACACTGTTGAAAAAATTAATAGTGTTCATGTGCAGTTCATTCAGCAAAAACAGCTAGCCTTGATGTTTATAAGAACATGGACTAAAGCCTCGTTCCAAATTATGTTTTGAACATCAAAGATTTCCTATATCCTTTCTTTGAAGACAGAAAAGTAACATCCACTACCTTCAGATCTAAATACCAGACATTCATAGACCAGCTGTTGAAAATTGCCTTTCAGTATTTTCAGGAAACTCAACACAGTTCTTAAATACACAACAGCTGCTTGTGCCTGATAGTGTTTTCAATGTATTTACAAAGTATTTCAAAGTATTTACACCCATCACCAATCCTATACCTACAAAGCACGTTTGCTAAACACAATAGAACACACGGGCTACCAGGAAAATGAAAACACCTTTCAGATTTTCAGAATATAATTTGTTGCACTAAATTAAACCCACCTATCATCCTTCTCAGTTCCATTATGTAATATTCACTGGGTTGTTTTAATTCTTGAGATTAAGAGGTCTTGAGCTGAAAGTCAGTTTCAAAAAAACCCTGAAACTGAAATGATTTCTAAACTATCACTGAATTATGGAACATACCAGATTTATTTTTACAGACAGTAACTGATGGGTGGATTTTTAAGAAAAGCATTTAAGAAGAGGTGATAAACTGAGCTGTCTAGCTAAGGTCTGAAGCATGAAGGCTGTGTAGCCCATCCTGCCATGCTAGCAGCCCACAGGTTCACAAGTAAGATGCTGTATTACACAAGGCCTCCTTTCTTCAATTCTATTGGCATATTTTTGCAAAATCTGAACACTGATTTATTTTCTTGTTATGTTTGATGATCACTTAGTACAGAAAAGTGGGATCAATTTAGAAAGATTCAGTCTCATCACTAAGACTGAGTTGTACCTAATTCATCTCATTTTAAGGTAAGGGCTGAGTATACAGGCATACGGAGTTTAAAAACAGTACAATACAGTCTGTAAGGTATTTATGTTCTTTATACTGACAGTTTACAAATGATGATGAAAAACTGGGGTGAGAATTGTAAGAAAAAGATGAGCTGATGATCTTCTGAAGTATTTTATCTTGCTGTTGAAATGCCTTAAACATGTTAAATAGAAAACTTCCTTTCTTGTTAAATACTGTCTGTACATTCAAAGACATCATTCACTCAAGGTATGTACAGCAGCATCTTTTAACCTCAGTACAAAAAAAAGGCAATAAGAGCACACTGAGGACTTGTGCATGTAATTATCTTGCCATGTTTCTCACATAACTCTTTAACAGTTTAATAAATACAAGTTTAATTAAACCAGCTGGTGGCACTCTTGTGCCACTATTTTGGATTTAATATCGCAGTTGAGAAACACTACAATATCCTTTTTAAAATGCATTCCCTGTCCCTAAGAAACAAACTAAAAATCAGGGAAACTCAGTATGCGGTGTTGTGTGTATATATATATATCTAATAAATAATTAATATATATAACTCAATAGTGTTCTATACGCTTGCAAAACTTTGTTGAAAAGATTGCTATAGCTTCCATTTGAACTACATCCCTACAATGAATTATTTAGACTCCAGCTTCAAGAATTAGAATCCATTATTTCCAAAAGAAAACTCAAGAATTAAGGATTAAAAATTATTTCTGTAATTTTGACCCAAAGATGAGGAAGAAGAACTGAATTTTTTTTCCAATCTCTTTGAGATCATGTATTCATATGGAACTTATTCATATGGACATATTATGACAAACATCTAACTAAAAATATCAATTTTCTGCTTCCCTTTGCAAAGGGGGTTGTTTAACTAGCAAAAAAGAGGCTTGGGGGACACCTTATCACTCTGTAACCACCTAAAAGGAGGTGTAGACAGGTGGGTGACAGTCTCTTTTAGCAAGTAACAAGAGACAGGACAAGATAAAAGTCAAGTTGTACCAGAGGAGGTTTAGATTAGATATTAGAAAAAAAATTGTTGCAAAAGGAGTTACAGTTCATTCTTATTAAAACCTCAGAAAGGAAAACAGGCATTGAGAAACTGAAGCAGCAGCATTGGGTAAGGAGCTGCCTGACCCTTTGCACACAACATGTGTTTTCACAGAATCAGAGTGGGTGAGGCTGGAAGGGACCACACTTGGTCATCTGGTTCAACCCTCCTTGCTCACACAGGGTCATCCTAGAGCTGCTTATAAAAATTCTGTCAAACTACAGTACTACTAAGAGAAATTTTCCATTATTGGACACTGTTACAGGGTGATTACTAGTCATCTACATTAGACAAAGTATTCCCAGGAAAAGAAAGGAAGGTGTGTGTCATTTAAAATACAGATGTTTTTAAAGACCTCTGCACATCTGACCATGAAACAGAAGATGCTCCTGCCAATAATTTAAGTCTTGCTTTGTGCTTTCCCATGAGAAGATAGCTAATTTTTTTTGAGACTAAGCCTTCAGAATTGAAATTGTAGCCTGTAAGTCTCAGCGAAGCCTGGAGCATCACAACTAAAAAGACCTCAAGGCTGCAACCTCTTACAGAGCACTGGCCAGCCCTTCAGCTGGACTGCACACTCTTACTCCTGAACCAAAGACAGGCCTGGGTCCATGGTGGAAGAGTACAGCAGTCTTCTTTAAGCTGCAGTGCCTGGCTTCTGCAAAACAGGTTGGAGCCAGACAAGGGAAGGGAAAACCTGGTGCAATTTCTGTGCTCAGGAGTAGCCTACCCTCCCTCCTAGGACTCCTCTGACTCCATTTCATAGCAGGCAACTGAAATAAAAAAATTAAATCTTACCTTACAGCAAGTATTTATTAAATACTAGGGATGTTTACAACTTCCTGCCAGTCCTGACAGACTAACCCTGTTGAAATGCACTGTAATTTAAGTAACATGTCTGTGGACATCTCAATTGAACAAACTGCTGCTCTGTGTGCATGAGGTGCACTCAGTGCTAGTTCATCACCTCCCAGGTCAGGCTGGGATGCTCCCCTGCTGAACACAAGTTACTTAAGACAGAGGACAGAAAGGATTGCAAAAGCCAACGAACATTCAGTTAAAGTTCCATTTCACTATTGCTTTTTAGAAATTTAAGACTAAACTGCTGTGAGAAAGAGGCAGTCCTGCCATTTCCCCAACCATGTGCTCTCACATCTCTTGTGTGGACAGCAATAACTTTGACCACTGGATCAATAGACAACTAATTCACAAGGATTATTTTCCAGGGAAAGCTGCTCCAAATCACTAGGCAGCTCATAACAACAGCTCCAACACAAGATAGGGCAAAACTGCCTAATTCATCAGTAGCATGGATCTAAACACCATAAACCAAACATGAAATCCCAGATACAGTTTGTCTGCAGGGAGGAAGTTTCAAGAAAAAATAAGGTGGAGTATAATTTTCACAGAAAATCATGTCTGATCAGTCTAAAAAAAGATGCACTAAGTGGAAGATCTAAATAAGAAACGGAAGAAAACTCCAAACTATGACTAATTGATTCCTAAATGCATTACATACAGAATATCAGATTATATCCTGTGAATGGTTCTACCTGTAGCACAGTAAACAAAACATCAAAGCAGCTAAGAGTATATATAGCTTTAATTGAAGCTATAATTTAGTTTGAATCTACTGTCTTATACTCTGAGAATTAACTGTATTTAAAAAATTTGATTTTAGGACTTCTAAACTATAAATTCTACCCAAAATGGCTGTAGACATAAAATCGTCCAAAGATCAACCACTATAAAAGAAAGGGTATACACAGCTGGGGAGTTAAAAATCACAACTCTACCCTAGTTGTTAAAAGCAGATAGGCCACATTAATGAAATAAAACCTGCATTCATAAAGCAAGGCATTGATGTGGCCAGTCTAACATACTGAATAACTTGCAAAATTAAGACTAATAAGTGTCCCAATATAGGAAACTAACCAAAGCTGTACGTTTTGTTAACTAAAAATGAAGGCTTTTCTTTGTATTTGCAGACTTTTATTATAGTGTAACAGACTAAACACTAAATACTATATTATGGTATAACAAACCAAAGCAGCATGCTCCAAACAGACACAGCTAAAAGGCCAGTTCTCAATTGTTTCTCCAGAACATGAAGTCTTATCTTTGGAGGGTTGAAATGCCTTTAAAATCCTCACAAACCCTAGTTTTCACACTATGGTTTAGGACTATACATAACTGAGGAAAACAACGAATTCTTTTCTCCTCTTAAGAGTTTAATGTTCCACAATGGGTGGCTATGTTCTCAATTTTTGTTATCTGTCCCAAATTTCAAACAAGGATAAACAAGTAAACTGTTTCTAACTTCCTAAAGACTTAGTATTTCACATCTCTAATCTAATCAAATGCTGCAGAAGAAGTAAAGAAATTTGTTTTAAGCAGAATGGTGTATCCACAAAGAAACTGGCTGTTATAAAAGCTCCATAATTAATCATCACTAGTAGAGTGACATCTTTACTGGAAACTGCAATCAATGCATACAACTCCCCGGCAGCCCAACTTTCAGCACAGTTTGGTAACGTGAGGCAAGACTTCTGATTTCTCAGCTCAGGTCTAGTGGGTACTTCCAAGAGTGTGCTCCTAGATTTGGTCATTCATGTATGGTATTTTTTCTCTTGCAGATGAATCTGGTAAGAGAAAGAACCTCTGCACAACCCTTTTCTTGGCTTGTATTAATGATACCATTTTTTCCTCAAGAAACCCTTCATAAACACAAGCATTTTTCTGAAGTGTGGTGGAACAGGCATAAAAACAAAGATATTAATTTTAAGGTGTGCTGATTTACCCAGCATTTGGGATACCAGCATGAGTCATTCAGTTGCTTGTCCACAGAAAACCCCAAAGAAAAGTGTATTTCGGTAGAGACAATGCCTTTGGTGTTCACACACTAACAAAGCACACCCTAACTGTAATTTTTGAGTGGATACCACCAGCCTTGCCAGCTAGTGGTGTCAAACAAGACATAGATCACACTTATCCAGGGAGGGAACTTTAAAGCCTATTCATCAGTGTGAGGCAAAGCTGGCACAGGAGAAGCTATTCTTACATGTTCTATGGTTTCTGCTACTTTGATTAGTTATCTCCTATGCGGAAAAGTCAGGATAAATTTTAAGTCCATAGCTATAAAATAAGTTGTATACGCTGAGTGGAGAATCAAGATTTACCAATGCAAGGATAATGTTTAAATTCCTGTTTCTTTTTCATGTATTTTAAATCTATTTATCCCAGTTTTTGAAACTTACCATTCCATGCATGTGCAGTAAATAAAACTTTTAGAATGCTTCCTTTGGATCTCAATTGAAAATGCTTAAAAAAAGAATTAAAATTATCCTGCCCCATCATTTGCTTTGCAGATTCCATAAGTATAACGTGAAAAAAAGTTTATGTGATAGTTTGCACACATTGGGAAGAGTGTATTAGCAATCCTTGGGTTCTAGTGTGTCATTATGATGATTATATATAGCCAAGCACATTTGATTATTCATTTGAAATACATAAATATTGTTTACATTTTATAAAATCATATGTTTATCTCAGAGAATGCTTTGAAAGGTTCCAAAAATCTGGCAAATGAGGAGTCATTTTAAATGTATTTCAAGAACATTTGAAAAATGGATGGCTCATACTTCTTATGCTAACAAAACTGGAAGCCAAAGTAACGTTGCAGGATTACAGATATGCACAATTTTCCCTTACTGTTGACTTATTAAAGAACACTTTGTGACTAATAACTAGGAAAAAAGAAAGAGGAAGAAATGGTCTAATTGTGTTTCAAATTAAGTCTTTCCATTGACTATTTTCAGCTTAGGAAAAGCGGAACTGGAAATGCTCCAGAACAGACTTTGTGTTCTAAACTAAGGACATAACACAACTGGCAGAAAATGTCTTTTTTTTTTTTTTTTTTTAAAGTTTTTAGAAGAAACACAAACCAAACCTCTGCCATGCCTTGTTCGTTGCTTATCTGTGACTACTCTCACAAACTGGAGTCTAACATCCTTCACATCTGCTAACCACACAACACATGGACCATAAGGAAAAGTACTCAAACTTTAAGCTCCCAAAATAAAAAAGCCAGTAATACTCTATTCCTGCAAGAGCTAAAACAGACCACAACTCTTCTTTAAACCACCTACAAACAACAGATGAGATTCAGCAGTTCATCTCTATTTTAAGACACCATTGCCTAACAAAGACCATATATATCATCAGTTTATTTGTCTGCATACATTAACAGTTAACTGACTTTTCATACAATGCAACATTTAGCAATCCCACATAAAACATGACCCTCAATAATTTTAAATGGGTACCAAAGCTTCTGTGTTATACTGCTGCACAGGCAAATGAAATGCTAACTTGTCCATATAAGAACTATAGAAAAAATGCTATGAAACACAAACTTTATTATCCCTTATGTCCATTTCAAGTTTTCCATTTTATCCCACGGGATCTTTTATCCAGTACAGATTTATTTATGTGTGCTGAGCTTACATGACAATTGCTACTAACTGTCATGCCTCCAAAGCTCCCTTTTTCAACCTGAAAGAAACATTAATGTTTACTCTACACTGCCTTCTCTGTCAAGTGAAGCAAAAACCATGTGGCTTTATTGCACTGGCACTCTCTTCTCATGATTTTTACCCCTCATGCATCAAGTATAAATCTACAATGAGTTTAAGTAAAAGGTAAAAAATAAAATGCAATTAAATCAAGTAGTGTTACAGCTAAATTTTGCATTCTCTTTGTATGTGCAGAATCTCTCAGCTGTGCAAACTGGGTTACAGACATAAAGAGGCTGGGGGGTGATGCTGAACTGTGCCAGACCAGATGGCAGACTTCAAACTTATCTGCAACCTCTCCACTGAGTGTGTGCAGGACAATAACAATGACTGCCCATGAATGGAGCCTTTCACCCGCCAGACACAAACCGCTACATAAGCATCATCCACACAGTTCTCTATTCTCTCCCCTCTGCTTTCTTCTCCTGCTCTAGCACAGCTCACTGAAAACAGAGACAACTTCTTGCTGGCAGAGGGACCAAAAGAAGAAGAAAAAGATAATGTGGGTGGAGGCAACAAGTTAGTCATAGAGACATCATTTCCCCTACCTTCAACTCAAACTATTACTTCAACAATTTGGTCTACATACAAAGTAACTCCCCACAGAAACAACATTTTAAGGTGCATGCCACTCATCACACAATTAAAAGCATAGAAAATGAAATGCAACCTACCAATTTTTGGAAGAGTGATGTTCAAGCAAGGATCTGTGAAGTCATTTTGCCAAAGACAAATTTCAATTTAGCAAAAAAATTATGGGGGTTAGGGTGGGGTGGAGACAACTTTTCTTTTTATTCAACAATACTTAAGGGGAGACTGAAGGCAAGAACCTAAGTGCAGTCAGAAAACACTTAGTACCACCAAGACAAGGTCTCAAGACTATAAAGTGATAGTCTGAAAACATCAACATTCACAATGTCTAAAGAGATAGTACTAAGAAAGGCAAGCAAGAAAGGAAGCAAATTAAATCATGATGACAACTAACAAACCCACCATTTTACACAACCAAGGGAACTCCAGCCAACTCCCCTGAAAGTGGCCTAAAGACAAATTCAGAATGAGTACAAGGATGGTCCTGGCCAATATGACCACTGAGAGTGATCATTTGCCATCATGCTGATTTATCTTCAGCCCCAGGAATTTCTTACAGCACGGGCTGCTAGGAGGAAGAGGAAGACAAGACACTAAGGAGCCTGTCCAAATGCTCAGGCAAAAAGTTTTGAATAATCAATTACCACCAATGAGTTCCTGCTCTCCCTTCCAGCCTCCAGTCCTTGGCTACAACCCTGCTAATGTCCATCAGTCCTCTAAGCCTCTGCAGTTTACCTAGATAACACAGAATGAGACCCAGAATAGAAGCACAAAGTGTTGGTGCACTAAGTACCAGCTAAGTGCCCCCTTGTCCCAAAGCTGGGACAAGGGAGGAGATGAGAGTGTAAGAAAGAACTGTGAGGAAGGAAGGAGGAGAGGAAAGGGAAGTCATGTTCTCCCATTTCTGGTGGTTGTGGAATTGCAGCCTTTTTCTGTACTATTGGTTCCTATTACCAGCCAGAGAGAATACCAGGCGATATCTACCTTCAGTGGGCCAGTGCATGACTGTTTTTTTACAGGATTTTCCTGCACTTCCCGGTCAGCAAGCTCTTAAATACAGAGCAGAACTATTTTTAAAGATAGAATACTCAAGTTTACAACTGCAAAGCCTAATTTTCTTTTTCAGACAAGCATTTCTTCCCATCAAAACTGTCTTCCATTTTTCTCAGGAAGAGCATAACATGAAGTTGCAGCAGAAAGAATGACTTTTTAAAGTACCTATACTGCCTGGAGAAGACAGAAAGTATCGGTCAAAAGGGCAGAGCTGCCAAGACACTGACCTCTTTCAGAAGAGCCACAGCAGTAAAGAAAAATTTTAAAGGTCAGCTCACCTACAGGCAGTCTCAAGGAAGACAGGCAAAAGAAAAGAGCTAACTTGAAGCACTACTTCAGAGTAACAAATCTCAAAACAGTTTGCTGTGACCATGAATAAATAGCCTCTCCCACTTTCTGCATAAAAACTGTTAGGTTTTTTCCTTATATGGACACTAGGATGTCTTCAAAGGCTGTTTCCTCAGAGGGATGTTTTCTATTAGAAACAGCACCATTGAGTCAACTGTGTGGGTGGGAGGGTAAAATTCAGCCCTACTAGTAAAAGGTAATTTTGGCTCACAACCTAGCCAAGAGGATTAATAAACCCTTTAAGTAGTTTTGGGCACTAAATGATTGGCATAGGAAATAAACAGCTTTGTTGATACCAAATCATTCTTCCAAAGAATTCATTTAAAATCTAAATTAATTTAAAAAACCACACCACAGAATCTGTCACAAACTCAAAAAAAAAAATCATTTCCCTTTCTCTGTTCACCAGTGATGAGAAAAGAAACTTACTTCTCAGTAAGAAGTCCCATCACGTAACAATTTTAATAATGAATAATTGAATACCAATTCTGTAAACCTGGGGACAATTTCTCAAAATTGAACACCTTCCTCAGGCTACTGAGGAATACTGAGGAATTAAAAAGAATAGATAGAGCCAAAGCGAACAGCATGGTTAATGAGTGCAGAGGTTTCTGCTCTCAAGAGGAGAGCAGAATCTGGACCTCAAATTACTGACACTTTCTGCTTACCTCCTACAAAGGAATGGGACTCAATCATTCTTATCAACTTATCTGGGCAGAGAAACAATAGGCACATTCTTATATGAGAAGCAATCACTGGGTTTGTACAAAGGCAGCCCTCACATGTCTTTGAGAAAAACTTTTGGGGATGAGTTTGAGCTCTCTTTTTAGTGGCCAAGAGCACAAGTGGCCAAGAAACAGCAACTGCAACACTTGCAGCACTACAGATTAGCCTCCTGCGAAGACAAAGCAACTGCTTGACCTCTGTCCCTTGATTCATCAACATCAAGGTAATTAAGGGCAGCAGGTGGTTTATTGATTACTCATGACACAAAGGACTGAAAAAATCTGGGAGACAAGAAGGGCAATTTTACTGATGCCTCAAGCACGTAACTCACAAAGAAAAGGAGAGAATCTACAGGGAGACCTACAAGATCAATGCAGAAAACACTTTGCATTGAAAAATCAAAAAAATGAAACACTCATGCTTTTCTTATGCTATGCAAGCTAATTCACAAAAGTCATCTTTTTAGCCTGAGAAGAGACCAAAATGCAAGACTGCCTTTCTACATCATAAGGACAGACATATAATCATGATTAACAGCTGGACATGAAAAAAAAATAAAACACCAACCAAAAATAAGCCTTATCATACCATAAAAATAAAACTATTCTCAAACAAACAATATAATTAATGACTGTCATAGGCTGGGCTTGAACACTTAGGCTACAGCAATAATGCAAAGGTTTGCATTTTAACTTTCCAAAGAGCAAAGGGCACATTTCTATCTGTTTTGCTCCACTCAATAGGAGATCTCCAATAAAAGCAATACTGAACACAAACTTTTAATACAAAAAGAAAGTTGACCTAAACTGTTATTCATTTCTCATCATTTCAAATAAAGATTTAAATCAAAGTGTGACCTCAATGAGTTGATCATAAGACTGACAAGCCTGCATGGTTCACTTTACATCAGATGAATTTTTGTTGCAGATGTGTAGAACCATGCTTTCAGTACAGCCCATTCAGATTAGTTTTAATTATTGATTAGAATAAACTCAGCTTGTTCCAGTTTTCTCTCATGAAAGAGAACATGCATATTAGTACAACTGACATTTTAACAGGTCAGATTTCTGTTTCAGAGCGTAGTTCTACAAGAAAACTTCTAAGTTTAAGTTCTCAAAATTCACTGGAACATTTTCCACATTTTGTCTCACAAGTCACCAGCACTTGCAATGTTCACTGAACT
Organism: Toxostoma redivivum; assembly: GCA_013397375.1. NCBI lineage: Eukaryota > Metazoa > Chordata > Aves > Passeriformes > Mimidae > Toxostoma > Toxostoma redivivum. The sequence continues at coordinate 171,699 of VXBI01000139.1, read as the reverse complement.
GGCTGTTCTTACTGAAGTTTCCTCTCAGATTAATCAATGTCAAAGCATCAAAATCCCAAATGAGTATCTGCTAATGTATTGCAGCCCAGTTATTTTTCTGTGTTGTGTATTGCTTCAAAGAGCTCCTCCTGTCATACATTAAACAAGAATATTAAGTAGCAGCAAATTACTGATATAGTATAGCTCCAGATAGGCACCCATAGACTGCTCTATGTGTTTCAGGTATTAACTGTACCGTAACAAAAATGGAATTTTGTCAAGTGTGCTTTCTTTTTTCCACAGCTATGCACTCCTCAGATTTAAATTAAAGGCAATATGTGATATGTACTTTGAAAAAAAAAATTAACTTTAAAAACATTATAATGCATGATTGGCTTGAGAGGAGGAGGAGATGGGAAAGCTCTTAAAAAACCAAAACCAAACACATTCTTTATAAGAAGTTTCCTTGCAGACAGAACCAAAACCAGAGAAAGAAGTAGGTACAACATGGGCAGTTTACTTGCTGTAAAAGCAAGTCTTCAATCAACCCCACTGCAGATATTTAGCTATGAGTGTTAGCACAGGGAACGAGGTGTACATTTGAAGAGAAAAGCCCAAACCAAACAAAACTCTTGAGTTAGTTGTACCTACCTCAGTGATTGGTTGCCCTTGTGACGTCAAGTCCAGTTCCTGAGGTCTCGTCACCTTATCGATATCCAAGGAGTCCATGCTGGAAGCTGCCGAGGTCACGCTGGAACGGGAGGAGTTACTGATGGAGCGCACCTCGGCATCGCTCACTGTACCAGCAGACGCTGTCCTCCTGTGCTGGGCAGTAACCACTGGCTTGGTGTCTTCTGCAACAGACTGCTGGGCTGCTTCATCCATGCTCAAAGAGGCCTTCTCTAACTGTGCAGTGATGTCATCCAGAGACACATTGGCATGTGTCACCTTAGCAGAGGAGGAAGACAATCCTTTCACGCTGCTGTGCTTAGTGGAAGGCCGACTAGCAGGTGGTTTCTGAGTTCTGGGTTCTGTGGCAAGGCGTTTCACTGCAGCATTGTTTGCTGAATGAGAGCCGAAGCTGCTGAGCTCCTGCTCTATGGAACAGAGATCAGCCATCAGGGCATCCAGATCCACAGTCTCCCCTTGATTCAGGGCTTCTGCAACAAACAAGAGCAGTCAGAGCAGTAGTATGTGCAGAGTTATTTCATTTATGATGCCTCACTTTGTGTTATCAAATATAATGGTTAAGAGAGCAAAGGAAGCAGTATTTTCTTTTCCCATCTGTATTGCAAAATATCTGCACACTGCTGAACAGAAATTCCTTTGCACTACTATCCTTGACCAGTGCAACTTTCACACTATTTAAGTTAAACTCATTTGTCAGCAAAATAAGTCTATGAAAGCTCAGATTATATCTGAAAAGTTTAAACTGCTTTCCTGTGAACGGAATGTAAAGATGCATTTGCACAGCATGCCTCACTTTTTGAAAAAGTGCAGATGTTTTGTTAAGCATTTTCTGCTAAAGTAATGCCACTGCTTTAAACAAAAAAAAACAAAACCAAAACAAAAATATTATATACATATTCAAATCTTTAAATTAAGGTTTCCTGTTTATCCTGAAAGCATTCTGTAGCTATATTTCTGCATCCTGTTCCATAAAATAAGATGCTCTTTCTTCCCAGTTAACAGATACATATTAATTCATTCTTTCATGAGACCAGATCCCAGAACAAGCTTTTTTATATAAATACTACTCTACAGTGTTGTAAAAGATGCTACTTTAAGAGACTCAAATACTTGAAGAAAAGGGCACCAGAAAGCAATGCCTTCAGCGAATATGCTCTCACCTCAGGTGCAAATGTATTCAAGTGTTCTTATATTTTACAATATTTTAATTTATAGTTGGAATAGGTTTTTTTTCTTAAACTAGGATTTTTCTTAAACTACATGTGGTAAATCAACAAACCATTCAAATTGTACATGGAGAAGCGATATGAGAAGTTGGCAAGATTGGTTTCCTGGCGGAGAGGTGACCTCTTCACTGGTGCCACAGGCTTGTCTGCATCCAAACTCTAAAAAGATCAAAAAAGGGGCAAAATAAAATTTGACAAGGAATTGGACAAGCAAATCTTTAAGATGAGAATTAATTTTCTCTAAGAGAAATTTTTCAAAAGTTACTGGTATATATATAAAAGCACCTCTGTTTTACAGGCTTTAGACCGAACACAAACATCGTCATCCTACAGAGTATTAACTTCAGACAAGCAGTGAAGAAAAGTTGTTAAACACATTCTGCTTTTTTTTCAGAATCAAAAGGAGAGAAGCATTTTCTAAATGCTTCTTTCAGTGGTGTTAGCTCATTTTGAAACAGACGGCTGACTTACCTGTAACTACTTCTCTGCAGGAAACTGCACAACATTCAAACTGGGATAAGAGTCTAAGAGATATGGTCTAAGATGTCCAGCATTAGCTTATGAGCATAATCAGGGCATAAGTGCTTGCAAACATTCAATGAAGAATCTTATTTTATTAACAGGGATTTAAATTCACTAAACTCAGAAAATTTTTTCAATAGTCTTTCCAATGAATAACATTAAGTTATAAAAACCAATCCCAGCCAGTTTATGGAGGACACACTTTTTTTTAGGAAAACTAGCATAGAATAAAAAAAGAAACTCTTTCTAATCAATACATTGAGTTGTTATGTTATGATGCTATGGGTATAGCACAATAATAAATATCAGGATTTTTGTAAGTAGCAAGCAGTGGAGCACAGTAATACAGCTGCTGACCCAAGAAGTACAGGGTCAGGAGCTGCTGGCCCTGGAGTGGAATGTGTTACATGGGGAATCCAGCTTTTACTGTCACTGAAGCTCAACAGGCCTGCAGATCATCTGAAATTAGGGAATGCTTGTACTGATAAAGAGTTCCTGACCTAAAGGAAAAGCATCTTCTGGTTCCAACAGAATGAAGTTTCTCACTTAAACTTTTTATGTTCATTTTCTACATCTTTACTCAATCCTTTGTTAAAAAGATCAAATGCACTACTTTTTCCCCCATTGTTTATTCTTCCTGAGCTCCCTTCTCTCCTCAGCTTGGCCTGGACTTTAAAAAAACTCTATAACCCTAGAGAGACATCAGTGAACCTGAAGACAGAAGAGGCAAGTTAGGTCCTGTTCCTTCAGGCTGAACTCACAGAATGCTACAAAAGAGTTCCTGTGAAGCAAATATATTCTGGTTAAAAGCAACTCAGCAATGTTTTACTGGCTTTAATAAAGTTACTGCAGATCATTGGATACACATGTGATATGCCCTCACTATTATTTGAGCACATTCTCCATAACTGCTAAAAAAGAGGTTTAGAGAACTGCTAAAAACTGCAACAGCACCAAAAACTTAATTATAAATAATCACAAGAAGCAAGGTAAAATTTTTTTTCATTTAACCTGCACTACACAGCAGGATAACTTAAGCAGAATAAATATTAAGACACCCTTCATTAACGCCAAGAATTGCTCACACACGCTGCAGATTTCGTGAATTATTTTATAATGCTTTTGTTAGATCAAGAGTTAAAGAGGGAAAGTGAATTCAAATTATTCCCATGGGCATTTAAACAATTCCAGATCTTTTAAAAAGCACTTACATCTGTGTCTTACTTTAAATCCCCTCAAAATAAACATTTAGGAAACCTAAAAAGCAGTTAAAGATCAAGGATCTCAGGGAAAAAAGCCTTTCCTCTACTGCTCTTGAAGTCCCACTGATAGATAGCAACAAATGCTGCAACTACAGGAGAATGCACTTTGGATCTCACTAACTCTAATCACCACCCTCAAGATTTGATGATTGTCCAAATAAATGAACTGAGACACAATCAACTCTGTTAACTTGTGTATAGAGAACAATATGAGGTCATTCAAAGTTTTGGGGGAAATGTCATTTCTCAGTGGTTGCAAAAGATAGAAGGGCAACTGTCAGGCTATGTTGCAGACTGTCTTGAACAGCAATGTGAAGGTAAGAAACAAATAATGTGGGTCTTACCATTAAGTACCTCTTAGTAGGTTTTAAGAAAATTTGTATGGACCAGCAACAAATTGAGACATCACCCTGAATATCTGCATGTCAATACTGCAGCTATAAGTCCCAAGTAAAGTATACTTATATTTTTAGGCTGCTCATACCTTTAAAAAATGGGGCAGAGAACAAAGGGTATAAGACCCACTGAATTGTTATGCTATGATGGCTAATATGACAGCTATAATACCAGGATTTCTTTAAGTAGCAAGCAGCAGGGCAGTTGTGATCCAGCTGCTGACCCAAGAAGTACATGACAGGGTCAAAAGCTGCTGTCCCTGCAGTGGAATGTGCTACATGGGGAATCTTGCTATCACTGAAGCTCAACAGGTCTGCAGAACATCTGAAATTAAGCAATTTTAATGCGTCTAAGACCCATAGTGCTTCTCTGTGAATATCCTCACTCAAGGCAATTTGCAATGCCCATGCCCTCAAAATGGTTCACACCATTAAAAATTCTCCAAAGTGAAGGTTAAAAACCCTTTAAAACCAGCAAGAATTAGTACATACAGATTCATGTCACACTTTTTCACTCATCTCAGAAGGCAGGATTCTTTATTGCCCCATATGTGTGAGCTCAGGGAAAAAAAAAATTCCCCTATAGTGCTATATACATTTAGAACTTGCTGCAGAGACAGTAACAGAGACGAGTCTGAATTTGAAATCCTGTTACATGATTAGCTCAATTTTCCTTCAGTCTTCAGGTAAGATGAAGATGAGAAAAACTGCCTCTTCTTTAGCTGAATGAACCTTCAGTTATCATACCTCTGCTTAATTCTACATGACAAATAGGGAGAAGATTAAATATGTTATTCAGGAAGGTAAGTTCACACAGCCTGCCCTGCAGGCAGTCACAGAGAAATGGCTGCTCACCCCAGGAATGCAGCACACCATGCAAAGTGCAGTATCTGCTTGTGAAGCAGAGGAAAAGCACTACAAAGAAGGAAGGACTGAAAGACGTTTTATCAGCTGCTTCACTGATGCAGGAGGAGTATTCTGGGACAATGGTGAGTCCTTGAGGGTGTATCAGGGTATCCTATTACATCATAGGTGGCAACATTCACATTTTTTTCTTATTGCTGTTCAGGTGCAACAAATAAATGCTGCCACAGCTGGACAATGTCAAACCACATGTTTTGAGACACAGCCTATCTCTTGTCAGCTGAAGTCCACCTTGCTCTACATACATAAGGACAAAATACCAATTCTGTAATTCTGGGAAGGAACTATGCCCTTTGTGATATATCAAACAACCTCAGGATGGGGAAAATGAGCTGATTTATAAATCTTTAAAGATTATTGAACTGGTTACAGGCTACGGTCTGCCTTGATGCAAGTGACTGTCAAAGCAGTTGGCATCCAACTGAAAAGAAACATAGTACTAACAAAAAAATTATTCTTTGAGATGATTGAAACCTCCCTCACCTGTGTGAGTTTGTCCAGTTCACCCAGCCAGGCCCCAAACATCTTGTCAAGATCCTGATCTTCCTTATCACTATCTTCTTCTGCACCATGGTCAAGCTCTTCATCTGACAATTGCTCCATCTGAGGAAAAAAAAAAAAGTTTGATACTCAAACTTTCTTGTCAGTGTCTAAGAAAACTGGTGTCGGCTACTACCGTTTCTGACAGTATTCCTAAATCAAAGCAAACATCCATCCATAAACTTCATAAAAACTCCTGCTTACTGGTAAAGACTTAGTATGGAAGTTGTAACAGATAATTGCAAAGCCATTTTTGCCGCTCACTTTTGCAGAATGATGCAGAAAATTATCAAGAACAGAGTTCATAGTATCTAATATACCATCAGAAATTCATGCTAGCCTTGCATGTGCCTTCACTGCCAGCTATTGTTGGCAAAATCTATTGACATTACATTAGAAAAATCCAACTCTTGTCCAAGGAATTCAGCTGACCACAGTTAAGCAACACCATTCAACCACAGGAAGTGCAGTCTCACTGCACTGCAAATAGATCACTCTACAAATCTGTAAACAGAAATGCTTAAACAGGCCATAGAGAATGTCAGCAATACATCCCCTGAGACAGTTCAAATCTTGGACACTGACCAGATCACTTCAGTGATACTGCACAATTTTTATTCAACAAAGGAACTTCTCTCTGGAAGCAAAGAGTCACCATAACATCTCTCAGATGCTCCTTCATTTAACAAATTTGTGACCAAGATAAAGACAATGTTCTCCAAAGTTTCTGTGTTATTATCTCAAAGAAAAATAATCTTTTGTTTAGATCTCTTTTTCAAACATGTTCTCCAGCCACTTTTACAGAGCTAAGACACACATGCCTTTCTATGTACACTCATACTGGCAAAGACAGGATCTGGTTCAGGAAGAGAATTTACATACTTGGGGGGGCAACAATCCAGATAATAATTTGGAAGCAATCAGGCAGCACAGAATGTCCAGAGACACATGAAAACAGATTCCCAACAAGAGCTACACAAAAAATCAATGGTGAGTTGAACAGCTTGATTTAGTCAAGTCATGGGCTACATAGTTCCTTGCTACATAGCTTTCAGAAAGCAACAGTTTACATTTTGTAGATTTAAAAATTAACTAAGAGCTACTTTTCAGGAAAAGACAAATCTTGGTCTGTAAGATATCAATGTCCAACATCCCACAGTCAAACTGATAAAGCTGATAACTGATGTCATGAAAAATGATTAAGGTGATCTCAGAGAAAAAACTGGTCAATCCACTTTTTATTTTATATGACAGTTTTCATGCAAAAATCTCCTCCAGGATTTAAAAATAATCTTTCATTATTATTATAAATTGCTTTTATTTCATTTTAACTTGACAAAATAGGTCAGAGGAGACTTCAGAGGTGATCTGTAATTCTAAGGCCAGCAGAAGTCAATGTTTCCCATGGATGGAAGATGCTGCCTTCCAGCTGCTCTAGGCAAAGCTGCTCCAGTCTACTATCTGAACTTCTACTTTTGTGGGAGAGCACAATGCATGTGCCTACCTTAAAAGAGACAATAACATTAAAGCTAACTTGTCATGGCACACTGCACAAACACTGAACAGATTAAATTCACCATCTGAATTTCCTTTCTTCTACACTTAGCTTTGAGTCCTACACTCAAGGAATAAAAGGAAGCGCTTCCTAAAATCTAAGGGTGATGACAGAATTAAAACCAATATGCTTATGTAATATTGCTGCATCCTTCCACCAAGACTGCAGCAGTTTTTATATTCTGTAAGCCAGGCATGCCTTCCCCGGCAAGATTCCTCTCCACGATGCCTCCTGCAAGTCCTCCCACACACAAAACTGGAGACAGCATGGTAGCAGCAACTCATACTCTGCCTGAACTTCTGCAAAGCAAACCTAAGCTGTATTCTACTTTCATCCCCCTTCAAAGCTTTGCCTTACTACTTCTTAGGCTCTTACATGGACCAGAAATACTGTAAAATTGAGACAAAATACATTATTCTTAAGGTGACGTGGTCAAACTGCTGCAGGCACGCTCACATAGCACTTCTCAACGTCCAGATACATTTGAAGAAAATAATTTTTACTTGAAACCTAAAGGAAGCTGTTTAAAGGGTGCCCTATGAAATATGACTATGAACTGACTAATCAAATAAATGGAAACTATGATATAAACCACTCAGAGCACAGTATTTACAGATACTTTACAATGCTAGCCTTTCCCTCTTTGAGCTGTTTTTGACACTCACTCTAGTTAAGAGGGACTTCTTTTGCAGTGAAATCATTATATGGCACTGTTCATAACTCACCCTTTCATTAACAGGGAAGTTGCTCTTGCTCTTTTCACTAATATTTCTGAGGATCTAAGCCATGGAAAGCATTTTCAATTTCCAATAAACTGTTACTTTAGCTATTTTAACTTGGCATCAGAGACACTGCTTTGGTTCCAGTTACTCTGAAGACAGAATTAGCAGCCTAAAGAAAACTTGCACAAGTGAAGTACTGTTGTGTTAGCATGTCTGGCACTGAACTCTGTAGTATTTGCCAGCTCCTTGTAGTCCCCACCCAAGCTTCCTAACATCAGCTGCATTTCCTATAAGCCTGTCAACATTTACTTGCAAAAGGCACACAGAGGTTAGTGTCTCACTTCAGAAACAGCTAATATTAAGTCTCAAGTTCTGTGAAAGGAAATCTTAGTACAAGTTCCACAACTGGAAGATAGCCCAAAGGACATTAATAAAGAATTAATTCAATAAATGAGGGCAGAGACAAAATACTCAGAAAACAGTATGTGAACTTCTTGGCATAAGAACTCAAAACATTAATCACTTCAAAAGAGTGCACATTCCAATTAAAAACTTCAAATTTTTCTTTTTATAGCCATTTTCTTTCTCACTGTTGTTGATTACAGCTAACATGCACTGCACTTTAGCACATTATGATCTAAGTGGGAGTTATCACACCTTTCTAAGGATACAACATCTTTATTTATAACAAGAAATAAAACCAGCGTAAGAGGTAAGAGGTTGTGTGTGTTTAGTTGGGTCGGGATTTTTTTGTTAAAGGAATAATTTAGAATTGAATCAGATGTAAAAAATGGAGAAAGTATCATGGTCTGATGTGATGCCATAAAGTAAGCCACTTACATTCCTAAAACATTTGCAGGGGAGCAGATTAAATAGTTTTTATTTCTGCATAGCTCAAACCAGATGGCATGCCAAAGTAACTTAAGGATTCAAGTTATTTTTCAACACTTCACCCTCTATTCTGTTCAAGTGTATGTCAAAGTATAACAAAGAAAATGAGCAGCATCATTCTGGGATACCTAGATAAAATACAGTATCAACACAGTGTAGCCTTTCACATGGAAGTGAGGCTTCCTGCACTAAAGCATGGCCTAGGTACCATTTCATTATCCCCTATGGACTGTGACAGTCTATCGGGTCTGTCCGAAATGCTATTTAAACAGGTAGACTCATAATCACTCTAAGTCAATGGTCTAGTTTCCAAAACAGTTCATTAGATTTTACCTTTAAATGCATGAAGCAGAGTATTCTAGTACTAGATTATGAAAAATTAAGGCTTTCATTAGAAGTTACCAGTTGTAACATTTAATCACAACTTACTATTTTAAATTACAGTGTGAAAAACCAAAACTCACCAATACTTCATGGGAAAAAAGCAGAAATATTTACTCTTTCAAGAGGATTTTTACATTCTTAGTATGCCAAGACAAGCATGAGCTATTAAAACACATGAAAAAAGATGGAAAGCCCAAGAGCAACACTTCAGATATATCATTTCAACATTTTCAAGAAAACACACCACCACAGAATTCTGAAACTAAGAAACAGTTTGCTTTATATCAGAAGCTTTGGGACAGAGTTATCAAAAGTGTATCTTAAGTGTCTTTCACTAAGACCCTGGCATGAGGGAAGTGTCTTGCACTGAGACCCTATCCTGCACACTTGCATGCTGAGACAGTAGTTCCTACCTTAAATCAACCAAATTGACTGAGATAAATTAATTTTTTATTATATTAACCGTATCTCCTTATAAAGAAAACACTGCACTGAAAAAAACCCCCCAGTTTTAAAATAATTAAGTTGCAGGTTTCCTCTATACCACAATTCACTGATGATGAAAAGACTAAGAGAAAGAAAAACAGAGTTCTGAGTTCAACTGGAAACACTAATGTGCATAAAGGGTCAGCAGTAAGAATATGTTTATTCACTACAATTTCAGAAGCAGTGTAGTAAGAATTTTGAACTAGAGATGCTTAAGTATGTTCAAAACCAACTGACAGCATGAAACCCCAAAATGAAAAGATACTATCTTTCAGGCAACTGATGTTTCTACCTCCAACCTTTCTTTTTATTTAAATACAAGCTTGCAAGGTCCTGCTTGTTCCTGAAAAATCAATTTGCTTTCTAAAATAACTACTGAATTTGTCACAAAGATATTTTAGAGATGCAGTAGACAAGACACAAATGTTTGAAATACCATCTCAAGAAATAACTGGTGTTCTCCATTTTAAAATCTAGCCTCAAGAATTATATAGCATAGCCTAGTTGGGGAAACACTCTCTCTAGACCTCATCTGGACACCCAAGTTCCTTCATTTGTGATCATTCCTGTGTTATTATGCCAATATCCATTTCTGTTAAAAAGCTGTATATGATAGAACACTACACTAATATACCATATGAGCACATAAGCACCAAGTGCACACATAAATATGAGTAGGATTCTAGCAGGTTTTCCAATATTTCCAATATTCATTCACCTGTTTAAAGAAAAAAGGCTACGTGAACAGAAAAAAACCCCTAAAATGCTGTCACAAAACTGACAGGCAAAGCTCGCATCCCTATTCCGTGTTTCTAAACATTTCCATAATTAAAGTCATGGTAAATAACAATAGGTACTTTGAGCACATACATTTATTTGTATCACATTAATACTCTGCCCAAGTGACAGGGACCCATCAGACCTGGCACACTTCTCACTCAGAGAATAACTGGCTATACCTGACACTAACACTCCTCCTTCGAATTTAACACCACAGCACACTGAGCCAATGACAGTGCAGATCACATGCTTTAGTATTTCTGTGTTTCTTCTTAATAAGCATAAAGTATTCTGAAAATAATTACTCTTGAAAGAGATATTTGAAGGGGGATTAGAAAGTTATAGGAAGCCCTTTGTGCATTATCCAATGTTCTATAACCCAGTTTATGTTAAAAGTAATCCAGATGAAAACCTGAACAAAAGAGCATTTGTTTTCTTTAAGCTTCAAATAGCATAGCAATAGCTGAATACATCCCAAGGCTTCTGCAGCATAGACATTCCACTGCCTCTCAAATTCAAAAACTGAGATACAAATCTGTCAGCCAAAAAATTCAAATTCAGAACATTCCAAATGAAAAAAATCTTATGTCAAGTGGAAGTCTGTTTCTGTATTCTAAAAGTATGCTGTTTTTAGCCAACTTTGAGTTTCATTTTTCTTTTTTTAAACCATGCTTCAGGCAATAGTTTTTCAGACTTGACACTAACAAAACAAGGTGAAAACACACTGAATGCTGATAAAAGATAAATGTGCAGACATTTCATTTAAAAGAGATCTTTCATAACCATCAATATTCTGAAATACTGCGGGCAATCTCTTGAAATCCTGGACATCATAAGTTTCACAAAAACCATGTCACATGTCAATAGGCCACAGATATAATTAAGGTGTATGTATGAAGCACTTGTTATTACTGTGACAACCTTGGATTTAAGTCTACTATCTATTTCCTGCCTTTCTTCCCTTACTTCCCAGCTGATGAAGGTGTTTTTCTTTACATCAACACATTATCTGCCACAATTCAATTGATCTGTCCTGTCCAACTCAACTACATTCCAACTATTGAGGAAGGAAGGGAAGCAGCATTGCTCTGGAAAATTGTTTTTATTTAATTCCACACTTATTTTTTAAAATAAACTAATTAGTAGCAATTTGAAAATAGCATTGGCAAAAAAAATGAAACAAATGTTTACACATGTGGGGTCTTTAAGCTGTTCTTCAAAATTAAAATAGATCATTGTACTTTAGCAATAACTACTATCCTTCAAACAGAGGAAGTCAAGGGCAGAATATGCAATGTACAAGACTTATTCAGAGCAACTGGGAGAAGAAAGACAATTCCAGAATGCACTGAAAGAGTTTAAAAGCTATGTACAGTTTAAGCATATCTCTTTTCAAGTCTTTTACTTTATATCAGGCAGTTTGTCCAGATTGCAGAACTCCAGCAAGTCTGAAAACCCATGCATCCTTACTTTATGGTCTTATTTTCAGGTTTAACTGGGAGATACAGAACTGGACAGCCCACAATATTCCCTCCTTTGCCCACTGTTCCGCGCAACATGCAAGAACATACTTTTGAAACCACAGAAAAGAAATCTGCTGTCTGAAAATGCATGTTTTGAACTGCACACAGGCTACAGTTTTAATAAAAGATCAACTAAGGCTGCTGAAAGTAACAGTTATTCAAACAACCACAGCATGATTTCTAATGCTCCTCTTAAAATCAGGCACATGCCTGTACAAGAACTTGCCTTTGCCTCTAGCTGTTTGTATTTCAAGCCCAGTCAAACAACAACCTTTTTCACTAAGCTCATAAAAATATTTTTCTTTACATTATTTATAAGTTTGTTATATAAATATTTATAGCACACAAGTGAACACATAACTTACATTTTAACAACTCCTAATGAAACAATTGTTTGAAAAAGCAACTGTAAGAAGAAAAAAAAAGAAAAATCTTCATCAGATACTGGGTCGTAACATCAAAGCAAATTGTCTCACTACTTTTGGAATCCCCCAAAACACATCAGTGCTGTATACAGCAAATAAAGATTTTCTGAAACTTGGTGCTGTTCATGAAACCACTCTTATCCCTTTCAGATTTTAACAGACTGTTCAACAACCACCCCCAGAGATTCTAACCAGGAAAGTAAAACATCACAGTTGCTCCCTGGTCTTCCACAGATTTAATACCAAATCTTCAGAACAAAGCAGACACAGATATGACGACTCAGTATTCTTCACAGACAATATGAAAGAATCAAGCTCTTTTTGGCTAGCAGCATGAAGAAATAGAAAAACGTAATTTTGCGTATTTACATCCTTTGCAGCTCCCTTTGTATTTAAGTCGAATTTGTACACTCCCCCTCTGACTTTAGTTGACACTAGCACACAGTTTCCTGGAATAAACACACTGAAGATACCAATATGTTTACTTCATCATCTTGATTTCTAGCAGTGGGAAATCATTCTGACATGCCACAGCAAAACCACCCATCCACCCCTTCTTGGCCTGAAAGCTTAAAGAAGTAAAATGAAAAGTGCATCAAGTAGAATATCCTGTATTCCATAGGGTTGGTTTCTGCTTTTAAGCTTTCTTTGTATTATTATTACTTTATACTGACTCTACTATTCCATAATTGCAACCTGAAATTTTAAATTAGTCCCCGAAGTGTGCCTCCTCATTTACTGAAATACATTTATAAGATCATCTTTTCTGTATGATAAGGGAAGCATCAAAATTACAGAAATGTCACTACAAGAATCTAACTGCATTTCAAATTTGCACTGTTGGGAAGGCACACAGTAAAACCTTTATTCTCTCCAATATATTTCAGTGCCTGACTCACATCTAGCCAAACAGATGCTGCCTTGAAAAGAAGGGGCTTTATCAATCATAGTATCCCATTTCCTGAACCAAGATTCCAGCCAGAGTACCCAAGTGGACATTAAATAAATTCCTATAAAAAGAGCATCCTAGATTACATCATGTCTCACTGAACAGTCTTTATGAAGACAACCTAAAGAAAACGATAAAAAATTATATCATAAAATTAAAACTTGCCTTAGGTAAAGTATTTTTCAAGCAGAGGAAAATAACACTCTGTAAAGTAACACTCATTAGTTGCAGAAGCCAACATCTTAGATTTACCAGCTGAGACTAGAGAATTTTCAGTGTATAGCCTGTCTTCAGTTGGCAGATATATACTCAGAAACTACATTAGTGCCAATTTTCCAGAATCTTCATCATGTGGTTATTGTAACACAAATACTGCTGCATTCACCTTTGGAATGATACCCAAAAAAGAATAATAAATATGAACAAGTAGACTAAGAATAGGTATGAATTTTGTTGTAATATGTGGCCTTATGCACAGATCTCAGGGAATACTCAAATATTCCTGTAGCTGTGGCCCAGTAACAACAATCACCAGGTTAACAGCAGCACTTTCAGATGCACTTGAGAAGAAGCTTTAGCCAATCAACCACTCAAAAATTCACATCCTTTTACAGACTGGTCTATTGTGTCTGTAAAGGGTCTTTTTCCACCAGGAATAAATATTCAAAGAAACTGATTTTTACACATACACTAAGTTTTCTTTCAACTATATGAAAGCAAAATAAAGAAAGCAACTGTCAACTACCCATAAAAGTTGACTATCTCAAAAGTGCTTACTGTCATCAATGGTATAAATGAATGATGAAACCAACCAGGAAAAGGAAAATGTAAGAAAATAACTTAGGTCATAGGTCAAATTACAATGTAGGTGAGAGTACTTCCTCATAAGACTGAGCTACTGTATACTTTAGGATAGCTAAAAACTAATTTTTGTTCAAGAGACTCTCTCAAAGGTTAAAAATACGCATTATGCCAATGCTCACTTAAGATACCACAGCAGACACTGGCAATCTCTATGATGTGGGTACTATCTAGACTCAGAAGTAGTTGCCAAATCCCTTTCCACAAGGACCTAGTGACAGTCTATGAACCATGGCTCAAAAAACAGATGAGTAACGCTTTAGCTATGATAAATAAACAACATTCTTCACAGGTTGCTTTTATGTCAGGGTATGTACTTCTTACAGTAACCTCAGCTGGAACAGGGTGGAAGGCAACTTAGGATTCCCGGTAAGAATTAAGACTACACTGTGAAGAGGTGCATTTCACTATAGTTGGAACTACCAGCTCCAGAAAAAAGGTGAAAAAAAAAAATCGAAACCCTAACTGCATATTTTTCAAAGACTCACAATGAATGATACCTCTAAAGAACATAGGTATTTCATTCTCAGCATTTATGAGTAAATACATTTTGTTTACAACTAGCCATGACAAAACAGCATGACCTTAAGAGACACCACATAGAAAAATATTTAGAGAACGAATAGAGAAATATTCTTTTGGCTGAAACGATCCTTTACAAAAGAGAAAATATATTTAATTTAGAAGATATCTGATTTACTTTAAACCTACCTCCAACAAACTGAGCAGAAGAACACTGTCTTAAACCAAAAATAAACACATCTAAACAGGCTACCCCAGCTCAACTAATTTTATATTTTAAGCCACTCATAAGACCAGATTAAGTACTGCAATTGGCAGTCAACTTTCATCCTCCAACTTCACAGCAAACTGTAAGGAGAGACATAAAACCCCTCCCTATTCCCATCACTCCTTTGCATCACCAACCTCTAAGCAGAAGGACATGTGTTTAATAAAGTGTGAGAGGTAGATGAGGGGGAAGAAAAAAGAGGAAGTACATACTGCACCATGAGGTTACCATGAGAAATGAAATTACTATGTAAGGAGAGGTTTTTCCATGCAAGAGCTGTGTCTTGTGGGAGGCTTGCAAGGACTGCATTGAGGGAACAGAGCTGAGAGAGAAGGGCTGGAGAGAGCCTTGTGAATGTACAAGAAAGGTGTGAGGCTCTGGACAGAGATGAGTCCCAGCAGTCAAAACTCGAAGGGAAGGTTGGAAATCAGCAGGAATGTGCCCAGTTTTCTATGAAAGGAAAGGGGATCATTTGGCAGTAAATCAGCACTGCTCACTAGGCAGTGATGTGAGGCATGTAGGCTGAAGGGGTCCCTGGCCACAATGAAATCTGGCAGCAACTATGTGGTATGAAAAGGAGAAACTATAGGCAAGTTCTTCATGATATGTATATAGGTGAAAAAATACGCTTGTGAATGTCAAAACTACAGGAAAATCACTGCTGAGAGAATTTTATCAGCATCTTCCCTTGGGTCTTGCAGGTGATAAAGGAAAATTTCAGAAACCCATAATCCTCACATGCAATAGTAAGACAGAAAGCCAACATCCTGCTCCCTGAACTTCAATTCACCATTTTCCTTGGTGATATTTTAAGAATCCAAGTTGTATTTTGAGAATTCCACCAGGTGAGCAGGGGGAAAAAAAAAAAAATCACCTGAAGGAAGTCCTACACTTGCTCAACTCTTCTTTTTTTCTCCTCAGAAAGTAAAAGAAAAGCCATTCCAGAAGTGAAATCAATCCACAAAGCAATTTTTGAGTGACACCTAGTTGAACAAGATCCCAAAGTTGGATGCCACCACTACTTTTCTCTAGTAAAGCATGCACAAATTCCTGAGGAGAAAAAAGTCTTGAGCAGATTAAGAAAGACATGCTCATCACTGATAAAAGCTGAAAATACAACTTAATTCTTATTTGTCATTTTAGCAGAAAGTCACTGAAGAACTCTCTCCAAAGCTCCTGACCCCTGCTCCCAAAAACAACCCCAGCAAAAGAAAACAAAATAAACAATGTCCTCCCCCCCAAAAAAATTAAACCAAATAAAAAACCCAGAGAAAACTGACGATAGTACTCCCAGCATTTTTTCTTTTTAATACTTTCTTCTCTTTTTCTTCTACTGTTAATTCAACATCCTTTCTCTTAAGGACAGTTTAATGATCTTAAAGCAAGAAGTCCACATAACATCTCAAACTAGCACCGGCAATAGGAGGTACAGAGCTATGAAATTTGCCACAGACTGCCAAGTGGAATCTAAACATTGCCTACTGACCACTGACCTTGATCTATAGTTTATAAGCTTTCTGAAACTATTTAAAATTAATTTGCCTACCTAAGATATTCTCTAAAGATATATGTTCATACTGAAAAGCTGCATTACTTCAATTTCTACATAAATCTTGGCACTAGAAAGTGAAGGAGGGAAGCAGGGAGAAACACTACGACTGGGTACCACTCCCTGGAAAAAAAAAAAACATTTAAAGCAAGAAAGCAGACTCAGCATAAAAGAGTTTTGCTCTGTCAAAGATTAGAGAAGTCTAAAAGCCAGTTAACACCAAGTGATGCATACCAAAAGACTTTATCTAGAATTTAATTGCCTCAAGATTAAGACCAAATGTAAATATTTAACACAGAATCAATGTTTTAAAGCACACATTCCTGAAAAATGTAAGGAAATTACCTCCCATAGCAAGAAGGAAAAAATACAGTGTAAGTTATGTCACTGAGGAAGCAGAAACAAAATTTCTACACAGTAAAAGAGTCAGGGAAGATGAGGCTGACAGCTGGGTTTTGTTAAAGGACGACTTTAAACAGAAGTATTTAAACTCATGGGATTAGCCTAGCATTCCTAAGAAATGCTGTTCAGATCTTAAGCTGCAGAGACTTTGTCTAAGCAGCTCAGCAACTGAGTCACATAAACAACTACTGTAAAGTCTGCTGCCACCACACTTGGTAGCTTTGTGAATGAAGCTTTTTTTGCATATGAAAACTAAAGACAGAGTGTTTTGCTACTGGAATGGGGAGCAGGGGAGGAGGAGGAAATAATCAAGTAAATCATCAGACTCCATACTGCCACATAAAATCCTAAGTTTCAAATTTTCTTCCCAAAAAATTCTTTCCTCAAACATTTAAACTAATGAGATTTTTAGTTCAGTGAAGGATAATCCTAAACAGGGGCCTCAGAGCAGCTATTATACACACAGATAGATATATGCTGTGCATTATGTTTCAGTTTATGTTTTGCTTACAAACATGCTTGGAAATCCTGTCACTTAGTAATCAATTATTTGTATCTCCTACCCAAGTCTGATGCTGTGGTAAAGGTAGGGCAGATTTAGATGAAAAAAGAATTGCACAGGCTGATTAAAATAATCTGAAAGTTTAAAAAAAAAAAAAAACAAAAAAGTTTTTAAAAGTAACATTTCTTAGATCAGATTGATACAAAGCCATTTTAAAGTAACACTTGAACTTGTTCTATGTGCAACTTCCCATTCTTAAATACAGCAAAAATGAATGAGCTTTTTTCAACATCAGGACTTCTAACCAAGGGTCACACTGACTGAAAAATACTATGTGCTATTCTCATTTCCATGCTGAGACACACAAATTCAGAGGGACAGGAACAAGATACTTCATGGCAGTCATCAGTCTGGGGACACATACCCTCCTCTTGCTGCTGAACTGTGAACCTCAAGGGTCCGGCTGCTTCTAAGCAGTTAACAACGGTACTCGGCAGGGCAGCTCATGGGCTTTAGCACAGAGCACCTTCCCACAGAATGCTCAGCAGCAAAAGGCAGCATTATTTCTTTTGATAGCTGCTACTCTTTGGCTGCCATCCTGGCAGCTAGAGAGGCTCTCCTCCATCATGCTGGATTTCGAATGGGCTACTCATTGAGAAGCCACAGGTGAACACAACTTGTTTATTTCTCAAGATAGATAGGGGAGTAACTTTCAAAACCATTTCCACGGCCCACATACAAGATTCCTATGAAGAGCAAAGCTGGCAGCAGGCTCTGTGACATGCTAAAGGTAGCAGGTCATTTGTGCTTGCCCCTCCAGAAAGAAATTCACCTGGAAACACACACTGGGCTGTGCATACCCAAGAGTTCCAGTCACACAGGAAAGGAGGGGCTGCAACACATTCTTTCTCCTTCTTCCTTCCTGTCCTCCCCTTGGATAAATATACCATCTGTTCAGATAAAGCAGCTGAGCATCAACATGTTACAGCACTTTCAGTAGCAAATCTTTGCATTTGCCCTATTCTCAGAAACAAGCCAATGGTGAAGGGGCAGCCCACCTCCCACCTGCATTGCTCTGCAGCATCAATGCATTCATCAAATACACCCCCAACTATTATCAGATGAGTAAATCTACACATGCTTTTTAGCAATGCATTTGTGAAATTCAGTCAATTTCTTATTGCTATCAGCATTTAAGTGCTGCAGAATAGTTTTTAAAAAACAACAAACAAACCACAACACATTCTGGATGGAGGTTTTCTTTGCATTTAGAAAACACTAACACAGCTGGCTCAAAAGCAATAAAACTGTGAAGTTATCTTTCTCTCTATTCCAGGGTAAACTTTCTACAGTAGTTTTCAAAGGAGATTTTGGAAAAATGTCTCTACAAACTTTCCTGATGTCTTCTTATTTTTTTTTTTAAGCTCCCATTCCTCCAGTTCAAAACAACAACTTACACATTAAAGCCTGAGCCAGGCTAACACCTCGTTGCTATTGTGAAAAGGAAGAAATCTTTTCCCTCTCCATCCATTAGCATTTGCTCCATAACATCATTGAGCCTGTTCAACCTTCTAAACCATCAGAAAACCCACTCAACACTCCAAACACCAAAACAGTCTTTCTGCTGAGGTCACAAGCAGCAACAGATTGCCCTATGACTGAACAAATATTAGACCAAACACATTCTTTTGGCTTCATACCAGACAGCTGGGAGAAGGGACAGGGAAAGAAACACGTGGGGCTTCCCCTTTAAGGATGCAGCAAGTTCACCTCCAACCTGCAACTATACTTTTAGCTCAGAGTGTACTGTAAGATTCAAGCAATTTTCTATGTTCTTAAGCTCATAATAAACAGAAAAGCCTACCTTTGCCATTAGTATAGGGAAATTTTCAAATGCTACCTGCCATAGAACACATGGAATTACATATATATGATACTGCAAAAACAGTATAATTTTGCTGAATTTGCATTTATGTTAAAATTGGATCAATTTTTACCAAATTAATAAAATGACAAGTCTTAATGAATTACTTTCTCTACAGACACGTTTAAAGCTTGTACTTTTTATTACAAGCACTTCATGTTTCAGTATTTTTCAGATACCAAGTTAATCTCCAGAGAAGACGACATTTAAACAGAAGTAGGAACAAGAAAAAAAAACACAAAGCATTACCATCCATAAATACATTTATAATTGTGAATTCAGAAAGCTTTCAGTTTAAACTCTATAGCACTGAGGCACAAGATATGAAAACATAGCATACCCATGCCATTAGCTTTCAAATTATTAGCTAAACACAGAAACAGCATCTTACCTTTTGCACTTTTTCATTAAATGCTCACAAGCACAGGTCAGACATTTCTGCAAACTAAAAATTATTCCAGAAGCACAGAACCTTGCATGTATCTGTAGAATTGCCTCAGAACCAACCCAAAAGCAACATGCCTGCTTGAAAATATGTCTGTATAGATATATGTAACTTAAAAATATATATTATTTATATAATAAAAGTCTTGTCAGTGTAAGCTAATCACTAGAGTAGTCTCTAGGTATTTATAACATTTGAATGTTTGTGCAAAGACACAGCTCTGTTAAAAATCAACACAGAGCTGATGACATAAAGGTACAATTGAATAGCTGTTGCAACACAAATTCCACTAAACACTACAATTGGAAGGGGCTTACAGTTTAACAGGCCTCTATTTGTAGTGCTGTTTTCCCAAGTTACGAGGAACAAACAAGACATCTTTTCCTTGAATGCATATGTTCCTTTCCCACATAAAAAGTTATGAAGTGGCATGAAGCTGCACCAGGGCAAGTTCAGACTCAGCATCAGGAAAAGGTTCTTCAGTGAGAGGCTGGCTGGGCACTGGAACAGGCTCCCCAGGGGCATGGTCACAGCACCAAGCCTGCCAGAGTTCAAGAAGCATCTGGATGATGCTCTTAAGTCATGTCATATGGTTTTGGTTTAGGTAGTCCTATGAGGAACAGGAAGTTGGATTTGATGATCCCTACTGGTTCCCTTCCAACTTGAGATAAACTGTGATTCTATAAATATTCCCTCTGGATGCAGCTACAGTTTACTACTAAGTGCATGAAGTTAAAGCCACTTCAATTTCTTGTAGTCTAAACCATATACAGTAACTAGCTGATAGACGCTGCTTCTCCTGGCAGCATAACAAATATCCTGCAGCCTTCATACAAAAATTATTATGTCATAATCCTTGACACACACATTTGTTTTAATGTTTGTATGTGGCTTCATTCAGATGAGTATTCACAATCAGCTGGCACCACCAGCACCCAGCTGAGCACTGCAAGCAATGAGTAATGGAATGACCAGCTTCAGGCAGAAGCAACAGAGCACCCTTCCTCCTACACTTCTTCACAGCCCTCCAGACAACACCATGTGCTTTTGAAACCCTCACATGCCAGTAAAACTCCATCTGGTTTGGGGAGGAGTGGGGGCATGAAAGGTTAATGTTATACTGTAATATTTTCAAAAAGAGCTAAATTCAAATTCTTTCGCAAGAATATTGGGATCACTCATAATTCCAGACATAAGGAATAGTAAGGGCTCACAAAATTCTGTGTAATGACCAGAAAGTAGACGTGCCAAGCTAAGGCTGGAGTAACTCAGGCAAAGTAAAAATTTTTTAATCTTTTCACCACATTGCCAAAGGCAAGACTGCAAAATTCCTTTGGAATGACACTTTTAAAGTATCTTGTGCTACACCTTCACTTGGTGTAAAAAGTACTCACAAGAACTCTACTACTCTGCTGTACATCCCTAATACCTTAATTCTAAGTTTTAAAAGAAAAGTCTAATTGCAACGACACCCAATTTTTGTTTTTCAATGTTGGCAATTATTTTTCTCTTATGAGAGATGAAGAAGGGCCCTTATATTCTGCTTTCTGGAAAACAGAGAATGACTATTTTCCAGTGTCCTTTTCCAGCAGAGACATATCTCTCTAGGACACTCTTAACGTTTTCCTAATGCAAGTAGTATCTTCAAAATTTTTGGTTTCAAGAGGTATACAGAGCTCAGTAATCAAACAAAGCTACCAGCCAGCCAACTATACTCTTGGCTATGGCTAGAGTTCCTTGTGATACTCTGCACAAACAGCTTGTTGCGGTTGAAACCATCTAAAGAGCATCACAAAATATATACTGTATTTATTGTTACTCTGTTATACAATTCAGAGTCCAATACACATTTCAGAAACTCTGAGTAAGCAACAGTTTGTCAAGAAAGCAACGTTCCTATTTTTTTTTTTGCCATCACATCTTAGTATTAGATGCCATCAAAGCTGAACCTTTCCTGAACTCAGTGGGAAAATGGGAAGTTCGAAGAAAGTCTAAATAGATGACTTCTTAACCAGCCAGAAATTTTGTTCATGTTTCCTTGATAGAAATGTAATGATATTACCAAGATACTGCTTAAACAAAAACCAACAAAACATAATACCTTTCACAGATACTGATACTACAAGACTGTTTAAAACCTCAAAACTTTTGTAGATGTATTATGCCATTACTAATACACACTATATCATTTTTTTCTATAGAACATAAAAATTCATGTCTTCATATGAAAACAATTAGATAAAATTTCAAGCATTAAAATTTAGTTAGAAAACCAGGGCTAAAAATGAGCTTAATACCATATTGCATACTGAGTTTGCATCATGCGCCAAGAGCCATGCCCCTTTGTAAGGCAAATACAACCTCACTTTACATCATTGGTGCAGCCAGGCCCAGTTCCTTTCCAAAGTACTTAAGTCTGTGTCCACAAAGCTGATGGCCAGTGTTGTAATTTCCTTCAGTGTAATTCAGAAAGCAGCAGGAAACGCGGCTCACAACAAATGCAGGAATACCGGACATACACAAACAAAACAGAACCTACCGTCCACTCTGAGCCGGCTTTTGAATTCTGACCAAATCTGCAACTTAACCACAGTGAGCACCTCTCAGGATTAAGGCTGTTCTGGTCATCAGTTCTCACAGCTGAAGAGTTTTCTGCTATATAAAACCAGGACAAACTCTTATTCTAGACATACATTCTTCTGGCAGGACTATGGGAGGAGGTTATATCTAGCTCACAGAAAATTAGGTCACCCATTTCATAAGCAAATATAAACTGCATGTTGAAGTCTGTAAGCATTTTCATAGACACTCTCCCTCAACAGAAATTTGGAAGAGATTTATCACAAATTCTGCATAGAGCTAGAATAATTATAAATGCAGGAGGAAGGAAGTTCATATTTACAATCTTAGTCAAACAAAAAAAAACATTATATCATCTTAACAGCTGTGTAAGAATTTGGCAAGCCTCTGAGTAAAGTTTTTTTCCGAACATCCCAAAAGAACAATTATTTTTGTTTCCTGGAACATATCTTCTTTGGTATAAAGACCTCTCTAAGGATTGAGCCAGATGAATAAACTACAGAATTCAACAATGAAAGTGGAATGTGTACCACAATGACTATTGTCACTGTGGTACTGCTAAAGCAGCTGAGTTGACCACACTGCATAAGGAATGTAATTTGTGACACTAGAAATGTTAATTATTTGGATCATGTTTACATCTTCATAAGGGCAAGGATTGGCAAGAAAGAACTGATCTGGCATTAATTTGCTGTAGCCAAAATGAGGCACAACGCAGCAAGAGCAGCTATTTAAAATGTAGGTGACAGTGATCAATTTAAAAGCCACATCTCTTAATTCAGTATCACCTCAGTATTAAAAAAAAAAAAATTTCCTAGTTGTGTTTGTCTACTCTTCTATGAAAAAGTTTATGCAGATGCAGGAGTTTATCACATATTCCATTAGCCTACAGTCTCATTTCCTTGGACTGCTAATAGTACAGTGTGTGAAGCGTGTGGTAGATTTTTATAGTTTCATTTTCTGTAGAAAATATTTTTATGCTTGAATCTTAGGTCTCTATCTCATGCTGAATCAAATCAAAACAGTAGCACCATGAAAGGATTTACAGTGAAGCTTAAAAAAGAGGAATTATTTCACGGCTTTTATCATTCTTCTATCTCCTTCAGACATTTAAAAGACCATTCAGGTCTAAGCCCTGCTGGCACCTCCTTCCTATTACCTTTCCAGAGGATTTGTAAAGTTCTGCTGATAGCAGCTACAGCCTAGCATACTCTGAAGGGCTAGTTTGCAACAAATCAGAACAGGTTTAAAAGCCAAAAAAGGAAATAAAAAATCATTTTTGCAGTTATAAATTTCATTCCACAGGGAGCTTTCTGCACATTTTCCCTTCAACCCAACACATCTATGCAGCAAAAGTAGCTTATAGCTACTAAAACGTATAGCTGAATTCCTTGTGCACATTTATTTATGAGTAACTTATGCCAGGGTCCAGGTCTAGACTGTAAAGGAATGTTGCATTTGACAGTGCTACACATCTGTTTCCACCAGCAGGAGGGAAACACCTGAAAATAAAGGTGAGGGCCTTCATCTATCTTCATCCTTCAGAACTGGAGATGGTGCTTCACAAAAATGAGGTGTTACAGCTCTTCCTGCTAAATCATCACCTTCTTCCACCTTTTCCTCCACAAGAAGCATTTTAAAATGCATTCATGCAGTTCAGGGTATCTCATCTTGTTCATTTACACCACAGCAAGCAGTTCCCTTACTAACTCTAGAACATGCAAGAGGGATGGGTAGAAAACATGGTCCAGTCACCAGAAATGAAGCTCTTTTGTCATATATGTCATGACATTAATCTCCCCTGTCCTTCTATTCGGTAGTAGAAACAGAATTAAAACTAATAAAGCTTTTTGGTTTCTAACTGTAAAAATAAACAAGGATATCTTTTTAAAAAGCTGAAAAATTTAGGGCAAGGCAGAACAGCTCTTCAACTGGTATGACACATCAGTAAAGCCAACAAACAATGAAATCTAATTTTAAAATGAGTAGTCTAACTTCAGTAAAACATGATCAGTGCTTTCTGATGCCAAGTCTAGCATTCAAGAACACTTTCATCAATGCTTTTCAGGAAAACTTCTAGTAATGTGACAGGAACAGACTTCAGATGTAAATCTTTAATGAGAAAAGATTTTTTCAGACCACAGTCTGATAAAAGACAAGTTGGCTGTTTCCAGCATAAAGAAGGGAAGTTATGTTTGGGCCTTTAAAATAAAGTAATAAATGACCACAAGAGAGTCTACCCAGAAAAAGACAAGACATTTGAATTTTCATAGCACATAGGTGCATTAGGAAACAAGAGACTGAATTATGTTATTTGTGACTCAGCGGCTGGAAGGATTTGACATAAGTCAAAGCAACAGTTTTTCTTAAACAGGTGACATGTTCATAAGCCATTTTATAAAAACATAAAAACATCCACACTATCTGAGTCAGGTATCTAGGCTCAACAATTGGAGTGCATGTAGCTTCTATATACATTTGTATAGAATGGATGATCAGGAAGTTAATTGCCAAATTGATTTTGCAGGCTGGGATGAGACAAAAATCAGACTTAAAATCAGATCAAGGACAACCCAAACATTTAATAAAGTACAAAGGAAAAGGTGGGTTTTTCTTAGGAAAAAACCCCTAAGCTTTTTGACACGACTATGCAAAAGATTTCAGATGCTGTATCCAAAACAACTTCAGAGGACAAATAAAGAAAACAACCAAACAAAAAATAGCTAACAATGTTATGAATAACACATAAATTATCCGGAAGTTCAGTTCACAGCTCATGCTGTATAAAAATAAGATTAAAGAAACTAATAAAACAGTTTAATAAGTGACTAATTCCAATTTCTTCATTATGGTACTGGAGATTTCTTGATGCAAAGCTCCTATAAGTATAAATACAACATCACTCCCCTCTCACAATCAAGTACTGAATGAAACAGGAAGACCTCTCCTTCCATGCATAAGAAAAAGATTAAAACTAAACTATTTGTAGGGCACAGCAGACAATCCAAGCAACTTGTATAAGAAAAGTCAGAATGTCCAAGTTTCTCTAAATAAATCTTCTGCTTCATCTTAAGCAAGTAAGATATTTTCTTGCAAGAGGAAGTGATAGTAGAAAGAATAAAGTGTTAAGAAGTCAAGAAAGGTTAGCATACTTGGGACTGGACAGCGTTACGCACATACAAAAGACAGCAGATACCATTTAAATAATAATTTTTCAAGTCAAAGACTGGAAGGAAGACCTCAACAGCTTTGTCTTTAAAAAGCCAAGAGACCACAAACAAACACCAAAAAACCCCCAATCATGAGAATCTCCACCCCTTTGCAAGTAAAGGAAAGCAAATAAGTCCACTTTCTGTAGGAAAAAGAAAAACATTCCCAAAAATCAATGGAAGAAAGTTGGGAATGATTTCCACACACTGTTGTTGTTGCAATGCTAAATACTGCTGGTAGCATGGACCAAGAATGCATTCCCAGTACTCACTGCTATAATTTTCTAGCTGCAAATGTATTAAGAAGTTTAGAAAGTCAGAAAAAACCCTTTTATTTACACCAATATACTTTTTGTGCACTTCTCATGAACAGCACTAGTAAAGAGGCACACAGTATTACCAACATGTTCCATTCCTAGACTTCTCAGATACTTAAGTCCCACTAAAGTCTTTAAGACATAGTTCTAAACTATTTATACACAAGGTAGATTTTATTGTGAATCAGAAACAACTGTTTTCATACAGCTGGATTAGACACTCAACTGAAAATGCTCCTTTGCATTTAACAGAAATCTTGCAGCATACTTTGAAGGACAATATATAGAAATAGAATAGATAAGGAAGCAATTACCTGGGCAATTTCCCCATAAATTGAAGGAAGTCTTAAAAACAATTCTATTTTACTAAACTTAGAGAAAGCCAAAGGAATGGATCATGTTGTTTTGCTGTCCTTTTATCGTTCAACAGAATTCTAGAATCTTAACCTCACATATTGATACTGTCTGATCACACAACAATATAGTAAAAGCCTGCCATAACTGTGACCAGTTAAAAGTTAGTGCAATAACCACCCTTTGAAAACCTGGCCATGAACAAACATGAACATAGCAATTTTAGTCAAGCAACTAGCCAAAACTCATCATTTAATGGACAGTAGCTAGCACAATCAACAGCAAATGACTCACCAATGAGGTGCTAGTATGCTCTAAGTAGCATTTGCTCTGTCAGAGCTGCCAGTGGACCTTCATGCTTATGAAGGGAACTGCCTGGCTGTGGTCCCATGGCAATACCACTAAGAATGCCTACCAGGAATCCATGCCTAACTGACAGCACTGTTTCAATGGCACTGTCTCTTTCTGTTCAGGGCAACCACTTAAGAGCTCTGGAAATGAAACAGCTCAACCACAAGCCAGAGTGTGCCCCACAACATTATCAATACCCGTAAAAACCAAATGGGATGCACTGTAAACCTTGTTTGTTCCTTGTCTCAACTTGTCATCTGATGTCACAACCGTCTCTCAGAAGAAAGCAAGTAAAAGAGAAATACATCTGTAGAATAATTCACAGCCTTTGTGGTAAGTAATAAGGTCAATTTTAACAGCACCTCCTTCCAGCTCTATTATTCCTAACAGTTAAAATACCCTATTTTAAAAAATTCAATCAAGTCACAGACTCCAAGTTCTCAGCCCCTCCCCCCAGTTCTTCTGCATCATCTAAGAACTCATCCCAGCTGAGGAGAACATGCACAAAGCACAGGACTAACACAGCTCATAAATACTATCCAACCTCCCATCATGTGCATTTTGAGATGAGTAATACCAAGAACAATATCCTGCCCAGTTCTCAGTGGACAGAATATCTCCTGTGGGATAGTTCTAGCCAAGAACATCTAAGAGCATGCATACAAACATAAACCCGAGTGCAGGAAGGAACTGCACAGAAAAAGCACAGAAAAAAAGTATTTTATTACCTATCCAATTTCAAATCAAGAAGCATTTCAGATGCAAACATTCCAAGATGAATTCCCAAAAAGAAGACAAGAGAGTTACACAGACAATTTTCAAAACTACTCGTTGTTTGCAACTCCACCAAAGAACTGGAAGAAGAAAATGTAACAAGAGAGCAGAAAAAGTGTGTTTCAAAGATGACAAGGACAGCATTTAATCCATAATATAATGCTTCCTCTGTGGCAGACCTAACTTCCTATTTTAAAATAATGTCCTATAAAAACTCAGCAATACAGAAAGGGCACAAATCGATATTTTACAAAATGCAAAGTCATGGATATTATTTCAGCGCTTATTTTGATCATCTCTGAAATGTAAGAGATCAAAGTTAGTTACAAATATATTTTCTAAATACAATCTATAAAATATACTGGCAGTACAGTGGCAATAAAAATATGAAAACTACATAGCTATCTGTATGCCACTAAATACCAGGCTTCTGCATGCACACCTAATGACAGAATGATCATCCCTATTTGCTACAGTTGAAATATAAACCTCAAACCACACATTCAAACTAGTTCCATGTAGCTACACAGATGATTCTTAATGCACACAGAACCAGACTGCTGCTACCCTCCCCAGGGAAATGTTACCCATCAAATTATGCATGCAAGGAGAACTTCAGAAACTATGGCAGAAATATTACGTAAACTAAGAGTGTCTTTTACTGGACCTTCAATTACCTCACAGAGTTGTGCTCTTCACTTTAATAGACAACTCTTATAGTCGTCATAGTATACATCATAATATTACATCTCTCCACAATGAGTTATGTCAGGCAAAATTTTAAGTTTTCTTTTCAAAAAGTGATCTAATAACATAATATTTTAAATAGTTAACCATATAGTTACATATTCCATAATAGTTACATATTCCAAATTCTACTAAAAAACCAAAACAACTTCATATTCTACTTACCACCATTTCAAAAAATAGCTATTACTATACTCCAAAAAGTTTGACACTTCACTAGGAGTGACTTGGAATAAACAGACATAATAAAAGGCAATGATTTATGATGTACAGTATCCAGATATTAAATATTTAGTCATACTGCAAAAACAGGAAAAGCTCTATTTTGAATATATGTTAGTTCAATATTCCTGTCAGTAATAGTGCCTGAATCATGCTAAAATTCCAACAGTTCACTGCAATCCAGCAGAAATCATTTTAGGAATGAAGCAGCAGCTGCTGAATCTATAAGCAGGCTATGCCCTCTCAACTCTTACGGGTACTTCGTAATATAGTGAAGGCTTGCACAGTTGTAAACTCTAATACTTAAATTCACACTGGAAGGCAAAAAGAATGCAGACAACATAAGGCCAACTTCAATTTTTACACTTTCATAAGAGAACAAGTGATCTTTTATCTTGCTTTTCAACTCACTCTAAAAGAGAAAAAAAATGTAGGCAGCTTTAACTAGAAAAATGTACTACATAAGACACATCAATATCTTGTAGCATTTTATCATGTTTCATCAGATCCTGTGTATAGAAACAAATATGACTGCATTGTTCTCAATTGCTCACATTTTGTCAAAAGTTGTATCAAAAAATTTTGGTCTCCTAGTTTCAGGTGATATACATTCTAAACAAAAGGAAGACCATGTACCTTCAGGTTTAGACAATAATGCAGTCAGAATTCAAGCTCAGAAAGGGTTACATTAACCTATACAAAACAAAGAAACGAGATAAAGTGTTATGAAGACATTGCTTTAAAGCACACTCTCCTGTTTTGCAAACACAGTCCAATTTTATTACTAGTTAATGCATCTTTTGCACTAAAGTGTAAAAAGACATGAAGTTGGCCCATGGTGACATTATACAGGACAAAATTTGCATTACCATCTTCAAAATTAGAAAGTATACATTTCACAAGAATTACTAGAAAACATCAATCATCAGAAGTACTGAATAATGAGGAATAATTTTAAAAGTGAAAGGTAATACCATAACTTGCCTTATGTAGTGCACTCAGATCAGTCTTTAGGCCATAAGGCAAGCAACAACAGGTTCAATTTAAATTCTTCCCATGACAAGGATAGCAAGACAGCATGTACATTAAATCAAAGTAATAGGCATCAAGTGAATGTTTTTTCCTACACTATGTGTATTTTAAATCTAAAGGCCACGCAAAGCTAACATACTTTAAAATTATCTAGAAAAATAATAGACACATAAAGTCACTCCCTAAGCTTTCAGGTCTCACAGTCTATCCAAGCTAACTTCCTACACGATACCTGTAAATATATTAACTATCTGATCCTTCAGGAGATTGAAGATCGACACCTCTCTGCAAAAAGAGAGGCACCTAAATCATCACAGTTCAAAAATGAAACACCACTGACGTTGAAAGTGCATAGTCTGAAAATACTTTGTTTACTCTGTGCTGGACTTTCAACTTCAGAATACACGCCAGTCATTCCAGAAATATTCCATTCCGGTTGATAAAAGATAATTTAAGATCCATTATACAGCAGTAATAACTAATCCCAAGGACTTTTTTTTTTTTTTTAAACTTGTTGGTTTTGAGAACCTTCTGAAATTCTTGCATGCACTGGAGCTGAACAGATATAAACATTATCTAAACAGGAAGCTTCATTCAAGCTAATTACAAGGTGCTTTTGTGGGTTTGCTTTCTCTTTTATTTTTAACTAGAACATCTCTGATTTTCACTAGCTGGGATAGGAAGCACAGAAAGTTAAACTGAATGCTGCACTATCAACTGGATAGCAGTTAACAGAGCATTCTTCATAAAGACACTGTATTTTTCACTTTAACAACTGTCATGTGGATATGTGGCTCCTCTTGAAAATTTCACTCATTTCCCTGTTCCCATTTTCAGCTCTGCAAGCTGCCAGAAACAAAAAACACTCCCACTTTTCTATGGGACCCTTCTCCTTCTATGTAATTGTTGAAAATGAGACTTCTCACTTTTGCTGTGCTTCTTAGCAAGTATCTCAGAGGTCTCTAGTCCATAACAACTGAACTTTTCTTCATGAAAATAATTCTTTCCTTCTACTCTAGACAGGAATTTATTTGTGGCACTCACATCAATCTAACAGCCTTCCAGTTCCACAGAACTGATCATATCACTAAGTTACTTATTAATAGACACAACAGAGTAGAGGTGAAAGAAAAAGTGATCTTCTCTCTACCCAAGTTCAGTAGAACTGTTCTGACCTGTGACATGCTCAGAGACTGATTAAGTTTCAGCCAGTATTATTGCTTTGCAAGGTTACTAGTGACTGAAAACTACCGACTTCCTTTCTCCACTCCTAAATAAAATGCCCCCATTTAATAGACAGAACTATCTATCAGAAGACACAACCACAGCTGACTCTACTCCAAAGTACCAGAAATGTGCAGATACACACAACTTGCAGAATGCTTTTCCAGAAACAGCATGCAACCACCCATGTTTCTGTGAAAGCCATTTAGACCTACATGTTCAACTAAAGGGTCATGCCTTGAGTCATGCATTAAAGATCTAAGTGACAACTTCCTTCAAGACCAGAGATTTGTACAGCATTCTTATTTAAAGGCTTAGAACAACCTAATGAGATTTTTCATGATGGGGAGTACTTTTTAAATGCACTATAAACCACATTTGTGCTAAGTCTTTAGTCATCTGTAAAGAAGAATGATTACTGACACCTTGGAAATCCAAACTTGCATTGGTGTATTAAAACAAATTCTAACAATGATTAACTCGATTTTAAGTGGTGAAATGAGTTCACAGTGATCCTTTTAACAAGGAGCAGAGCAAGAAGCAAAATTAGTAAGGTAAGGATAAGTAGGTATATAAGTAGCATGTCTGGGGATTTTGTGCATGTTTTTCTTACATCTAGTCTCCAGTGACCTTCACATATACAAAATCAAATCAAGCATGGTTTAGCAGTGGACTTGGCAGTACTAAGTTAATGGCTGGACTCGATCTTAAAGATCTTTTCCAACCTAAACGATTCTATGATTCTATAAATAAAGACAGCTTGGAATGCTTGGCTTCTGGCATAGAATCAAAAATCCTATGCAAGATGCCTCATCACTATACAGGCATGAACCAGGCAAGTCAGGATGAAATCAAGAACAGCCATACAAGAGCAAGAAACTGCTGAGAAACAGCCAACAGTGCAATACCAAAGACTGAGGCTTTAAGTCCAGACAGAATCCTTAAGTATTGTACCTCCCACAGAACAACTGTGAGAAATCTCCCAGGGCAGTGAACACTACCATTGCTTCTGCAGGAATCTAGAGAAGATATTGCATTTATTTTATACAGGGTGTCTTGCCCCTATAGACACAGAGTCTCGGAGTTAACACAATTTAATAAGTTCAGATCTTATCTTCAAGTACTCTCTGACCACAATATGAGAAAACCTGAGGGAACACTGTCATAGTCATAATGAAATGGTTACGCATTTGTTAGAGTACTTCTCTTTTTACCTAATTCAATACTTCTTGTTCTAAATTGTAAAAGAGTAACAAGCAATGAGCTCAGACAAAAGTAGAAAAAATCCCAGAGGATTAAAATTAAGGCAATTAGTATGCAAGCAAAGTATTTCTGCAAAGCTAATAAGCTTCCCATGCCAATTTCATCTCTGGAAGATCATCATTAGGCTGCAAAAATCAGTCTTGCTCCTAAGATGTTTGAAAGATGAAAACTTACTCTTTTCAATACTGAGCTAGAACTCATCCCAGTTTTGTAAAGCAGTTTGTCTAAGTAAGCCTAAATAACATTAGGCATCTAGATATGAAAATAAATTACTTACAAAACCAGAGGGCAAAGTATTTCCTACAACAAATTCTGAAAGCCCAGACAGATGCCTTTTCGTACTGGTGAGATGCAAAGAGCAACCTGGAAAGGGGTTTGTCCTTATTTTTTAAAATGCCTTTACATCCCACAAGTAAAAGAACCTTGAATTCTGCAAAACAGTATATAATCATGGTCCAGGAAGACGGATAGAAGGATTCAGCTTCTCTTCTTTCAGCAGCTCTCAACACATCACCTCTTCAATTTTATCATTTTGGCACACTGTGGATTATGCTGTTAACTGGATCACAGAATTTACATGGATTTAATATTACCCGTCTCTGGGTTTTTTATGAGTGTTTTTTAATGCACAATATTTTAGTGATCTCTAAAGCTACCTAAGAATAATTCTATCAAGAAAAGTATAAGGGGGAAAACGTCCTCTAGGCTCCGTTGCTTCTCTTCTGCTCTCACTAATACCATCCCTTTAAGGGACCTACAAGGAAGGAAAAAAAAGCCCACTGAGTGAAACATACAGTTCTTGAGATTAGGTCAGCACTGTCAGAGATGCAAACAGGGACTATTGCAGGCTTAGCAAATGCATCTGTACAGAGATTAATGACTGGAACAAGTATATAAACAACACATGGGGAACTTCACTTCTTTCAAAGAACTTGCACATTTGTTCTGCTACTGCTATCTTCTACAACTTCAAGCCTGTAGTGACATCACATCTTTTCAATACTGGTGTACCACAAGGATCAATTCAGCAACTTCACAGTTAAAAGTAAGGGTTCCTCTCCAAATCTACAGGACCTTTGACAGAGAGAAAAATCTGTCAAATATAGTTTCAACATACTTTCCCAGTGGTTAAACCAATCAAATCAGCATTTTAGACAGAATATTTTACCATAATAATCAAGGAACTATTTAAAAGAAATCCACAGACAACAAAAAAGCACTTTTTTCATCACTAATTGAAACAATACAGTTGGGCAAAACTGTCTTAGCATGTCTAAACTTCAAGAAGAATAAAATTCTACATACACAAAAAAGTCACAATATTAATTATATGTTATAAAGTTAGCATTTTTAACATTATGGAGTAACTTACTGTTACTTAGCAGGCAACCTAGTTACATATATTGAAAAAATTTAACTGTAAAGGTGGTATCAGATTAAAAATTCAACCATTTAAGATGGGACTATTTTATCATCAATGCTTGTCATTATTTGCACTTCTAACACTAATCAATGATATAACCTTTAAAATACAATTTAACAAGTAGATAATGCAAATTTGCCTATGTAAGTAAGGTTCACAGTTAAGTCGTTTGGACACTTCTGAAAACATTTTTGCTTTTATCATGACCAACTGGATTTCAGAAAATGAACTATTAATTTTCACAAAGTAATCCCTGATGAGTTTATGGTACTTCCTCGAAGAACCAGCAGAATTTTTCACAAGTCACTGATACAACACTGTTCAACAGCAGAAGCAGACACTACTAGCTCAACAACAGTTTTAGTTTGGGGGAGCAATTTTACCAGACGTCTATAACGAAGTTCAAACATTAAGACCATGACGACATAAAATAAACTACCTTTTCTGTGCTACAGATGGCTGTTCTTAAGGCAGAAAAGTGGGAACATGACAGAATTTGCATTGAGATGAAATCTACCCAGGTATCAAGCAAGGAGCTCTACTTGGAGCTTTTCTTTGGGGAGCAAACTGTTCCTTCCTACTGGAAGAGCCAAGAAAGCAACAATTAAAGCAACTACAAGAAGTAACTTACTGCACATCTTGACTGTAAACACAGCACAGTTCCACTTTCTTTTAATTTACTTTAACCAGGATAAAAAGACACCAGGAATACCACAGGTCCTACCAACTCAGCAAACTGCTACGTCTCTGGGAAAAGGGAAGGACAATGAGACAATCACAGTATGGCAGCAGCAAAGAACCCTATGCTAGCAGCAGGCAGTGGATTTCAGCTCTCACTATCATACGAACAGGTTCCCTACAACTGCTCCCAAAACTTTCTGAAGGGTGAAGTTATCAGAGAGGATGAAGGATGCCAATGAACTTCCCTCCAGCCCCTTTCTGTATGTGTATTTTAGACAGCATATTTTTCCAATTCAGATTTGAGAAAAATGATCAAGTTCTAGATTTAACTTGTCCAAGACTTTTTTACATAAAAGTACAATACTGACATAAGTAATGAAATGTAGCAGCCACAAAACTGGAGAGTGAGTGATGTCACTTATTGCTCCTGTTTCTTTCTAATCTTGGTCTGCTAGAAACCAGCTATTCTGTTGTAATAAACTAAGAAACAGTAAGGTGTTTGTCTATGAACACAACTTGGCATTCTAAATACTTGAGAGAGTACTGACACCCTCACACCGTACATGACCATTTCAGCAGTTGTCAAATACAATAATTAGAACAACACAATGTTAATGTTGCAATAAGAGATGATAATTCAGTTAATTTTCACAGAAGATGAGAACAATCTATATTCAGTTTACCATTTATGCTATGCAAGATCAGTGCATTTTTACCAGCAACCTGAGTTCTTGAACACTGTAGTATTTACTTAAGCAAATTCAACAGTTTTACTACTGTGGATAGTAATTCCCTCACCTGACTCTCTACAATATTTTTGTACAAGAACTTCCACCTTACACACTGCGATCTTGAAAAGACCAGAGGCAATGAAGATTCAGTCACCTTTTAAACATTTGTTTAAATTATTTTGATGAATTTTTGAGACTAGAAATTTAGTAACAGGTAAAAATTATGTTCCCTGACTATTTTTATATCATCCCTGGAATTCCTTTCCCCACCCCCAAGGCCTCCCTTCCCCCATGCCTCCTAAAATCCAACTAACTCATTATGTTATAAGATGACAACAAATTCTTTTCCTAATATTTAACATCAGAACAGTTTCAAATTCTCAAGTACGTCATCTTCCTCTCTACACACAAGTACTGTGATAGCTCACAGAACAGGACATTTCAACAGCTCTTCACTAACAGATGGATTTTAAAAAACAAGTCCAACAAACTATTTAACATCTTATATGAAACACTTCTGCTAAAGCTGGACATAGCAAATAACTAAAACTCCTACTTGGAACAAAACAGAGAAGTGACTTTAATTCATTAAAATGTCAGAAAGTATCAGTCAATATATCTGGATCAAACTGCATAAAAATATTCTGAAGACACTTTTCTTAGTCTTTATACAATTTTCCTATATGAAGGATTATAAGCAACCTTTATCATTATTGAATTTTAGTTCTTTCTTACAGGGACTCATTTGTTTAATTGGGTAGTTACTACTAATTTCTAGTATTAACATATAAAAATTAATATGCTGCTTTTAATGGACACTTTTTTAGAGTGATGGTACCACTCGCAGATTAACAAGAGAAACTTAAATCCTTTGCTAATCTGAAGAACAACTACAAAGGGCAACTACAGTGCAAGTTTCTTTACTGGCATTACCTAACCTTGTAGACATTCCTAAAGGTAGAAAGTATTCCATGTGTGTAGGCACTCATAATCTGTGACTGCCGATTATCAAAGGTATTTTTAAAATTCTTAAAGAGGACTTACTCAATATGTCAACTTTTCTTTCCTAATTTACGTTTTCTGAAACAAAATTAACACTCCACATAGAAATGGGTTAAACCTCACTACCCAGCAGTCTGCTGTCATTTCAATGTATTACTAACCCTTAGCAATAAAACAGATCTGGATCGCACCTTTTTATGAGGCTTGTTTATCTGACACTGCCTGATTCAGCTGTAAATCAACACATTTTCTTCTAGCAATTGCAGAGAAAGAGTGTGAAACATGACAGAATGGCTTATAGTTGGGGCCAGAAACAGAAATTGGACATTTCTGGCTTTGGTAAGGGTTTGTAACAAGTTCTAGATTCAATCAGCAGGATCCTCAGTATGAACAGATGTTAACGGGAAGTTGTGAAGTACATTATTTCAGTTCTACTTGGAAATTCCATAATAAAACTATTGTTTAACATAACAGAAAAGGCAGAGTGTGATTATTTTGCAATCTTTGGTTTCATTTGTAACACAAGTGATTTGGATTCTTCTTCTATAAAGAAGGTAATGTAAATTACTTAATGGCTTGTATCTTCAGTACTATTCTTCCTAGTATTTATCTAACTGGCTTAGCCACTCAGATTTAACTCCGTCCCAGTTTGATCGGTTTTTACGTCCCCCTCCAGTGGCTGAAAAACATTTGAAGAAGGAAGGCAAGTATGACCAGTAAAGATGAGACTAACACAGGATAAAGATCTACAACTTAAAGCACAAAGAATTAACTATTTCTAGCTAGAAAAGCCAGTTGATTCTATTGAAAACCTTAATGCTGAAGCAATAGACAAAGGACCAAATTCAAATAAAGAAGCAACCACAAAAGAAGACTAGTGGTTTGGGGGAAACAAGGCAATACCCATATATTCTGATAGCCAGAACACAGACATCCTTGTGAAAAACAAACCCTCTTAAAATCAACCCCAGCAGACCATTACCTACGAAGGGCATTGCAGCAGTTTCACACAATACTTTAAACCAACAGGTGCTCTCTGTACCCAGGCTTACTTTACTAAGAAAAGAACAAGCTTCAACACACAAGAAGCTGAAAACTGTTTATGTCAATACACCACTCCACTGTAAAAAAACTACTTTAAATTCAAATGTTAAGGCAATATTTTCAAGATACTAAGCAAGAAAGGCAGATTGAAGACTATATAAAATTTGTCAGTATTCTCTTTCACGATATTTTTTATACTCTTCCAAGAAATTAACAGGTAGCACACTGTATTGCTTTCCTTAGCTATGGTTTATCTCTTACTAATATTTTTCTCACTGTCACATGCTGAGTCAGAGAAGCAGCGGTAGAAGGATGCTTCATTGCGTATCATTTGAGCATTAAAATGAGTCCATTTTAAGGAAATATCTATCTGAAAATGAAAATTGTACAAAGACAATAAATAAATTCCTTAGTGCCACTTACCTTTCTGTTGTATGAAAGCAAAAAGCTCCTGTAATATGGATTTCTGTACGGCAATTTGAGTATCACACAGTGATATGAAAAATCACATACCAGCTTAGGTGCAGAAAAACAGTTGTGTGTTCCACTATCCACCACACCCACCAAGAATTATATCAGTGTCTTAAATATGGATATACCTAGATCTTTATAGAACTTATGTGGAAAGTATTCCCTAGATTACAACCTATACTTTTATTCTCCAAGATGATTTATTAAGTAATTTTCCCATTCTTCTATTTTAACAGCAAATTTCTCAGCAAAGAAAAGCTGATTAAAAACAATAAAATTGGAAGACTTGTTGTTCTAGACATATTGTTTCAATGAACACCTAGAATTAATCAATTAATTCTTCTGCTCTAAGGTGTTTAACAAGCTAATGTATCCATGTCTGGAGG
This sequence comes from Toxostoma redivivum, assembly GCA_013397375.1. Taxonomy (NCBI): domain Eukaryota; kingdom Metazoa; phylum Chordata; class Aves; order Passeriformes; family Mimidae; genus Toxostoma; species Toxostoma redivivum. The sequence goes on along the minus strand of VXBI01000139.1, from coordinate 134,162 downwards.
GCACTAGGCGGAACAGACAAAAAGAGGCAATTCGTTCAAAATGGAGTGGGTGTGATTCTACAGTCTCACAAAACATTAATCCACCACATGAATGGTAATGTAAAGATATTAGCCATATGAAATAGTTTACATTTGCCAAATGGAGTGTACCTGTAATCCACCAGTAAAAAATAAACTGTATTACAGAGACTGCTGTTCATCCCCTTCTAAACACCTATAACCCAGTAAAAACATAAAATACTAGTAAAAATGATGAAATGCAGAGACAGTGTTCAAACACGCAGATGATTGTTTTCTGCCCCACAAGATAACAAATCCAAAAGTAATAAAATCTTCCGAAACAAACAGGTAAGTCATTGGCTTCTTAAGACAACCAGTATGAGTGCAGGAGAAAAATAAGCATAGCCATATGAATTTTACAAGGTCACGTGACACTCGTGTATACAGACACTCCTCCTTTCTCTCCCACCATCTATAATCTTCCCCATGTAGAAAAAATAATATATCACTTTCCCAGCTTCATGAAAACCAACGCAGGCATCAAGCTTGCTTGGGAGGCTCTTCGCAAACCAGCGTGCCTTCAGTAAGTCGTATGGCTAAAAAGCTTAACATATTTCAGGTTTGGTGTTTGGTTTCTAACCCATGATTCCTTCTTGCACCAGGAACGAGGATTTGCGCGTTTTGTTCCGCGGGTGGCAGCGCGCGCCTCGGCGATGCCTGCGCCGGGGACCCGACTGCCTGCGGCTGCACAGGGTGGAGACTCACCCAAGCTGACATTGTCTGCATGCCACACACTACATCCCTGCGCATCGCCGGCTGACTTCCCAGCCTCTTCCGAGGCATGCCTCATTCGGGGAAAACCCGGAGGGCACACACATACAAGAAGCCTCCACCAGCCACAAGAGCCTCTCCAGAAAAAAATCACCCGATGGTGTCTGGGGCGTGGAGGGGCGCAGGGCACAAGCGCGGGCCGGTAAATGCGCGCCCCTCCCGCAGCCCTTCGCTCCGGTGCTCCCGCCCAGCCCCGGCGGTGGCTCGGGGGCCGAGGGGACGCGGCAGGAAACGCCGCCCGCCGGCTCT
>VXBI01000139.1:97462-132868 GCA_013397375.1 Toxostoma redivivum | reverse complement strand
GCCGATCGATCCCCGCGGAGCCGATCCGCCCGTGCCGATCGATCCCTGCGGTGCCAGTGCCCGCTGAGCGGGTCCGCCCGCGCCGGGCGGTGGCCGGCGCGCTGTCGGCGGGCGCTGCGGTTCCGTCCGCAGGTAAAGGCGCTGTGGGGCGTTCGCTGTTCCCAGACCGAAGGTTTCTTTTATCAGCAAATTACCAAATCCTACCGAAATCCTCGGTCGTGTATCCCGTGTGTCCCAGCCGCGGATCGCGCCGCCTCGCTACGCTTTGCCCCGGCGGAGAGTTTGTCCCCGTTTCTCATTCATCTCATTGCCCCCGTTTGCCCACCACAGCTTCGGGGCCGGGATCACCATTTTAAAAGGTTTTTATAAAATGGGATAAACGCATTGCTTGCTACTGCAGGTAGTGCTATAGGAGAGGAGATTCGCTTAAGTACTGTTTATTGCCTGGGGGCTCCAAGCTACAGCGCAGGAGAGGTGGCATCCACGCTGCCTTCCGCCGGGAACGTGCTCCTCTGTGCTACACCCGCTATCTATTGTGACACAGCACAAGCATGTTTTACATCAGCGTTTATCTGTCAGTATTTGACAGACAGAAAACTTAAGTCAGTTAAAGTACAGTATTTTCCATAAATGTGAGCAATTATGCAAAAGATGCTTGTTGTTTTACTGCTGTAAGTACTAATTTACCAATGAGATTACAAGCTAGGTCAAAAGCAACATGAAGATGTGTTAAAAATACAAGCTAGTACATGGAGAAAATTATTTTCATGTGTACATACAGTAAAGTAATTTGAAAAACAAAGTTCACCCATATAATTCTAACATCTAAAACCTTTGCTATATAAATTCGCCTTAACATGTAATCACAAATTCTGGACAACATAATAAGATGTTGCCAATTAACAACGTTCCAGAGAAGTTAAGATCAAAGTTATGGATGCAGAAATATATAAATTATCAATATGGAATAAAAATACATGCATTCATCACTAAGAGACTACAGTAGTCTTCTGGAGTTGCAAATTAAATATTTTTAATCCAACAGTTCCAAATTCTAGACTGCTACTGATACGTTGCTTCATAGTTTGCGAAATTCCACACTTAAAAGGTGTCTGGGCTCATATTATTTAACAAAAGTGATAAATACTTCAGTTTTCAGTGCTGTTCTGCACTTGCTGCATATCAGCAGTGAGAGTGAGCTGGCAGAGACTATGAATCTGATGTTATCAGCAGGTTTAGACTTGGTCTGCAGGTTGTATTAATCCCACCACACTTTCCTACTGATCCTCCGTGACCCTGATGGGATTAGAATGACAACACCTCCCCCAGAAGCAGACTTGAGATGGCCAGAGAAAGCACAGGGAGTGCACAGGCAATGCAAGGAGCAACTTGGGTGTGCCATGGCCGGGTTCCTTATGGCAGCTCCATGGCAGCTGACCCAGAACAGAAGCTCTGCCGAGTCTCACATTCTGCACTGCTGCAGCTCAGGAACTGCACAGCCACAAAGTGAGCAAAGCTGCATACCATCAGCTATGAAATTCTCTCAAAAGGAAAAAGAGGCTGCAGCTGGCTACTGCAAACTCTGCTTTTGGCATGTGGAAATGTTATTCCCTTGTATCAAACTTGCTAGGTTGTCCCTGAGCCTGAGCAGACAATAGACAACAGAGCTGATTTAATGTAGGGTAGAGATCAGAGCTAGACCATTTTAAGCTTGAGGACCAGACTGGATCTGTGTGCATCCTACAGAACCACTATCCAATTACAGATGTAAGTTAGTAATGTAAAATCATCCCCCAGGTCAAGGAAATAGTACATACGTGCAGCAGACATTGGGTAAGGTTTTCAAAGTAGTACAGGAATTTTAGTTATACATCTGCCAATGAAATTAACAAGTAATGAATTAAAATAAGAGAAACCTTTTGAGTAGGTTAAAAGGTCGGTTTAAATGTATATCTGCACTGAAATAAAAAAGGATAAAATTGATAATTTTTTAAATCAGGTCAATGATTCCATGGCTATTCCTTTCTTCTCCCCAAATGCTATCAATCTCAATTTTACATATAGCTAAGCACTGCTGGCAGCTGAGCTTAATTTTGAATCCTTCAAAGGTTTTATTTTCTGTATTTAAATAATTCTGAATAAGAAAATATAAATAAGCAAAGGTTACATAGGCTTCTGGATCATTAGACAGTTGGGAGAATTTCTATGAAGGACACACCAAGCAAGGGCTGGAAATAAGAGAGTTAAAATTAACAAAAACCTCTCGTCTTGATTGTTTTGTTGGACCAAAGAAAGCTCAATGACTTGTGCAGTAGAAGTTTCACATTTTGGTGAAGACCTGCTGGGTCCGACCCAGACTGTCAATCAAAACTATCTGTGTGTGTATAAATGGGTACATCTATCTATCCATGCAACTATATCATCATGGAACCTTGAGCACCTATGATGCCTGCTGCCTCTAGCAAGAAGAGCAGTCTGACTCTTGTCATCTGCTTCTTTATGAATTTCTTTTGCCAATTACAGGGTTCAAGGCACAAAATCGTTAAGAAGCCTTTCCTGTTCATCAATAGCTTGCTCAGCCTATACTGTATCTATTGCTGCTCACCTAGCTATAATGGCATTTCAAAATAGGAATTCTGATGAAGTATTACAGTATTTCTTAGCAACAGGTATTACACCCATAGCCATTAACATCAATAATTCAGATCATCCAGACTTACGTTAAAAATGTCTTCTCTCAGATCTTATCTGCTGTTCATAAACAAGGATGTCTTGAAGGGGTTCTGACCTTGCAGCTACTGGTATGATGACAGCAGTAGCCTGTAATAGGAATGCAGACTTGGACAGGAGCTCCTGGGGTTTCAAGCCAGCCAGCATGATACATAATCCATTGCAGAAATTCCTCATGTTCTTGGTTAAGGTGACTAAGCTTTCTCAGGGCTACTGTTTGGTAGGGAGGCTGCTGCTATTTGCATAGGGGAAAAAGTTCAGAGGAGCACCAGCACAAAGAGTGGAATGAAAACACCATTTTCTGGACTAATTTAATCAGTGTAAATGAGAAAAATCTTGGCTAATTCCAACTGAAGTACTCCTCAATTACAGTGGGATGACAGCTCTGAATCCAAAGCAAGAGGATGTCTGTTGATGAAAGTATAGCCACTACTTTATCTATGCACTTTCCCTTCATACCACCTCTAAGAACTAGAGAAGAATTCATTGTCTTTCTCAGGTGCTGAGAAAATAAGTTCCTTCCTTAGAGTGAGAAAGGAAACCTTGTTCATAGCCAGGGTCTGAATTCTGCTCTCATCAATGCCAAATCAGTCCTTTGCTTGGGAGGGGACTTCATTACAGACTTACTATTGATACGCTTTTTATGGAAATGTCAGCATTACAGACTAGCAAATAATCTATCTATAGATATCATTATCATTATCGGTCCTTTTAATGAAGACTCAAACCACACCATCACGTATCTCAATAAATCAGCATGACTAACACATGCCAAAAAAAACATTTCTTCTTGGCCTTCAAAGCAATCAGCTTATGCTGCTGAAGCAGGAAGCTTGTTTGTCCCCTGCATTGTTGTAATCTAGTGCATACAGCTGCAAATGTTGTCTTTGCTCACAAAGCTTCTTAAATCCCTTTTTTAATTCTACTAAACTCTTTGCCTTGATGACTGCCCATGACAATTGGATTCCATAGACAGAAAATATATTGTGTGAAATCGTATTGAAAATGTGTTCTGGAAGGTTTTGCTCTATGAATTGGGGCACAGAGGCTGCAATTAGCTGACTTCACTACACATTTGATGAAATTTCATCTTATGTGAAGTTCCCCTTGCTTCCATGAATCTCTGCTACCCTCCATTACTCTTTATTCTGCACAGTTAACTTTCTGGCTCCTTTTTAAGTCCTCTGAGGTAAACTCTGGCTCTCATGAATGTATTGGAGCACCTGTGCAGCCATGCACATAAAAATAGGGAAGGAACAACACACACAGAGATTAGGATCTTCCAACATACAGAGCACCACAGGGACTCTCTGGACTCTCCTCCAAGGCTGAAGTCACTAATTGATTTTAATGGGAGCAGGGCTGAGCTAATGCTGGCACTTTGGAAAATCCCACCCAAGGGATTCAGTGATATTGAAAGTGCTTGAGGCAGGTTAACTGCAGGCATTTCTACTAATGGGGAATGGCGCAGTTGTCTTTATTAATTTTCCTTCTCCAAAGTGCAATTAGAATGTATGTATTTTTATATCCTTAGGAACAAAATAATGTAAAATGCTTCTATTTCTAGAGACTTTTACTGAAAGGCAAATAAATGAGTGATTTTCTGCAGCAGTTACAGGCCTTAAGATCTATCACACCCCATAAGAATCTATTAATACTCTCTTGCTGCTCTTCTTTTTCCTTCGGCTGACTTAATAGGGAAAGTAATGTCAGTGTGGGTCCCAATCACAGCTGATGCACTGGCTACTATGAAGCAATTTTCATCATCTTCCTAGAGACAGGAGAACCAATACTTTTCTATATGACTGTACCTTTAAAATCAGGAGAAAGAAATTTCAGTGGTGAAGATTAATTGGAAAATAGCCATTAACATGGGGAAGAAAAAGTGGCATGAACTGGAAGGTGTAAACAATAGGAAGGGGGATGATGTAAACACACGCCAAAGTAGAGGACATTGTCTCTCTTATGGTCAGTTTTTGGAGAGGTCACTACAGGGTAAGTGTGGTCTAAAAAAAGGAACCAAAACTATGGCAACAATTTTGCAAACAACTCTACAAATAAAAACAGTCTTTAGCTGTCTCTGAAAACTGTGAGATTACTCATTCATAAAAATGCTGAGGTTCTGGCACATTGTTCACTTAAAATACAAATACATTTATTCAAACAACACTAGAATTTCAAGCATAGTGGCAAACATCACCACTTCAAAAGATCCCATTGCTATAGTGTAATGAGAGAGGTTTGGTCATTTACATGTGAAATAACACAGTGAAACGTCAGCAGAATACCAGAAGTTCTGCAGTCTTGAGAACCATTGCTTTACATAAAAGAATCAAGTCCACAATATGTGTAAAATACTGAGGGAGGTGAGTGGCAGAGTGGGGTGGGAAAAGAAACTCAGTTTGTTTCTACTTGCTACTTCTACTTTGTGATTCAAATGTTTCCTGAAAAGTTCTCTTCTTGCAAGGACCTTCTTGATATGACTCCACTGACTCTTTAGGCTGTGCTTGATACCAAATTGGAAGAGCTGCAGGGTAACCCAGGGGCCTGCGTTAGGCATTTCTCTGGGTCTTTCTCAGAAGATCTTTGGAGTTCATGTTATCTACATTACCATTACAGAGTAAAGCATAAAAAAAAGCAACAATTAGTCATTCACTTTTCAGATTATTGTTAATCCATTTTTACTTCCTCCATGACAACATTTCTTGTTTTGCACTGAAAATTCAGCTCGCTTCAGAAGTGACATCTTTTGCTTACTGAGGTAGAAAAAGGGCATTTTAATGTAAATTTTTAACATTGAAAATGTTGAAATGTCCTTCCACACCAAATACTTTATATGCAGTTAATGCTCATTATAGGATAATTACCTGCTAGATCTGATTTAACAATTCTTAAAGTGTAAATTATTTTTCCAATGTGCAATAAAATAGAGTTAATAGTTACATTGCTGCCCGAGAGAGAACCGAATTTTGGATCTTCAAGAAAGATCACTGTGAAAATCCAAAAGACTACATTTAGTTTGCTTTCTTTACAGAGGGAAATTCAGTCAAACCCATTTATGCACTGGCCATAATTGCAGGGGGAGCTTTGTGTGGATGCACTGCAGCAGTGTGACACAGTTTTTGGAGCTGCAGAGATAGATTGACACATCTCTGGTATATGCAGTGCTGGCAGTGGTTTGGTTTTCCAGTTACTATTAACTGCTCTTCCTCAAATATCTTCAGCCACATCTTGTCCTCAGATCTCATTCTGGAAAGGGACCTGCTCAAATAGACTCTTCATTTCAGGAGACAGCTGGCATTAATTAAGTTGCAAGATCAGGTAGAAAGTACAGCTTTTTCCAGAAGTTCTGTTTTTTAAATGTACCAAATGTTTACAGAGCAGAACTATTTTTTCCTGTCATTTTTATGCATATATGAAATATTTTATATATATCTTGTAAATCATACATTAGGATTTACTGGAATTTCTGTCTTGATCACTTAAGTGACATTGGCTGGACTGTTAACATTTTTTGAAAGAAGTAGTTTAAATTGGTGCAATTGTTCTTTCTGTGAATGAAAATAGTTGTGGGAAGTTTCAGATTCTTTTTTTGAACAGCTGTAGATAACTGGATGGTAGATTTTGAACAGTAAATTTCAGCATTTTTATCATTGTATTTTGAAACTTGTACAATTTATTTTAAAACTCCCATTCTGAATTGAAAAGTGGAAAATAAATATTCTGGCATATTTAATGTGATCTGTGTGATGTTTCTGGACTTATCAGAGAGAGCTATCATGATTTTTTGAATAATTTTAGTGATGAGGTAGGAAAAATTAAATGGCACTTCAGAATAACTTTGAAGATTTTTATTCAATATTTGATGAGCAAAAATCCAATTACTCATTAGTAACTTCTTGAGAGAAAATTTCCTTCTTGAATCTTCATGCATGTGTACTTTTGAGGTAGATGACTTGGGAGCATCTGTATAGGAAAACTCAACTGCCCTAGCTATCAGTGGGATTTCTCCTAGTCTAAGACACATGTGCAGAGTTTGATACAGATCACCCATACAAATAATGTATGTTTGCATGCAATTTGTTCTCAAGTACTCAGGGATTACCTTTAACTAAATGAAGAGTGGGATTAAGTGAACATATGGTGTTAAGAAAGCTGAAAATAAAATCCCCTCCATCTTACTCTACCACACTTATATTGCTCATTAGGGGATTACTTCTAAGTCTGTGTGGACAAGCTTTCTGAGGAAGGAACAGAAAGGCATAAAGTTTCGCAGGTTATGAGACAAATCCTGTAAAATTATACCGTCTAAGTGAAAGGTACCTTGTCTTTTATTCAAATCTTGAAACTCATTTTTCACTTGTACTGTATCAATGTGTACATGTAGAGAAAGGGAAGACTCAGTGGATTCTTTTGACTCACATTATCTCAGGTAGATTTTCTGTAAGTCACACTACAATCATAACTGGATGTGCCTTCTTATTAAACATATTTTTATAAGTGGGACTGGAAAGCTCATAAGCCTACACTGAAGTGATTGATTTTCAATCAGAAAAATCTATATATTTATTTTAAAAATTTATTTGTGAAATGAGATTTAAAACCCCATGATTTTCCTGATTGTTTACCTGACAACTAAGCTTAAAACAGATGTGAAAAAACTTGCGAAATCTATTGTATATGCCAACTAGCAACAAACTGGGTAACACAATGTGAAAATAACATCAAAGAACAGAGCCCATGGTCCCCTAGAAAATCTACAATTTTGTATTTAGCTTCTGTAGCCCAGTTCATGCTTACCAACCTCAGTGAGGTCTTCTGGTCACCTTAGAAGCACCTTACTGGCACTTCTCTTTCTTGAGCTGTGAATGCTGAGTGATTCTGCTGTCCTGTTACTCCCTCCAGGGCCTCCACATCCTCCCAGAGGTCCATTAATGTTAACCAATTTGCCTAGCCCAGTACACCCTCTTCACATAAGCTTCAAATTCTTGTAATACTCATCAAAATCTAACCATGTCTTCCACTTCTACTGATTAGTTGTCCTCCTATAACTATAAGCTATCTTCTCCTTTGTATTCTCAAATAAAGTCTGGACCAATCTATGATGCCACTGCACAGTCCCTTACAAACCTCTTCCATGTGCACTCCATTTTGAAATCTGTAAAACTGACGACACCACTAAAACAACCAGTAGGAATACAAATGTCTCAGAGTAGTAATCTGTCAATGCTTACAGTGAACAAAATCTATGTGTGCAACTACCTGTTTTTGTTTTTGCTATTCTTGTCCTTCCTTTCCCATTTCCTCCACAGGATATTTTTCCATTTTTTCTTTGTGTCAAAACTCATTTCGGCTCCTTAGTAAAACATATGTCCCCTGTCAAATATGTGTGAGTATCTGGCATGAACAAGCACTGGGAGCAGAGGCAGGACCTGGGTTACCACACCCCTACTGCTGCCTGTGCCGTCAATACTGACTCAGGCAGCAGGCAACAAATCCCAGAGATCCAGGCTGCATCAGCTGTACAACAGACTGGCTGCCCTAACAGCCAGCATGTGAGCAGTACATGGTGTCTGGTGTCCCCAGACACAGTGGGCAGCTGGTCTGGTTAAAGGGCCAGCCTGGAGACCCTCAGCTACTGAACTACCTGGCCAGAGTAACAGGGCTGCTTCAGTAGCTCCAGACAAATAGCTCCATCCATCAGGACAAAATTTTTGCACAGGAGCCTGATTTCTATTACAGTACAATAATAAATGGTACAAAAGAAGCCTGGTCTTTTAGTGTCTTACCCCCCGATTTACAAATGCATTGAAGAACATTCAAGGTGACAGGCTGTGCGCTTAAGTCTCACCAGAAACGGGATCTGGGCTGCAGCTGCAGGCCTGTCCCCAAGGCAGGTTGTGTTGTGGTGGCAGTGGGGGTCACAGGTCTGTAAGCTGGGCTGTATGTCTGCTGTAGCAGGCAGGCATCCTGCACTGCCCGCCCCTCTGCTGGGACTGCAGAGCAGGGGATTGAGGGGCAGTGCCAGGGCCCTTGCAGCTGCAGGAGGATGTGGCGGGCTCTTGATGCACTGGATGTGGCAAGGCTCTTGATGCACTGGCTGCTTCCTGAGAAACTCTCCTCTACCACAGCCAAAAAACGGTGGTGAGTAGGGTCTCTGCAGCTGGGCCAGGCTGGGGAAGTGAAGATTCAAACTGCAGCTGTGTCTCCTTTAAATAGTTTATGAGTGGTGCTCACTTTGGGTTTTGTTTTACAACCAAGCAGAAACCAGTCCTAGCAGTACCCCATATGTTCCTTGTCTTTTGTTTGCTTGGGCATGTTTATTGTACAGGTTTACTTAGGATCTAGCTATGACTATGTCATGGGTTCGTTGTGTACATTGTCAAAGACATGAGACCAAACCCAACACCTGTGCTTAAAACATTATGGCTGTGTCTGAAAAGTCTGAAAAATTAGTATTCTGAGCTATTCTTACAACACTGTAAACAATTTTAGCTAGCTAAATAGAAATCCTGACACTAAATACAAGTGTCAGATTGCAACCAGATTCTCAGCATGCCAAGCCCACATCACTGTTGTTCTAGATTTCCCTTTCACTGAGTAACCTGGCAGTGCCTTGTGTTAAGCAGCTGATAGCAGAACTGCTGTTACCTATTCCCTGCTCATCTGACTGCTCCTGTGCAGTTCCACCTTTCAGTGTGTGACAGTGGATTCTCAAGAATCCCATCCCAGGGCATACTGAAGGAAGAAACATAACTTCTCTTCCAGATGAGAATGTGCCCTGAGCCTGAATTACTGCTGCTCAGAAAGTTATGTGCAGAACAGTGTATGTATTGAAGCTCAGACTTATCCCTTGGAAACAAATGTTGCTGGCTCGCAGAAGCAGGAACACAGCCACAGGGATGTGGAGATTGTCATTTGGTGCTAGTTTAAGTTAAAATTGCAGTCACAGTGCTTCTGGAGTCTCAGTGATCTGAGATCTCTGTTGTGATCTGCACAACTATCTTTAGTATGAACTTCCAGCATGTAGCCCCCATTATTTTGCATGCTAGAATAGAGAAGGTCCCTAGATGCAAGTTCTTTCAAAGAATTTACCTCATCACCAATCCTTTTTTTGAAATGTCCTTGTAAGCATGAGATTCCTACACACATTTTCTGTTTCTATTTATTTCTGCCCTAACACCATGACCTGGTGGTCCCAGCCAGCTCTCCCTGATTTGACTGGTGGAAGGAAATTGAGGAAAATTACTACAATGCAGGATCTTTTTAGCAGGGTTTGAAAAAGAATTTAAACAGCAAGAACTGCCAAGAGATTGCAGGGGTCTGAACCCCATTTTTTAAACACTGTTTGGACAGTGCCTATAGTATGGTCCTTTATGTTCTAGAGGCCAAGTCTTCCCCAGCTGTGTAATAAAAAGCTCTCAGAAAGCAGCTGTGTGTTAGGTCAGCACTGTGCTGTTCAGAAGTGGGGAAGGCTGGTGTTCACACATCCTGCAAAGCCCTGACTCCAACCCACCTAACATAGGAAAGACTCTAATTTTAATGGGTTTTGGACCAGATCTAACCCATGAGTAGTGGTGAAAGTCAGTGTGACCCAGATTCAAGAATGAGGTCTGCTGGGTACATTTTACTGGTAAATATTGAGTACTAGTGGGGAACCATGATAACAATGAAGGCTCCCTAGAGCAAACTCAGAGCACTCTGCATGACTGAATCTGCCTCAAACCATGACCTGCATCGTCAGAAATCTTTCTGACATTGGTAATTAATTACTTCAATATACCTGCAGGGAAAACTCTATGAGTAGGTTATAGGAAAGGAAGTAGCAAGAGAAGCAGGTATGCATTTGTGTTGAAGAGCTGGAACTTTTGACGAGTGTGAAAAAAGCTAAGGGTGTACCTTCTCTGTCAAAAAAACACAATAAAACAAAAGCAGGCTTCGTACTTTTATCCACAAGGAGATTTTGTCTGAAGGCCAGAATTAAAACTCAAAGGTTCCTGGCTTAGACCAAAACCCCACTGTGGGATAGTATTTCATTATAGAAGTTACTTATCTACCGAAACTATTTAAAGACAGGAAGTGTTATCTGTGGTTAGGATTAATCTCTGTCACATAGCCTGTCTCCTGAATGAGAGATTAATGCAGAGTATAGCTTCCTGACAGGCAAGAAGCATTGTATGGATTTTGTTAATTTCTGTGGGAAGAAGCAAAGCCAAGTAAATTGTGCCATGCATTGCACGTTGGAGCACTGTTAGCCAAAAATATCTCATCTCAGACTGCTCATTGTGCCAGACCTGATAGACAGAAATGGGCAAAGAATCCTCTGTCACACCCCAACTCCATGTCTACCTTGCGAAAAAGGGAGAGTGACCAAAGTGCTGGACATGCAGCAGAAAGTAGGCAGCTTCCACTTGTCCTGACAAACTTCAGTGCTCCTTCAAGAAAAAATGAGAGTGCAAGAAAAGCAGGGCTCAACAGGGAAGTAGAGCAAACACATGGAATGTCAACATGGAATGGGAACATCAAAGATGGTGGCTGAGGAGCAGAGGCAGAATGGAAGAAAATGTAACACCTTGAACTGGCATTTGCTGCCTTGTGTCCTCAGTCAGCCATTGGCACCTTGACCACACACACAGAGTAGGCACAGAGACAGGGCACAGCGAGAACTGACTGCAAAACATCCTCTCTGGGCTCTTGTCGTGCTGCCAGGTTGCAGATATAGTCACTGCCCTTTGTGCACACTCACAGAGCAGAGGAACTTGTGACAATAACCCAGGATAAGATTTTACTTGTTTAACTTGAAGGAAGGAGGTCATCACATACATCTTTTGTCTGCCCAGATGGGGCTGCCTTGTCTGCTTTGCTGTTTGCATAGCCGTCTACACAGCTGAAATATTTGCATTTTTTTCCTGTGCCCTGCAGCCAGTGCAGCACTATTTGAGCTGGTAAAATGCCAAACTCTTACTCAGTTGTAAGACTGAGCTGGTGATCTAGTCAGCTTTGTTATGTTATTGTCAGCCACAGCAGCAAGATAGCCGACATCACCACCAAGATCATCAAAGAGAACATTCACTCTTAAGGAAAAAAAAGCAACAAAACTGGGTCATAAATTACAGCATAAATCTATTTCTAGCCTAAAATAATATCTATTATTATCAAAACATGTATCCTAGAAAAAGGTCAGGGCTTGACCTGCTTGTTTTGGATGATATGATGTGCTGCTGTTGGTAATGATATGATTGGAGCCATATGGGTTCTCCAGAAAATTATGTGCTAATTATGCGTTAATGTGATCAGTTCATGTGTGCCTAATGCCTGGCTTTCCAATGCTGATGTACAGTTTATTCCCCAGCAGATCAACTACATGTGAGAACTTCAGAGGTAAATATAGGAAGTAATTACTTGAAGACAAAGAAATCTGTGGTGTGACTCCTCTCTTTTTTTCACCTTAAAATAATGATGGAGTTGTTAATTTCAAATTAGAATTATTCCTGTTTTAGTGGAGGAGAATATGGTTTTTGAAGTATAAGACAATATAACACTGTCTTGTGTGCTACAGCCTGAGTGTAACGCAACAAAATCAACCTATTGCAAACATTCCCCACTTATCTTAGCAGGACATATAAAGATTATTTCTAATCCTTTGTGTGCTTTGTACCTTTAAGATGGTATTTCTGAAACCATGAAAGGCTCATTGTGACATTAAGTATTGATTACTTACAACACAACTCACACAATGTTTTTGTGGTATACTACTGAATAAACACAGTTTGTATTTTCACTCTTCTTTAAAGATCTCCAAGTTTCAATGATCCGATGGGCATCTTAGAGCTCTGACACACATCTTGTCCTCAGTTGTCCGTATATACTGCTTGGAAGGGCTGGGCAGTGGCCAACATCCCTTCCAGTCCCCAATGACACAGGCCCAGACATGAGAGCTGCATCAGAGCTGGGCATGAAACAACAGGGTAATCACAGTGCACACTGTGAACGGCTGCACCATTCAAGTAGAACTGTTTCATGCATTTGTTACATGTTGTGTTTGGAGAGTGCACTCACGATCTAAGACACTGTCTGGCAGCTCAGCTTCATTTCATCCTAATGTGTATCTATGCTACATTAAATATGCATTCTATACTACAGTAGACATGACAATCAGACCTATGCCTCAAGACACAGCTGGTCTTCTCTGTGTTACTTTTCCCTCTGTGCTGCTTTAGTCTTTTCAGACTGCTCCTTATGGGCAGCAGGCTGTGGATATGTGTTTCTCTGCAGACAGCACTGTTTGAAGCGCCCTCATGTTGTAGTTTGCTCTTTTCTTTATTCCTTGCCATGTAAATAGAGGGGCAGATGCTTTATAGATAGGGGCTGGGAAATGGCTGAATGTGTGTGTCCATGAAACATAATCAAACGAAATGAAAGCTGGGACTGATACTTGAAATTTCACTGCAATTTTTTTCATGCACACAAGTGGCTTAGTTGACTTCAGAAGGGCTGCTAGTTTCATAAAAGCTATCTGTGTGGAAGAGACAGCAAGATGGACACCGTTTATTGATATCATAATGTAGCTAGCTTGAGGCTGCTAGTTTGAGATTGTGATAAAGGATGTCTAAGAAAGATAGCATAAGTTCATAGAGTGTTTCATTTTAAAGCATGCAGAGTATTATTAGCAGAGCAGCTGTAGCTTTTTATATCATTTTGTAATGCATGTGATGTGGCATTTTGAAATTAAAACCCTGTTTATGGCTGTTTTTTGTTATGTACATCTCGGCCAAGAGCTCTCCTTTTCCAGACATTCTCTAACTGAGTGTGCATTAAGACTCAGACACCTTTGAAGGGTAAGGACCTTTAAAGAACAAAACCATTTTCCAAGAAGAAAATTAGGTGAGTTTGGCAGATTGAACTAACTAGCTCTAAGGAAGAAACAGCCTATGTTTTTGCATCCCTGCAGCGGAAGAGCTGAGACATTCCCAGGCGTGGCCCTGGCAAAGTCCAGTGCCCACGTATTTCTGGAATGAATGCCAGCTGCCTCCACGTTTTCTCACTCACATATTGAAACACTGTACAGTCAAAGCCATCAGGACTTGCAGAGAACCCTGCAAATGATCTCAGGGGAAAGTAATCCAGGATCTTTTGCTCCTAATAAAAGACACGCCTAAAACTGGACTCACATTGCTAGAAGACAAGAGAGCCTTTTGAATGAAGAACAGAACCTGAAAATTCTTTATGCTTTTATTCCTGAAGGAGCTCCTGGGCATTTCACCGAAGTCATTAATTCTTCCAAACAAAATCCATGCAAATTTAGAACTCATCCTGATTGCTTTAAACAAGAAGATGGGCTCATGGAAGTACACAGCTGTAATATAACTCTTGGGTCACAGAGAGGGTAAAAGGACTCCTGCCACTAGGTTCAGCCATAAAGCCTGCCATCTTCCACCAGAGACATGGTGTAGGTTCCAGATCATTCTGGGAACTTGAGAAAACCACTGAATCATTTCTTGGTTTAGTTTCCTTATCTCTGGATAAGAAAATCTTTTTGCAGAGAAGGATTTAGCTTAGAGATCCATGGAAAGCTCTTTCTACTCTGAAGAAAAATATGACAAGTATATGACAATGTTGTGATATACACAAAAAAAGCAGCACTAAACCGAGCTTCCCTGTAACAGTCTTGTGAACAATCAGCACCTTCCAGTGGATATGCTAAAATCAATGATATCTTCACATATACAGGACCTTTCAAGGCTCAGCTGCCAAACATGACCTTGTAAAAACATTACATTCCAATGAAAAACAAGTCTGGACACTGATAAGCAGTACTGGAAAATTACATTTGATCTGGAAGACCGAGAAGCATTAGATTGTTAATCTCTTATCCCTTCAAAGATCTTGTCCACTTAGAAATGAAAACCCATTGTTACCAAGGCAAGGAAGCACCTTTTCACTGGATTAACTGCTGACTACCTAATGTCTTTCATTCATATGCCAAAACCGGTACTGCATTGTGCTCTCTCTTTTCCCCCCAAAATACTGCTGAAGATAAAGTGAGCAACTGCTCCCTGCAAGCTTCTACTGCCTGCAGGCCATCCTCTCAGAGCCACCTGTGAAACCAGTCATTTTACCTTCTCTTATACTTCTTGCAGCAGAAGGCAGGTTCATACAGGCTCCCCCAGTCCACCCCTGCATAACTCTATCCCCTCCAACTGCACTAATACCTTTGCTGCTATGTTTGTTTGGGTGGGATACAAACCAGCATAACCCTGCCCAGGATGGCAGGGTAGGGGTCCAGGCATCACCCTGCATCAGTTCCTATTCCTCTGCTTGCCTGTGTAGTTCAGGGACACCATCTGTCCCTTCCCTCACCTCTCCTAGGCTCATTCCAATCCCCACCCACCCACACCTTAATCTAGTATCTGGCATTTAGATTTGACTGACTTTCAAAGTATAAATGGGTCAGGTCATTTAGCATAGGCTGATAGGTTGTGATTGCAGTTCTTCGTGTGCTGAGTCACCTTGGCAGCAGATGTCATCTGCTTCTCGTTTGAGGGAGAGGCACACAGTAAATTAAAAATGAAATGTGCACTGCTAAAATCTTGTACAGCTGTATTCAGCAGAGATGAGTGGGAGTTCAAGACAGTAAAATTACAGGGGGTTTTACTATGCAGGCAAAAATTCAGGGGAAAAGCTTTTGTATAAGCACTTAGTTCAGTTACCCACATGTGCTTCAGTAACTGGCTAAAAATAGAACACCCAAACTACTGGAAAAGCAAAGCAAACGGAGACTCAGGAAAAGTAAGCCACTGATGGTGATGCAGGAAATACTTCTGAATTAAACTATTCTGCTGCAGCCTTTGTAATGTTCTCAGAAGGCCACAGTTGTAAAAAATGAGTCATTTCTGGGCTTGAGTGTAACATTGGCTTGATATTATTGATGAGGGATTGCAAGGGATCCTTGTGGTAGTAGGGTAAACTGTGTTTGTTTTTACAGACATGTATAAAAATACACATCACTAGAAAATCAAAGCAACAACCACAACACACCAAATACTTTCCATAGGAGACAGAGAGCCTAATTCTCTGAGAGCCAGTGACCCCAGCTGCTCTCACAGCTGAGTACGTCACTCGCTGTCAAGACCTGACCCAGAAGAAAGGAAATCAGGGCTGCATTTCATTATTTTGGCACAACAGACTTCAACAGCTGCAACTAGGGTTATCGAACTGCAAGTCAACTTCCAGAGGCACAAACCACATCAGCTTTCCCTCAGAATCAGACACATTTGCTCCCCTGAAAATCTATCAAAATGATTGCAAAAACAAGGTCCTTTGTATGTGGCTCAAGCTGCTGGAGTGGAAAGACACCCTGAGTAAGCACAGGTCAAATGGGGTTAAGCTTACTTTCTTCCAAGAGTTATCTGGAAAGGATTAGAATCCAGCAGCACCACTGGCAACCAAATGTGCTCAGAGAGCTCAGCTGAACTCTTGGTATCTTCCAGCAGAAAGACTGGTTTTTGTTCCTCTATTTATTCTCCTATATGTTTGCGGTACTTACTGGCAGTTGAAATTGGAAAAAACCCCGATACTTCTAGACATGTATTTGTTGAAAAGAGGGAAAATTTTACTGAAATAATTGCCTCTTTTTCACAGGAAAAAAATCAGTAGTTTTTTACTGGACTGAATCTTCTGTAAGTGCAGCCTGTTGGCTGACTAGCTGGGTTCATGGTTACAACCCTGTTGCACTCCTCCTTACACTGCAAATTCTCAAATCAGAAACTTTTAACTTTTAAGCAGTCGTGGTTGTAAATGTCCTGTCGTCTTCCTTTCCCTTTAAATCACCTTCAGCCTGTTATCTCACTCCAATTTCAACAGGATTTCAGGAGAGAGTGGCTGAGCACTGTTTTGTCTTTTACAGCCTTTAAGATAAAGATTTTTAAAGTTTTTAGAAGATTAAAGATTTGTAGGACTAAGTAGGGGATTTGAAATACCTAGTTCCAATGAACAAGATTTGAGGCAGCAATTTCCCAGAAGGTGGCTTGGAAATGCCCTCCATATGACAAAGAAACCTGGGAGACTCACATGGATGAGGTTTGTAGAGCTTCCTACAGCTTCACCTTACCCCAGTCCACCTCTTCACTGCCCCTGCAGAAGTCAAGCTCGCAGGGCTTCCCATGTGCTGTTGGGAGGCAAATTTCACACTCTAGAACTGGAAAGCACTTCAAATCATACCATGAAATTTGGATTATTTTAATTTTGTGGGCTTCTTTTTTCTACTGAGATCTATTAATTAGCACATTTTACTAGACTCAAAGAAAAAAACATCTTTAGAAAACAGACTCCAGGGAACTGTCTCAAATTAGCTCACGGATGACTTCTGTCTTCTTTTGCAATGATATTTGCTCTTTGAAGGCTTGGGAGTCTGTTTCGTGTTTACCAAAATGAAAGCTATTATATTACTGAAATCAAAATCCTTTTAAATAATTTAAGAAGGTGAGCAACAGTCTTCTTCAAATGGTCATGGATTGCATGGTCCTGCCTGTGAAATTTCTCTGGAGGGAATGGCACAGTCTGCAAACTTGCCCTAAATTTCCACCATTTTATTCTGCCAAAGGCAGGACAAGATTGGCCACAGAGCCCTCCTCCTGCCATAGGGCTGTAGTTGCTGTCACCCCCACAGCTTGGGCAGAGCACTGGAAGTCCTTTGCTCCAAATCAAGCTTGGTACAGCTGACAGGAGGTATTCACATCCAGCATTTTGGTTTGAGGCCCGTCCTGAATACCAAGATTTTTCTTTAAAATACAGTATTTGAATTTAGTAATGAACAGTACATGTTAAAAATGACTATGCCAGTTTGCAATACTCTCCCTGTACCTGCATTATCAGGGAAGAAGTGCCCAGGAAACAAAACCCTGAGCTGTATTCAGTCCTGGTGTTAGCTCTTGCATCCTCATTTTATCTGATTATTTATTTTGCAGCCCAGAGTACAAGCTCAATCAGAACTCCCTACCCTCACTGCTTATATAACAACTTTCTCTGCTCCCCCTTTCCCTCTGTAAGCTTTACTCTGAAAAAAAAAAAAAAAAAAGAAAATTAGAGAGTATAAATATTCTCCTAAAATGCAAGTTTCCTGATCCTTGCTACCTTTTAAAGGATATGGGGCAGTGGGAGACCACACTTCAAGCAGTCAGGGCAAGTAAATAGGAGTTTAGGGCATGTAATTCTGTCTGATTGCACTTAGTCCATGTTTTGGCTTGGTTAAATCAACATAAAATGTGTCTGGCACAGTATTTGTTGTGATTTTCTCTCCTCTTCCTTGCTCTTTAGACTTGATGCCTCTATGCATCTGACTGTTTTTAAAGAGCCAATGGGTGATTTTTCCACATTTTTTCAGCTCTCAAAGTTAGATCACTGAATTTATTTTCCTTGGATGGGTTTCATGAATATGGACTGTTGACTACTTTCTTGATCTGGTCTCCTGCCAGTGTGAATATTTTTGCCAAGGAATCTCCCTTCTGTTGCGGTGCAGGCATTGCAGTGGGTGCTGGGAGGTGACTAGCTGTCTTTGTGAAGTAACCAGAGGTGTTAAAAAAGAGAAATTCAGGCTACTCTGAAAACAGCCTGGACTCTTAGTAGCAAATGTGAGACAAATACAAGGTTAATTGTCTGCTTTCTTGTGAAAGGTCTTAATAAGAATAAAGAAATTAAGTCAGTGAAGAGTTGTGAGAGCTCCTGGTGTCAGCAAACTGGGGAGGTTTATACAATGTGGCTCAGTCACTCCTGTTCTCTCATGTTAGAGAGCTTACAGTTTTGCAAGAGTCCTAGGAGATTATGTGGTTCTCAACAAATTAAAACATCCAGTAAATTAGCCCTAACTACTACTTTCAGACACTACTTCCTTCTCCTCCCTCTTGTCTCCCTCTGACAAAACCAGCATGGTCAAATTTCTGATGTGTAATTGAAGGCTTTATTTTAAATTTAGAGCCATAGAAAGCCATTTAAATCTTTAGCACAAGAAAAACTGGCTGACAGAGTCATGGGTTTGTAGGGCAGCACCAGAGCTAGCACACAAAGTATCCAGCATTTCAAACAGCTCATTCACCAAAATCTGTGTACTGCGTTCTGGAGGGAGTCAAATCCTATTTGCCTTTTGGGAGTTGTCACATTGAAGCCAATTGGATTACTCATTTGTTTGAGGCAAGCAGGACTTAACCCTCCAAGAAACAAAATGGATTTGCTAAATGAAAGGGATTAGTTTTTTCCATGTAATACTGTGATAACAAAACAAAAAACAACAAAAAGAAAACAAAAGGCATCTCTCCTCATTCTTTTTTTGGTGCACTATGAAGTAAGAAGTAGAAGAGGTCTCTTCTCTGCCCTATGCATCTTAATTTTAGTTAATCATCATCTTGATTTCGTTTAAATCAGCATGCAAGTGCCAGCAGATGTTTTTCAGTATGTAAATTGTTTTTTGTGGGTGGAGCTCCTCTCTTGTGTTTGAGACAGGGTATGCTGTTTGGTCTTAGGCTCAGAGTAATTTGTAGAGGATTTAAAGTTGGACATAGTTTCTGATCTGTCAGTGCTAGAGGCTGGTAAACCAATTGCAGGTATTTGCCATTCTTGGGATGTACTGATAATGGAAAATAGGCTGCCTATGATGATTGCTTACAACATAACAGATTCAGACTTTGACTCTTTCTTGAAAGTGACATAAAGTTTACATTCAAGGTATTAGTCTGTGTTAACACTGCATTTGGATTAATTCAGCACAGAAGGAAAAAGTAAATAGGCAACAGGTCCTTTTGTACTGGAAGAAATTTCATCTCCTGAACTGGCAAACACGAGAGGAATGGTGCTGTTCTATAAATGAACAGCCTCTGCATAGCTGGAGTTAAAGAAATTGCAGCCATATTGCGCAACAACTCTCACCTTTTGTCCTCCTTCCTGGACACCGAAGGCAGAAGTCACTGAGTATTCCTAGATTTCCATGGTCTTCCTGGAAGATGCATATGCTTCCAGATGCATCCTGTATCACGGTCAGTGCACACTGGGCATCCACTCATGAGCTCTGCTGCAGTGCCAGCAGCCTCAGACTTGATAAGCTGGGCTCTGACAGGCAGTAGGAAACAGATCCAGTCCTTCCCCTCTCCACTGTTACAGAAGCAAGGAGTAGCAGCTCCTCTGTGGCAAGCCTCGTGGGCAGGGTGATACCATCCAGGCTGAAAGTAACCACCACATTCAGACAGTGGTCTGCCTAGTAGTCTCTGCATTTATACCCTTATGTGGTTCAATGATTCTTTTTTTATTAGACTTGTGTTCTATAATGGAGTTGTTTCTCCTAGCATTTACAGTTCGTTCTGAAACCTTGAAACCTCAAGTACAAACGTGGAGCAGCATCTGTATCACATGCAATGAAAATTCTCTACGGGATAAGAATAAGCCTTTACAGCAAATTGAAATATTTGCTTCTTCTCAAGACAAGGGGCAATATTCAAATGAGTGAGATGAGAACCTGTCAGAATTATAAGGACCTCTATTTGGAAGAATCCCATATAGATAAAAAGCCCTTATTCTCCACTAATTTATGTAACAGCAGCTAGGCAGAGAGAGGAACAGTCTGCAGCCTTTCAGTATGAATGTTTCTGAATCAGATCAGTATGAATCTAATAGTGATTGCAACACTATATTTGAATTAGTTTTTATTCCTCCCCCAATCAAGGGAGACTCAAAAGAGGAGCAGCTTCACAGTGGACAATCACTCCCATTAATGCAAAAAACGTTCTGACTGTTGTATCAGATCATACCAAGTCCAAGATTCAACACAGGAGGAGGCAGCATGTATGGGAAAGAGATATGTACATTAGTTCTCTACATAAGTCTGTCTCCCTCCTGAAAAAACAGCTGTGAGCTCCACAGACTCAGGATAACTCTAAGACACAGAGGGTGGAAGATTTATTATTTCTTTTAAAACTTTAGCAATGATGCTATTCATCTGCCAAATGACAGATCTCCTGGTGGCAAGGATTTCGTGTTCAACCAGACCGCTATTTGAAGTAGCTTGAAAAGTTTGCAGTCTGCTATGCAAATAAGAGAAGGAGAGAAAAGTTTGCTCGATAGCAGCTGTAACCCATGAAAAGAAAAACAAATTCCACTCTGGCAAGGGAATGCCCCTCTAAGTCCAGCTACTACAGTCTGCACAGCAGGTTAAGGACTTCTGTTTTCCCCTCCAGAAGGCTTCTATTTTACTCATGCTGGTACAAAGGAGGAGCAGAAGGCATTAAATGAGAAGTAAGTGTGGTCAAAGATGGGTGCTTCCAATCAGGTGAATGATCAAAATTGTGCAAGCTATATTCAGACTAGGGTAATAGATCCCTCAAACTATTTCACTTTTCCTGTTGCTGCTCAGGCAACCAAAGCCTAAGGCCTCTGTTGCTGAGGAACAGACAGTGAAGAATTGCTTATACCTCTGCTGTACTAATTATTTTCCCCCAGCTGCTGCAGAAAACACCTGCCCTATGATGATAGTCCAGGTTGTCACACTATCAGACAAGGTGTCAAGAAAAGGCAGTTCTCTTCCCATCTCTGAACACCCCAGAGAGATATAAAGAAGTTCAGCCAGGAGAAAATATCCTATCCTGTGATGACGAGTGTTACAATGCTGGTTTATGGATTTTCCACCATTAGTGGGAGGAGAAGGAAAAGCTTGTCCTTGCTTCAGAGGAACAAGGAAAGCACTGTGTGTGAGAGGATGCAGCAGCTGGTGGGAAGCAAGAACAGAGGCTCCATAAGACATGAGAAATGCTCAGCTCTGCTGGATGCTGTACCCAGTCCTCAAGCTGCTACATGAAGAGAGAGCTCTGCCCACCCGTAGCCAACACTGAGGATACTCCTGGGCCAGGCTCTTGCCCACTGAGCACTGACCCTCAGGCATTTATGCCTGCAGTGTTTCCCTTTTCTGCTCTGTGCCCTGAGGCACCAGCCACTGTACTGGTAAAGCCTTCTTCAAGATTAGCTTCATTGACATTCTGAGCCAGATGAAGGTGATGGTGCCTGAGGACTGCATTAAAACTGCTTTTTTTTTCTTCTAATCTGTCAGAAGGCTTTGTCAAGGTATGTTCAAATGCAGCAGAAATGCCCATTATTCTTGGGCTTTTCTGGTGTCCTTAGCTCCTATAAATTACAGGAAGTTTGAGCAACAGAATGCGCACTATCTTCTAAAGGAGGCATTTTTTTTATTACAGTGCCAAGCTAGGAGTGAGCATGAAAAGACCAAAGCAGGCAGTGACTATTATTTGAGTTGTTGTGCTCTTCAAGGCTTGAAAAGGTTTGCTTTGAGCCATTGTCAAATAAACCTTGCTTTTGGTGTGGCTGGGTGGCTATTCTCCAGTACAGGGCTGCTGGGCTGAATCCAGCCCTAAGCCTTCGAGAACAGGGCTGCTGAAAAGAGTGGCACCCAGCTTTTTTCTACATGGGAATATCAAGAGAGGAGCAGTGTTAAAAAAAATAGGTCAGAGTATTTCTATTTAAAGTACTTGTCAAGAAATGAAAAGGTGCAACTTAGTTTTTCTGGTTTGCATTTCAACATTTGTGAGGACTGTGATTGTGCCAGAGCTGAACTGGCAGCCTCAAGTCCAGGTCACTCCTGATGGAGTGAGGCTGCCCAAGGCCACCCTGTAATACAGCCACTTGCAGGCTCCTGTGCCTGGAGCTCCTGCTTCTTGGGGAGTAACAGGATACGCAGGAAAATGTTTGCAATAGGTAAAAAATGCTCTCACAGTCTTGGCTTTGTTGGGGCTAAATATGTGCCAAGCTGATCTGGAATGAAATAAAACACAGTATCAGATCAAATTCACTAATAGCAAAATCCTATTAACTGTGCATTTTCTCACATACAGAGGCTAGTCATGGGGTCCTCAGTAACAGTGTTCTCATTCTGCAGAGCAGATCTTATTTTACATTCTTAGGGCCAGACACTCAGTTGGTGTAAGTTACTATATCTTCAAGCTGTAGCCAGCTACAATGTTGACCCACTGTTAATTGCACATGTTATAATTCTCTGGAATTTCTCTTGCCACAGACTGCAGTACAAAAGCATTTTCTGATGGTGAAAGATCAGTAAACTTACCTGAGATGAAACAATCTCTTTGTGATTATGGTTATACTTAAAGAATTATTTTGCCCTTCCACAAACATAACATATGTGGTCTGTCTAGAAATTTTAAGCAAAAATGTTTGTGTACAATGACTACAAATAAAACAACAAATAATCTCCATTTATAAACACAATTGCTATGTCTGAGTTTAAACCTATCTGCATGTAATTCATCCTCCTAGGATTTGCTGATGATTGCTTGCCTGTTTCCTTTGCTTATGGGTTGTAAGACCATCCTCAGGGCAGTGCCTGTTAATTTTTAATTTAGCCTGGTTTAACTAGCCCCGTTATTCAGCAACCCTTAGACAGACAGAACTAGATTTCTGAACTTGATTTTCCTCAAGTCAGCTGCAATCAGGCTGAAGGTGAAGAGCCTGTAATCACTTAAGTGCAGTACCAATTTAAAGGCCTGTGCCTGTGTCCTCCCTGGAGCTGGATGGTTTGGCAGGGAAGACTAGTCCCTGGTGCCAGGGCAGGGGCTAACAGCCGCTCCAGCTTTAATGGAAGAGCTCATGTCTCTAGCCTGCTCTGGTTTTTCATAAAGTCATTGTTCCAACCTCATTTGCTGTTCTTGGGAGAAATGCTGAACCAGCAGTCTAGAGAGCATAGACTTGTGTCTCCCCTCAAGGGGCAGGAGCAGGACAAGCACCCTTGGCCCACCTGGCCTGGCTGATTTGTCCTGCAGCCAGACAGTGTGGGTCACCTTCCAGCCTGATTGCTGTGAAGAGCTACACAGCAGCCTGTGGCAGTGGCAGGCAGTCCAGGAGGAGACTGGCAGAACCCTTGAGCCGTCCTGAGCCATTCGGATGCTCTGTGCCTTTGGTGTCTCCTCCTTGCCTGCCAAGAAGGTCCCTTCCATTTATGCCCCGCTGTCCTAGAGACATGCAGGAGAGGCTCAGACACAGACCCTGTGTATGCCAGACACCATCTCATCTAAACCTTCATCTGCCCAGCCAAGTAAACATTATGATGCTATTAATATCCTGTGTTCCTTCCACTCTCATGCCCACCCTGTTAAAGCACCAGTGCCTTTTTACACAGCTCAGAGCCTGCTCCAGACCCATGGAAGCTGTGCATAAAAGTGTCTGTCAGGCAGTGTGCTGTGCAATTATCTCAGGCTTTGGAGCAGGGGCTGTCATTTTACTTGACTCGAGGCTGTTTCCCTTACTCTGACCTTACCAGTGAGCACGTTCAGTAATCACCAAAAACCTCCTCCATCACCTTCAAGAGGGTGGCAGAAGTGTAAGGCACGCACATGTGCACACACACACACACACACATTCATTAGTCTTCATCTAGAAAAGAGAGCTAAAATCAGCAGTATATTTTACTGCTTAATATTTCCACCCTGGCTTTCTAACTTAATGGCATGTAATGAAAAGAGGCTTTGTAAAAGAAAAGGAAAATAATTAGATCTTTTCCATTTTTGCATCTAAACTGACACAGACACTATAAACAAGTATTAGTCTAAGAGCTCCATAGGCATCTTCAATTTCAGAGACACTTTATATTTTACAAATCACAGAATCTAGTCTAGATTTTCATCAGAAGTATTAGCATTGATTTATCACTAACTCTCAATCTAGTTGCATAACAGAATAAATTTAATATTCTCTTTCCCTGGTTTGGATTTTAGCCCTTCCATCATGCTGCAAGGAGGTATGATTTATTTGTCCTTGTAAGAACCCATAATTAAAGTACACTTTGATTACACAATGTCTGACATAGCTACAAACTCTGTGCACTACAAGTGGGTTTTGAATCTAGCAAATGTGACACAGCTGAGACTGCATATGGTTTGGTGTTACATGGGAGGAATTTATGGGAGATACTTGGAAGCAGAAATCAGATTAAAGGAGAGAATTATCATTTTTTGCTCTCTTAAATATGAACATAAATAATGTTGTACACAGATTTTCCGCATTAGTCAAGGAAAAGGATTATGAACGCTTCCTCTAAGCGAAGGCATTATTAAATGCTCATTTGACATGTGAGAAGCTTTATTCTATGATTTTAAAAACAATGACATAGTTATTAGGCCAAACGGACCTGTTTTACTTGAAATGTTAGAGCACAATTGAATTTAGATCATCCATTGACAGATGAATAGTTCTGAATTTCTTCTTTGAATAAAGTTTCAAACAATACCAAAGAATGTAATCAATTTAATACCAGGAATAACCCATCAATAAGGCAGACAGTATTCATCCAGGGACTGTAAACTCTTTGAATATGGACATGTATTTCAGCCTCAGACTTTCAAGATTTACTTATATATGATGGGGAGAAAATGGCTGTAAAATTTCAGCTATCTTGATGGTCTTTTTATTAGGCAATGAAGTAACTTGAATCTGGTTTTCGTTTGGATCTGGATTTACCTGTGTCATAAGAAATGATGGAAAGCCTTTGCTGTGAGTGATTAAAAACTATAGAGGCTGAATTCAGTCCTTTCCCTGTACAACACTTGCTGAGCCTTTGTTAGCCAGCGCTGTTCACATCTGCTTGCAGGGAGCACACTGAGGAGCATGTGATCCAGCTGTTGCTATGGTATCTAGAGGGATTTTAAGAGAATAACAGAAGGAACCATGGCAAGAAAAGAACCCCTCCAACTGACACCTGAGTTAAAGGGACATTGCCAAAAATTATGAGCTGAACATGCTTAACCTTTATTTTTTATATTTTTTTTCCTTTTTTCTGGAGGAGTTGAGTATTTAGCACTCCAGTGAGAATTAAAAGCACCTGGAGCCTCTGGGGGCTAAGGATATCAATACCAATAATAGTCACACGATTTATTTTTAAATGTCTCATTCATTTAGCAGAACATCTGCTTTGAACTGAGCTCTTAAAACATTAAGTAAGCCCAAGGTATCATCAGTGCAAGAGCAGAGATACCCAATTTCTTACAGAAGTCAATGTGTAGATGAGGATACAACAGCCAGCACCTTGAACCAACCTTTCCCCTCCTCCTGCTCACTGCTGCCAGACTACAGACAATATAAAGACATCACATTAGTGTTCTCCAGATACTTCTCAAAGCAATATCTCTTACACTGATGTCCTGCTGCTGCATTACACCTACAGCCTGTCAGAAAAACCAACATACAGAATGAGGTACTGGTTTTCCATCTTCTTCTTCAGACAGAGGTTTTCCAAGTGCTGTCCAATAAGCAGTGAAATTCCAAGGGGTGTTTGGCTCAGTTCAATATTCATCCTTTTGTAAGACAGCCAACAATTTGGAGCCTGCAAAACCTAAGGAGAGTGGGCTTTCCTCTCATTTCTGCTGGTACTTCCCTGGAGTGAATTGGTCAGAAATACTGGGATTACTGTTCTGGCTTTCTTGCATGCTTGTGGCCAGTGAGGCTCAGCCTGTGATAATCAGTTTTGTAAAAACAAGGTACTACAGATGGAGTATCCTTTGCTCCAGGCCGTGGAAGACATCCATGGATAAGAGAATACCTATTTGAGATGACATTACATTCGGTCATAAAGTGGTTGTCAAGCAGCTGTCCTTGCTCCTGGAGAAGTTTACTCTTTCTGACATCCCATCCTTGAAGTCTCAAGAGCTATTTTCTATGCCTGAGCATTAACTTACAGTCACCCAACATGCTCCAAGGAAGGACTCTGAGGCAAAAGCCCAAGGGAGATCAGAGCAACAAGCACCGAGGAAGCTCAGTCTGCCATGGTGCTCTACCCACCTGCTTGAGGAGCCTCTACACCTCTTCACTGAATGTCCGTCCTTTCCCTCTGCCATGATGTAGCTCTGGGTGGCTGTAGTTGTGTCCAACCACTGTACTGAGGGTTGCCAGCACCCTCCCATCTGGGAAGAACAGAAGTTTGGGGTTTCACCAATTGTACATGAAGGTTCAAGTGAAGTTGATTTTTTCCTGATGCTTCCTCCATTTCTAGCATTAGCCTAATGATGATAACTTCTGAGAGCCATCACCACAACCTCTGTGTAGCTGCAGAGCTACTGTGTGTTCTGTACAAAGACAGAAGACCAGACATGGTGCTAATGACAGAACAATGCACGCTATCTTGAATGAAAATGATAAAATAATCTGCTTTCCTGACTTGAACACAGATAGTTTGCTCTGACAAAGCTAGGAGAGGGCTTAAAATCTAATTTCTGTTCCCTAGTTCCTTTTGATTATAGACTTCATGAATTAATCAGGAGAATACTTGGTGTAGTAGGTGGAGATATGAGAGGCTGTTTATGTTCAGCAGGAACACAAAATGCTTTGTAGAACTAATCTATAAAACAAAGACTTGGAAGAACTGTATGTAGTTTAATAGCTCACTTATACAACTTGATGATAAAATATGCATAATCCAATATTACATGGCTTTTTTTTTCCACTGACAGGATATGAATAATTGAAGATTTTTTTTTCAACCACAAACCTCTTGTCATGACCTAGTCAAACATTATCATCTTAGAATGTTTTACCCTGCAAACCAAACTAGGAGACACCGCGCTCTGCATGAGTAATCTGGCTATGCACACATGACAGGGCAGCAGGGCTGGGATAAGCACTGGGATAAGAAGTGACTCTCATGTGCTTCCAAGATATTTCTCATAATTTGCCTTTGAAAATCCATAAGCTAATTCCACAGCAAAGGAAGGCTGTAACTTACAGAAATGCATAAAGAGGCACTTCATGGAAACACTTCTCAGTTCAGGAGTGCCAACAAGCCATCTTACCAAAATGCTGATAAAGAAGCAAAAGAAAAGAAGTTTGGGAACTTCTGCTAAGGGGGTGTTCAGCACACTGCTGAGCAGAAAGAGCAGCAGGCAGGACGCTGCAGTTTGGGATGCTGCTGCCTACATTGTGTCCGCCCCTCGCTCTGCCCCTAACCACTCAACCTCTCTCCCACTGAGTCTGGCACTAAGCTCTTGTTTACAAGCTTCCTCCTGTGGATTCCAGATCAATAATACTGATGCCTGTAATTTCCCTTGTTTTGATTTATTTTGATAATCTTGGACAAAATCACAGCCTTTCTTCAGAAAAGGAGATCTTTGAGAGGGACACCATTGGATGTGGAAATTTGTACCTGATATCCACACATCTTTTTTTTTAAAAAGGAAGCTACTAGTCCCATTGTCTACTGGCATCTCATATTACTATTTTCACTCAATCTTTCCCTTTTTCTATGTATTTTTGCATCTTTGCCTTGGCTTTCTTAATTTTCAACCAGCAGAAGTGCTTTTCAATAAAAAAGCTATTTAAGCCAAAAGAATACTCCCTGCCTTCTACTTCTGTACATCCTATGGGCTTCTCCTTATCTTCTCACATCCTCTCCACCTTTGATTTGCCTTTCTGTGCTTCCACTGCTCAGCCTGTGTACTGGTGTGATCTCACCTCTGCTACAGTTCTGAGTCACTTCCTCTTGCCCCTTGAAATCCCATTTTCCTTCATTCCCTAGCTGCTAGCTTTCTATTTCCCTGCATATGCAGTAGATTCTTATTGCTATTTCCACATATACAGTGGGAGGTTACAAATACATATATATTGATTCAATCAGCTCTTGAGTGGCTCTTCAGCTGCAGAGATCTCAGTACCTTATATTCCAACGGGCACAGAAATCCTTTGACATGGGAGAATTTAAAGGTGCAGATTGGCATGAGCAAACTAGTCACAGGTGACATCGTGCATGCCCTGGATATCCCCAAATATATTCTTGTCTATTTTAAATTCCAACTCATTTGGAGACCAAAGATATTACTCTCAAGAAACAATTTGCTTGGAAAATGTAATTTGTATTCTTGGTGAATATTGCACAGTTATCCTAAATTATTTCCTTTGCTAAATTTTTATTAAGATGCTCAGTGTCTTAAATATGAGGTAGGCTCCCAGTAATTAAAAATTAATATCACCAATGTTTCTCTGGAGATTTCAGAACATGAAAGGGGAAATTGCTGGTGTACAGAAGGCAAGCTCGTGTTGTGGCAATGTGTTCACAGCTGTTATGAAGGGAGGCAAAGCCTTGCAAAGTGAGGTCAATAAACCAGACAGTAAATCAAGTTTACGAAAGTCATGACCAGTGGGACTACATTAAAATGTTATCTGTGAAATGTATGTCAGCCATAGATGAAATAACTTCTGTCTCAGGAAGGCAGTTGGGAGCAGATCAATTCAATCTGTTGAGAAGCAAGGAAGAAACACTGAATATTGATACTTTGGGAACTGTCTGTGGACTAAGTGACAGTGAGAATCTGAGCTACAACAAAGTGTAGGGGCAAAACATTCAATGATGTGTTTAAAATTCAAATGTGACAAATGGAAATGAAGTTTTGCAAAGAGAAGTTCTCCTGGAGAATCCCAATCTCTTTTGTTTTCCCTGTGTTTTACACTTTGTACAGCTCATAATGTGTTTTGTTTGCCAAATGTACCTATCTGTTGACCAGTGAAGAAGCAATACTTCTTTTTTTTCTTCTGTGTTTTTCTGTATTTTCTGTCATTACAGAGTGCAGGTGATACTAAGAAAAGATCATGAGCATGATAGCAGGAAAGTTAACTTTGTTAGATCTTTGTATTAATTTTACATACAGTTTTCAGAATTAGCTCTGTGGAACATATACTTTTGTTAAGAACCTAAATTTCAATTAGTTCAATTTACATTAACAGTTAAATAGATTAATTGTAAAGTTAGTAAGTCCAATTATTTTCTTTATAAGTACTCTAAAGAAGCCTGAAATCTGCTAACTGACTGCAGTGATTTACTTGAAAAGTAAGTGGGCAGCTGGCTGATGTATAAATGTGCTTGCCCAGTAATTGCTAACTTCCCTGGAAAGCTGTAACTGTTGATGTTTCACAGGGAGATACTCTGAATACAAAGAAGAAAGTGTTAAATGGCTTTGTTCCAAGCACACCTGGTAGTGGCTTTATTATGACCTAACTATAGTTTATGTGAGGCAGTGTGTTTAAGGAGCAGTAATGACATTTATTAGACCAATATAATTGGAAAATCAGGCAAGTTTTCTTGAAGTCTAGAATAAAAGTGGCTGCCCTCAACACTAAACACAGGTTGAGAACAATTGCTATGATTTTAATTTCTAAATCCCTGTAAGAGTCTTTGTTTGAAGTTCCCTTAAGATTCACAGTTCCCAAAGAGAGAAATAATTTAAGCTTCAAATTTGAGTGTCTGCCTGATTTTTCCGCATGCAATAGTTTTACTTCCTGGCAGCTGTTTTAATCTGCAGGCATTAATAGCACACATGATATGCTGTTTTATAAAGAACATTTATTGTACAGCACTTAAGGTATAAATTCAACTGACAAAGCAGTGCTGTGGTTCCAACCCCAAAGAACACAGGCACCTTTAAAACTTACAGCCTATGGCTATGAGTAAACTGCTCATTGGGCCTGAGTTCAGGCTTGTTCCCCACGCTGCATGCTATGGGAAACTACAGGCATCCACAGAAACAAGACCAAACTGGAAGAAGCACAAATTAGAGATGGAAAAGGAGGGATGTGCCAGCGAGCTCTCTAACCTGTTTCTTCCCCAGAGGGGGCTTGAAATGCACTACCATGGAGAGTTCACTGCTCTGTAAATACTGAAATTTCAAAGATGTGTTGCCCTCGGTTACTGGGAACTCGTTCTAAAGCAAAGAAATCATCCATCCTAAAAGCATTAACACTGGCAGATCCAGTCCAAGTTCTTTGATCAAATAGTGACAGCCCAAAATATTACTTTAAGTGGCGCCAGTTCTACCCTGTCCTTCGAGGGAATAGTGAAACACCATCATTAGAGTTATATAGGTAGTCCTCAGGCTACACTAAGTCCTTAGAAAAGGCACTCAAACTTCATATTTCTTCAGGTAGTGGATGATAAAAAGAGAAACATGAAGGCAAGGGAGAAGAAAAGAGCTTTACCAAATGAGAAAAGACATATTAGACTTTGTTTCTCCTGAGAATGCTGTCTGCCAGGTTGGTATAAATGCTGGTGGTCAAACACAGATTTGCTCATTTAGAGTTCAGGCTGTAGGAGAGCACTTAGCTAACAGATGTTTCTGAATGTAAAAGGACACTATTGTCTGTAGGACTTGCATGCTTCAATGGTATCTAGCCATTAAAATCAAATTACAGAATCAGGGAGAATCAAACCTCATGTAGTAACATCTGTTGGATCCAGAAGTGAGGCAAGAGCTATTTATAATCACCCTGCTTGTCCTAAGTGCTATATCATATTACACCAAGATTTTCTGTAGATGCTTCAAGCATGACAAAGAAACAATGAAAACAAAAGAGAAATGTGTTCATTTCAACGTCTGGTCTTGTAGAGTCAGTATAATATACACAGGCTCACTTGTCTTCCTTGTCTCTCTGGAGTCAAAGACTGAAGCAGATTCAGCCAGAAGGTGGCCTAATTAGATTGCTTTTATATTTAAGGTGGCACCACCTGGAGTCATTAAAATTCTAAAATTACAGTTCTCTCATGACAGACACTACAGTGCTTGGTAAATAGGAGGAGACAGAGAGACAGAGATGAGTGGCTTTAGAAATCAAGAGAGAAGAAATCAGGAGAACATGGGATACTTCTGGGGCTCTGTTGTAGGGGATTTTGTGAAACATCATTACGTATTAAGAATAAGACTTAGACAACAGAAAACATCTACATTAACAGTGTTTCTGATTTATGTATTCAGCATGAAGCTCTAAATGTGCCTTCATTTTCATAACAGAGGGGGAAAAGAAGGGAAAGGTTTATCAGGTAGATGGTATTTTTAATACAAACAACACTGCTATTGTGGATATCTTATCAAAATGCCTGGGTCACATGTAATTTCTGGCTCCTCATTTTTCTGAGAAAGTTCTGGTATGATA
Organism: Toxostoma redivivum; assembly: GCA_013397375.1. NCBI lineage: Eukaryota > Metazoa > Chordata > Aves > Passeriformes > Mimidae > Toxostoma > Toxostoma redivivum. Next base: position 101,173 of record VXBI01000139.1, on the reverse strand, counting down.
CGTGAGCAGGCCAGCAACAGAGTCTTTGCTCATTATTGCTGTTCTTCAGAGGTATGAGAGTGCTTCAGAGGTATGAGAGTGCTTCAGAGGTATGCCCTTCAGAGGTATGAGACCTTACACAGAAGGTCCCTCAGCACGGACCGGGGATACAGCATAGCCAACTTGTAGCACTTTTGAGCAGTCTGATTTGTAAAGACCCTAGCATTTAACGTCACTTGAAAATAAGGCCTTGTTTTGATGCTCCAGGTGCACCCACAAGTCAAGCCACTATTCAAATACATCCTTGTTAAGAGTTTCATTCACAAAGAGCTCATGCTCTCTGCAACTGTCAGAAGTCTGACATCTGGCAGGTGTGTAAGTTAGCCTGCATATGTGAACCAGACATAAACTAGAAAATTGAGGCAGATACAGAACGGTATCAGGAAGAAAAAGAAAGGCACAAATGTCTGAGAATGGACTGGAAAAAAAAAACCTAGCCAAATTACTCTAAGTGGTATTTTATTATTACAACAGGGCAATAGACCACAGAACTGAAATTCCACACACAGGATATTATTTGCATAGCTGAATTTCCAAATGATGGAAGTATGGGATCTTTTTTGAGATTCACAAGAACTGTGGGACCCTGCCACACCTTCCACGATGTTGCAGATCCATCACCTCAAGCAGGAACAGACTTCTGTTTTTTTGCAGTGTGGGTGCATTTGAGTTGGATGCCTATGAAAAAAATATTATATAATGCTTGGGAAGCACTTTCAAAAGGAAGTTAACTTTCTTTCACAGAACACTAATGGTCATGGAGATGACACTGAAAGCCAGATTCTGCAGCTTGTCTGTATCAGGACACAATGGAGAGAAAAGAACAGGCACAGAAATGGGTTTTGAGAAAAAATTAGGCATTTTTAACATGACCAAGCTTTCCATACAGTAAATGATGTGGTCATTTTGAAAATTACTTTCAAAGGAAATGGTGTGAATTAGCCCTTTGGGTATTTTGGTTTTCATTCCATTTTCCTTTGTGTCTTCACTGCTAAACATTACATAGTTTGAAATAAATAATAGTCAGTTCCACTGTGTTTGCCAAAGGTATTACAAAGCATAAAGAGGTTGTCATGGAGACAGAAATTCATAAGTGAAGCAATTGAATCTCTAAAATATTTAAGCAACACTTACTCTGCAGTACAAACATGAAGCAGAATATTTGTGACAAGAAGCTAGTTTGGAATTTCTCATGTTGGAATTGAAAAATGAAATAAACCTAAACCCATCTCAGAAAATAAAACCAAGTGGCTGCTAGATATGTTTAAATGAGAACAAAATGCATACAGCCACCTACATGTCTATACAAGGATATATAACTCATCACAGAAAAAGAAATAAGCATAGCTACATCTCTGAGTTTCACCTGCTTCCTGACTGAAGTACTGCAATGTGTCTCTTCTGATGAGGAAAACAGATTTCTCTGCTGGTTCAAATCATCAAGAAGAATTAACTGCATTTTCATTTTGCCTGCCATTTCTTTTTGAGTGGCTGTTTAATCTACTAAGTTGATGCAGTGAGTTGGTGATATACAAAAGCATAGGCACCTTCTGAGAGGACACTAAAAAGGTAGCTCAGATTTACAGAAATCCAATTCTTCCCTAGTGTTGCTTTAAGACCAAACCTTCCCAGACCTGAAATAATGCAAGGGGCAGCTGCCTGTTCAACAGATTACCTTTTTCATCACTGTTAATTAAGCTAGTTTTGACCTGGTAATTACATCTACAAGCCAAAAGGATGTGTTTAGTGGGATAAGAATTGGATAGCCAAACTCAAAGTGTATACACCAAACCATCTGTGTCCAGCATTGCTGAGAGGTATTAGGAAATTAATTTTTCCCGGTTTCTAGTCCTTCTCATTACTTTGAGCCCTTTTTGTTCCTTTCTGGTAGGTTTCTTTGTCTCTTTTTGTATCATCTAGTCATTTCTTCTCCTTACTTTGCACTAAGCAACAAGGGGAGAATAACAAGGAGTCAAAGGAAAGGAGCAAAATATTGGCTGAAAAGAAGAAAGAAGAAATAGAAATCCGAACAGATGTCTCAAGCAAAACTCCCATGGCCCTTCACTGGGATATCTGCCCAAGTAAGGGAGCATGGGGAGGGCAGGAAACAGCCTAGAGAGATCTTTAAAATGTTGCAGAGCTAGTAGTTAATTCAGATCAAGTGTTCCTAGGGACAGTTTGTGGTAATGATAAGAATGTACTGAAGGTGTAGGAGGGGCACATAGTTTTTGCAATATCACTGCTTTCCCAGGCTCTTCCAAGTCTGTCACTTTGAGAGCTGTATGCTTTAATCCTCAGGAGAACACTGAGTGGAAAATGAAAATGTTTGGTGTGAGACAATTTATGGCAGGCCAAATACCATAAATGTATCCATTTAGCCTTTTAATAAATTTCCCACTGATCAATGCAACTTCCTAAAGTTACTGAAAAGGAGCCCTGTGTTCCCTGACAACGCTGAATGGTTTGAGTGCTGCAGTTCTGACAGCTTACATCTACAGCATGCATAAAGCAACTCCCTCAACATTTCCCCTTCCTAGTTGACAGAGAAAAGGAGAAATGGGCAGAAAGCAAAAGTTCTTCTTATGATAACCAGCCTACCCACACATAAGCTATTGATAGCTGGTGATACTTGGCAGTCATGGGAATATGGGACATTGAACTTGTGCTTGTCCTCTCTTAATCGTGGCTTCTGGCTTGCTCTGCTTCCTGCTTCCTCTCCCTTTTGCAGCAAGCTCCAACTTCCTCTCCTTGTTTTCATGGGTCTCAATATTTCAAACCTTGCTCCTCTGTTTTTATTTTCTGATGAAGGCTTCTTCAGGTCTTTCAAATATCAAGTCTTTTTTTAGCACCAGCATTTATACCTACTGGTAGTAACTTGCTCTTCCTTTCTTCTTTACATGCCAAATTTTATGCCACACTCTTTCTCATGCTTATTCTGCTTGAAGTCTTTCTCTGACAAAGCATTTACAACAATGATGCTCCCCCAAAATACACTGAGTGTCTCAGCAGTCATTCTGTTATATGCAGAAAGATCTTAGGAATTTGAAAATCAGTGGTTATCTCACACAGCTCAGTGAACTGCCTGTCTCTCTGAGGCACTGACAGCTGTATATGTGCAGATTAAATGCAACTACCCCCTTCCTGAGCAGTGCACAATGAGGCTTTCAGGAGAACAAGTGAGCAACTATATAGTGGCTGCACCAGTGCATCACTGCTGTGTGTCCTCTGAGCTACTCAATTAGTTCAGAGCAATCAGGGTGCAATCATATTCTGGGTGCCTTCCTCTCCCATGCACTCCTGGTGCTATTTTTGCATCCTGAGGACCAGCAGGATCACCCTGATCACCACCATCCTTTACTCCATAAGGCCAACCTGAGCAGCTGCTGTGAGGGTGCCATACTTCTGCCTCTGGGACATCCAGCATGCTCCGAACTGGGGCCTAGATCTCACAACTCACATGAGAATTTGCAGTCCTTGCCCAGCCTTAAAACTGATGGAGCCTTTGTGCAGGGCCACACTTGGCCCAGCTAGCACAAAGATGATAATTAAACAGTTATACCAATAATAAAAGCTGCTGATTCATTTATCAGGTCTAGACAACATATCCAGCTCCCAACAAGCTCTCCTCTCCTCTCCTCTCCTCTCCTCTCCTCTCCTCTCCTCTCCTCTCCT